>JAVIAB010000073.1:14976427-15576427 GCA_032433765.1 Megaustenia siamemsis | reverse complement strand
GAAGTGTAAATAAAACAATAATTTATTATTTTTATTACTCAGGGCTTAATAATACAATGTAGTGGTGGTGGCCAAGTGGTTAGACTGGTTGATTCTCTCTGGTGGATGCAGTTAGGGTCAAAATGTGTTATTTTTTTCTCACATCTTGAATTATTCCAGTGTTGTCATTACATGACTTGCTTCTCCATCCATTTCATTAAGGGAGTCTAAGCCTGCTATCTTTGCCTCTCTTCACAGTATTCTTCTCAAGGTGTCCTTTGAGGTTGGCCTATCTTTTTCTTATTATTTCTCAATTTTAGGGTTTGCTTTGTGACAGGTTATTATCTTCTTATTATATGGTCAATATATTCCCACCTTAGCTTTCTGATTATAGATGAGATTTTTCTTTTTTTTTCCTGCATTGCCATTTCTCTTTTTTTTTTCTTGTATAGCCTTTCCATTGTAAACAAAGTATTTTCCTGATACATTTCTTTCTACTGAATGGGAAATTAAAACCCTCAACATCCTCTATTATGTGGCAAGTACACTGGAAATGATGCTTTTACTTTCAGTCCATCATTTAACTTCTGGAGACCCCAGAGGCAGATATAGATAGCTTTTAATAATTTAGATAATTAAATAAATAAATTAATTTAATTATTAATAACTAAATTAAATTAATTCACAACCATCGATACAGATATTGGGGATATCAAAAATAATAACTAGAATACAAAATATAATACATTATTATTATAGGTATATGTTTTTTTTGTGTATTTAATTAACCTGAGATTCATGCATATCAGCTGTTGATTTTTCTGTTCTTTTATGTTTTTGTGGCTTTGAGCGATTTTGAAAATTTATGTTCTTTAATATCTGAATTACTTCAACTTTTAGTGAATAGCAACCCACTTGACATGGGAACCCCCAATTAGAATGTTTGTTTCCATTGGCCTGGCGATTACTCTTCTTCATCTGTTCTAGACGGGTGTAGTGGTCTTTCCTGGAAATATGGCAGCTAGTTCGCTGGTGTTTTCAGAAGGCTCGCAGATGAGTACTGATTGACAGTCATCATCTCTGTTGATCATCAGAGATCATGTGATCGTAAATGCTTTCTGTTCAATGGAAATCACCTGGAATCATTGCCTGTACTGCAAATTGTTTTGTGCACGGAGTTTGACACCTTCCCCAGCATTAACAGCAACGATACCTATTTTCAATCAGAAGTGCACACACAGAGATATCCAAACATGAATTGAAAGACTATACAGGAGTTATCTCAATGTCAGCTACCTGAAGTGCACCAGTGCAAAATAAATAAGACCAATTCTTGACCGCTTGTTTTATGACTTCGACATAATACTGCTTCTACAAGAGACACAAGTAGATAAATTGAACTTTTGTGGTTATTGCTGATACACAAATCTGGTGCGAGGCAGCCACCATGGTCAGGCCATTATAATCAAAGACACCATTCTGCACACAGTCTTAGATTTAGAAGTGTGGAATAAGGACAACAAAGAGTTGCAAGAGCTTCAAATCACTATGTGAGTGAGAAAAGTGAAACATCAAAATGTATGCCAGGAAGGCCTCACTTAAGGTGGTAAAGGACTGGAGCATTTTGCACAATCTAGGGGAACTGCCAGGTGACAATTTACTGTTGTGTGGTGATTTCATTGAGTGGAGTGTACACTGGGGCAACCCCAGTGGTAACACCCAGGGTAGAGCCTTATATTTGGCCCTTTAGATACTGACCTGACTATGGTGAACTGTGAGATGATGACATGACTCACAAACAGGACAACAGATTAAGACTTAAACATTGACTTTGCCTTTGTTCTGGCCCATGCTGAAATGCATATCCATAAGGAGCTTAAACTACAGTGTCCGTGATCACTTGCCCGGTGCTGTTAGCATCTATAAGGGAGCTTAAACTACAGTGGCAGTGATCACTTGCCCGGTGCTGTTAGCATCCATAAGGGAGCTTAAACTACAGTGGCAGTGATCACTTGCCCGGTGCTGTTAGCATCTATAAGGGAGCTTAAACTACAGTGGCAGTGATCACTTGCCCGGTGCTGTTAGCATCCATAAGGGAGCTTAAACTACAGTGGCAGTGATCACTTGCCCGGTGCTGTTAGCATCCATAAGGGAGCTTAAACTACAGTGGCAGTGATCACTTGCCCGGTGCTGTTAGCATCCATAAGGGAGCTTAAACTACAGTGGCAGTGATCACTTGCCCGGTGCTGTTAGCATCTATAAGGGAGCTTAAACTACAGTGGCAGTGATCACTTGCCCGGTGCTGTTAGCATCTATAAGGGAGCTTAAACTACAGTGGCAGTGATCACTTGCCCGGTGCTGTTAGCATCTATAAGGGAGCTTAAACTACAGTGGCAGTGATCATTGCCCGGTGCTGTTAGCATCTATAAGGGAGCTTAAACTACAGTGGCAGTGATCACTTGCCCGGTGCTGTTAGCATCTATAAGGGAGCTTAAACTACAGTGGCAGTGATCACTTGCCCAGTGCTGTTAGCATCTATAAGGGAGCTTAAACTACAGTGGCAGTGATCACTTGCCCAGTGCTGTTAGCATCTATAAGGGAGCTTAAACTGCAGTGGCAGTGATCACTTGCCCAGTGCTGTTAGCATCTATAAGGGAGCTTAAACTACAGTGGCAGTGATCACTTGCCCAGTGCTGTTAGCATCTATAAGGGAGCTTAAACTACAGTGGCAGTGATCACTTGCCCAGTGCTGTTAGCATCTATAAGGGAGCTTAAACTACAGTGGCAGTGATCACTTGCCCAGTGCTGTTAGCATCTATAAGGGAGTGACAAAGAAACCTAGAAGGATAGTGCATCCTTTCAGGTATAATCGATTGGAATTGTCTGTGTTAAGGTAACTATGTCAACAGGCATGGGGACTTAGGGAAAGATGAGTTCTAGCTTTTAGACCCCCTGTGGTGGATACAGGAGGTAGAATTGGGAATTGGCCTGACTTGAGAAGAGACACACTGTTGTTATGGCAATATTTGTTCCTTGACACTGTGGTGTGAGAAGAAATGAACGAATTAACAGCCTGGCTGGACAACTGGCATGGATGGCAGACATGCAATGTACTAAGCTGACATTTTGAATACCATCAGGGAGGCACAGTGCGCTGATGATTCAGTCAATGATCATGAATCTACAACCATGTTCAGACAGCAAGAATATCTGGTAAAAATTGGTGATGCCAGAAAGGAGCGATGCACTGGAAAACATATACTAATAACAAATCAAAACAGAACTAGAGTCATCATTTTCCATACACTGAGGGACATACTGGGGAAGAGATCTGAGCACTTATGGGCATGTTCGACGTGCAATGAGAATGATCCATCAACTAAACTGAACTAAAGCTGTTGGCCATGATTCACAGACCGCATTCAGCCCAAGTGTATTTAAGCGAAAATTATTTGTAGCACACTACGTAAAGTGGCACTCAAATAGATGGATTTGTATATCAAATCAATTCTTGTGTAGCATCATAGATAGCGCTGAACAGAATTAGAGTTTAATTTGAATCCAATTATTTTTGCTAAGAGGTTTTAATGTTTTGTTCTAGAAATATCTTCTTTACCTTTCAACTCCCTATGGAGCCTAGGTCTTCAATAAGCACTTTCCAAGCCATTTTGTTTCTTGCCATTCTTTTAAGATCAATCAATGTCTTCCCCACCATCTTCATCTCTGCTTCCATCTGTCTCCTCCAAGAATATTTTGATCTTCTTTGTCTTTTTCCTTGGGGATTCCAAAAAAGGACCTGTTATGTAATACTCTCAGCCATTATTCTGTGCTTTAAAGTAAAGATACAATATTTACATCCTAGACAATGTGGGACAATGATTTTTATTTCCTCAGACTATCATAAAGCTTGGAGAAAAGCACAAATATAAAATATTTTGTGGGGCCTCTTAAAGCTGTAAAAAACATGAAAAATAAACATAATTAGCTATTAAACAGCTAAACCTAGAGAGAGAAAAAATAAATTATGACATTTTACTCTACAGGTTTGGCTTTACATTTTTATATTTGTTTTTCATGCCATTATGCTTAGCCACTAGTACATTCAGACATGGCTTATGATTGACATAGATGAGTGCTTTTCATGATTAGCACCTATATTTATGATGGTAGAACTTTTTCCCATCCTCTAGAACTTAAATTGTGGAACAAAAGTTGCACCTTCTAGATTTAAACAAATTAATTAATTGAAATCACTTTTAAAATAATGACACCTTTGAGCCTAATGTTAAAAAACTATTGGATATACGGCTTAATATAATTATTATACTATTTAGTATTAATTTATAAATGAATTAAAATAGTGGATTTACTATTATATATTTCATTAAATTTATAATTTAGTAACTAGATCAAATAAGTTAGAAATAAGAATTAACTTGTGCTAAGTTTATGATGATATCTGTAAACAAAGTATAGTTTCTGACTTTGCAGTATTTTAATGAATTCAACAAAAATGAAGTCCTAAAATTCCAAATACTAAATTCACTTACTTTTTCTCTAAAATAGCAGTGACCTTTTCATGTAAATTCTCTCACAAATTTGAATTTGCATAAAAAAAAAATATATCATAAAATTCTGCCAAATACCTGAAAGCTGAAATTGTTCACCTGTGGTTGAAGAACTTGACATAGATGGTGGTGAAGAGTTAGTGCGTGCTGGAATTCAGATATATATGTCTTTATAAATCACTTAACAGAAGTAAAAATGCTAGTGTTAGTGAGCACAGTGTTTTTGTTATTAATTCTTGCTCCTTCTTTATCATTATTTCAGGCATCTGATGCTGATGCACCCAATACTCCAAATTCTAATGTTGTTTACTCAATACTTTCTGGATTAGACTCAGCATTGTAAGTATTTTCATGGCATAGTCTAAACTTCTTAACAAGTGCCTGGCAACCCTACAGAAAACCCTATGACGATCCATGGATTAGAAACCACTGGAATATGGTGTAATGCCCATATTTTTGTATACCCTTAGCACACTTTTTGAGTAATGTGGTCAGTGTTATAACAATACTATTTTTATCTTTCCCAGTAAATGTTGTTACATATTGCAGGGTAAGGTTTCGTGAATATCTTGTCCTTGGTAAACCAGCACAGTAACCACTGACCCTCTGCAACTATCTTGTTCAATTACACATTTGAAAAATCTCTCACTGTTCTGAATAGTATTGTCTTTTGTAACTGTTATTCATATTTTCTTTACTTCTCTTCACCTCTTTTGCCTTTTGGTGATGGAGAAAAAAATTGAGTTTGGTACATTGTTTATATTCAGACAATAGTGTTTTGTCCAACATGATGGTCACTATGAGGTTGCAGAGCTTCAGTTAAGTGATTCAATTTTGTTCTCACTATTTTGTCTGTTGTTGAACATTTTTTCTGTTGATGAACAAAATATTGTTAACATTTCTTCTGTTGTTAAACAAAATATTGTTAACATCTTTTCTGTTGGGAAAAAAAATATTGTTAACATTTCTTCTGTTGTTAAACAAAATATTGTTAACATCTTTTCTGTTGGGAAACAAAATATTGTTAATATTTCTTCTGTGGGTGAAAAAAATATTGTTAACATTTCTTTTATGGTATGGGTGAACAAAATATTGTAAACCCTAGATTATGATACATAATCTGTGGGTCTCATTTTCATGTTGCAGTCGTATAAAAATTACTGCCACTTAATCCAAATAGACACATGCAAATTGGATGCTGTAATAATTTCCTGGGTTAAGTTAGATTCATGGTGTGAAGTTCTAATGCATGACGCCATGGCTACGCAGGTGTAACGTCATCAATCTGTCAATCCAGCCATACGCTCGGCTCCCTCAAAGTGTTGTTTGCTGTCTATCTTGTGTTATAATGGTTTGTTTGATGTCTCACCAACAAACAAAGATTTCCACTGTCGTGAGAAGAAAAAAGCAAATTTCTTACAAATTGATAACATTTATATAAAAAAAACAGCCCCCTTTCTACGATACTGCCATACTTTTTACAACGCACTTAAAAAAACAAATTCAACATCAAAGGAAACAAATCCAACACTTGGGGGTCACCGGAAGTAGTAATTAGGAAAGTATAATTAGGGATCATTGCCGGCAGCAAACTGTCAAATTTCATTAAATAATTTGTATTTTGAGGTGGTAATTGTTACGACAGTATCGTAAGGTAGGGTTCATATTTCTTCTGTTGGTTAATATTATATTTTAAAACTTCATTTTGCCTATTCCTTAATATTCAAGGTCACTGGAGCATTTCATTTTAATAATGAATCAGTTATTCATCATGCATTATTTATTGTTTAAATTTTTGCAAATTTAATATTTAAAAAATCATTTATTGATATATTATGTTAAAAAATATAATATTTAATCATGTTTCTTATGGATATTGTTTAACTTGTTTAGAATAGTAATATACTTAATTATTTTCAACATGGCAGATTCAGCATCAACTCACTAAATGGCCAGATTACTAGCAGTGCGGTGTTTGACTATGAGCAACGAAAAATTTATCAAATCCTGGTCAGGGGTTCAGATACTGGAACTAATCCCCGCATCTCAGATGTTGTAGTAACGATTAACATCCTGGATGTACAGGACTCAATACCGCAGTTTGAGGATACAGAAAAAGAGGCCACAGTACGTGAAGATGCACCCTTGAACCAAGTTATCCTTCGATTCCCCGTAAGTTCAATTTTTAAAGATGTGGATATGACTTTTTGTTTATTAGTTAGTTGGATCTTAGAGTATTGAGTGTTGCAATAAATTGTATTGCAGCCAAAAAATAAATAATATGTTTTCTTAGATGGTCTCTCAGTATTTGCTGTTCTGAACGGTCACAAAAATGCAGACATCAATAAAGTATAAACAGCATTCTTTTATTGTCCATTTCAAAGCTTGTGCTTTTCTTCAAAATACAATAACTTAGCCACTGTTTGGTTTCAGTTGTTGACATTTTTTATGCAAGCTATTTATTGTTGTGACATTATATAATTGGAAACAAATGCATGGTTTTTATCTTGCCTTATTTGTGGTATATATAAAAATACACATAGTTATTACTAGTGCATGTTACCGACTGTGAAGAAAAGGACAAGTAACCAGACTCTAAAATGGCCATAACAAATTAAAGTGCCATCTTTTCAACATCTTAAAGATTGGAACCTCTGATGAGTGTGGCACTTGTAAAAGAACTGCTGAATAATTGCTACAAAAATGTTCAGGATATAATAAAAATGAGAAGCTAATTGGCCTTCACAGGCACAGCTCAGAACAGTTTATGTTGTGATGTCACTAACATTAAGCCAACCACAAACTTCCTTAAACTTATTAAGATTATTTGGTGATAAAATGATCATAGTTTTATCTCTCAGCCTGATAATCTCCACTCAGTGATAAAGTGATCATATTTTTATCTCTCAGCCTGATAATCATTAGTCAGTGATAAAGTGATCATATTTTTATCTCTCAGCCTGATAATCTTTAGCCAGTGATAAAGTGATCATATTTTTATCTCTCAGCCTGATAATCTTTAGCCAGTGATAAAGTGATCATATTTTTATCTCTCAGCCTGATAATCTTTAGCCAGTGATAAAGTGATCATATTTTTATCTCTCAGCCTGATAATCTTTAGCCAGTGATAAAGTGATCATATTTTTATCTCTCAGCCTGATAATCTTTAGCCAGTGATAAAGTGATCATATTTTTATCTCTCAGCCTGATAATCATCAGTCAGAGATAAAGTGATCACAGTTTTATCTCTCTCAGCCTGATAATCTACATCATCATGTGCCATACTGGTTGGCGTTGGCGATCGTGTCCTTCCACAATCTTCTATCTACAGTGCATCATATCAGTTCTGTTGTTAACTGTTTTCCATGCCATGACACCAAGCTATCCAGTATTTTCTCTCTTTGTCATCCACGATCTCTCTTTCCTTCTATTTTGCCAGTTGTAACCAAGTATTCCAACTTTCCTCTTCTCATGATGTGCCCGAAAAATGTTGATTGCTTCTTTCTGATGTTTTTTAAGAGCTCCCTTTTTGTGTTGGCCTCTTTGAGAATTTCCTCATTGGTGATAATCTTCAGTCAGTGATAAAGTGATCATATTTTTATCTCTCGACCTCCAGTCAACTCTGAAAAAAATAAGTGTCTAGCTCACTGAGTTGAGGAAGGCATTAACAACAAAGAAGAACATCAGCTCTGTCACCTCCTAATGTTGTAGTCTATTATAAGGACATCTAATACTTAAACACCCTAAGCCATTATGTGTTATGTGACAAATTTTTCTCATTCTTAAACACTTTTATGTTAATATTCATGACCTTCATCTGTTTGTCTGTCTATCAGTCAGTCAGTCTGACTTTCAGTCAGTCAGTCTACCTACCTGCCTACCTACCTACCTATCTGCCTGCCCGCCCGCCCGCCTGCCCATCCATCCATCCATCCATCCATCCATCCATCCATCCATCCATCCATCCATCCATCCATCCATCCATCCATCCATCCATCCATCCATCCATCCATCCATCCATCCATCCATCCACCCATCCATCCACCCACCCACCCACCCACCCACCCACCCATGCACCCACCCATCCATTGACCTTTCTATCCAAAATAAAGACATAAGTAGAAATTCGAAACTCTCCATGTCCAATGATCTTCGCTGTTAATCATCAGACTCTGCCTCCACAGTGTGTCTCACTGTATGACCCTTTTCTGGGCTACCCTATCTATCTCAATGAGAGAGCTGCTGCTCACCTCAGAGTTCTTATTATTTCTCAATGATGGTGGTTAAGTTGGTCTACTTTTTTTTCCTCTTTTGTTTTCAGTTTGAGAGCTTGCTTTTGGATTTTCTAGCTATCTCTATTCATCACATGGCCGACATAAATCCTTCTTTTCTTTAGTATTATACGGTGATATTGTAAGATTCTTGGCTATATTTCTTTTTTTTATGCACTGGTCTTGAATTCATTCCATGGTAGACGAAGTACTTTCCTGAGGCATTTGTTTTCAAATATTTTTCTTATTCTTTTATTGTTTTCCAGCTCTCTCATGCATAAGTAAGGGGGGATAATATATTGGATTTGAAAATGATAAACTTTTGTTTTGTGCTTAGAAGTTTTGATTTCCATATTTTCTTGAGGTTTCTGAAAGTTATTGCATTGCTGCCTTTGCATCTATTCTGTTTCTCGTTTTGTGTGTGTTACCTTCTTTATTTATGCAACTCCAGAGATGTAGAAAGTGATCAGCTTCTTCAACTGCTTTTCTTTCCAGGTATATATTTTTATCTGGATGAAGTTGATTTTTAACAACTTTTATCTTTTCTTGATCTATCTCAAGTCTTATTCTGCTAATAACCATTGATGATGGGGCTTTGAACTTTTTTTGCATCATTTTCATATACCCACTATTAAGAATGCTGCAAAATTAAGGTCCCCTAATTGAGATCTCTGTATCCACTTATAAATACTAGTGTTATGTGTACAGTATTATGAAGTTGATGGCAATTCCAAATAACAAGGGAGATAAAATACATCCTTGTTTTACACATACACATACACACACATGCGCACACGCACACACACACACACAACACACACACACTTTTCAATCTGGAACTATTTACCCAGCTTTTCCTCTGTGTGAAGCGAACTGCACCAGAGAAGCCATCATACAGATCTTTGTTGATGTAAATAATTTTGCTGGTACTCCATATTGTCTTAGGCTATTCCACAAGGAGTCTCTTTCTTTCTCTCTCTCTCTCGCTCTCTCTCTCTCTCTCTCTCTCTCTCTCTAATTATATATATATATATATATATATATTTATATATATACATACACAGAGTCAAAAGCCTTTTTAAAGCTAATGTAGTTTAGAACAACAAACTATATTCCCCACTGAATGTTGTGAAAGTTTTATTCGCTAATTTATACAATCATTATTCTCCGTCTACAAAATAATAATCATTGCAATATTTCTTGGTCTATGTGCAGGTATCAGATCAAGATTCCACACCAAACATTGCTTTAATAATTACCAATCCTAGCATCAGTCCTCTGCCCTTCGGTGTACAATTAGAAGGAAACAGGACTGCGGTTTATGTGAATGGCCAATTAAACTATGAGGCCGTCAACAGTTACAGATTTATCGTGACCACCACAGAAGGACAAAACTCAAACCGTCCTTTCACTTCCGTTATTGTAACTATAACTGTGTTGGTAAGTAAATGGTATCTGAGAATTTGTATTATTTCTTCTTGATGTATTTATGTGTAGTATGTTAGTATGTTTCTTTATTAATTTTTGTACATCATCATATACTATTGTTGCTGGCATAGGTGATCATGTCTTTCCACAACTTTCTATCTCTACTGTTGACTTTGTACCAAACAATTATCCTTAAACTTGTCTTGTATCTTTTCTCCCTTTTTCTCTCTATCTTTTAGAGTAGCATAAATACATCTTAACACCTGCTCTTTAAACCTCTACCTTAATTATTTCAGTTGTGATGTCAAATACATATCCCCCCCCCCCATGTTTGACCGGAATGTTTGTCTAGCCTGCCACTCCCATAAAAATTCAACATGACTATATATTTTATATAATGATCTACTTAATTCACAATATTTACACTTTTATTAACTGAACAGCTATGTTGGTTTATACAGAAATACAATTTAATAATTTCTTTGAGTAAAAGTGAAAATCATAATTTTTTTTACTGTTTCAATTTTGTTAAATTCGTACTTGTAGTAGGTCTATGTTTTTGTGCTCACCGCGCTGGTGACCATAAATAATTTAATAATAATTTACGATCTGCTAAAATCACAACATTTAATCTCTCATATTAACATTGAATGGTTATATTTGTTTATACCATAATATCATTTTTTTTATTTCTGTGATTAAAAGTTAAAGTAATAATTTTTTTGACTTTCAATTTTGTGAAATTTGTCTTGGAAGTTGAAGTATATTTTTGTGCTCCCTACATTGGTAAAAGTGACAGTCATAAACACTGGGCTTTAAGGACGGCAATTGTTATTTTAGCAAATTTGCGAGACGAACCGATATAAATGACATTGAAATGTTGGCGGCATGACATAGACAATAACTTTTTCTATTGCGGAAAGATGGGAAAAGATAATGAAAGCTACGTAGACAGTAATCCTGAAGTTAGAAACATTGGAATTTTTGTCATGGGAAGGGCATCATGAATTAGGTCATTTCAGCGAAAGAACGTGTCCTGAACAGACATGTAAAAAAGACAACTGAGATCAAGATGGGGGTTTTTATGCTAGAATAGAAGATAAAATGATTGGCAAGTAAAGCAGAACTTAGTTATTAACTGCTTCCATCATGAGAATTGGGATTGAGGTAATAACTACTACTTCTCTACCTTGGCTTTTTTCTGGGCCACATTTCAAGTAAGTAGCTATCATGTCAGACTCTAAGTCCTAACTTATCAAACCTGTATACTCTGTACACATTTGTATCTGCTGAAACTTGGACTAACTGTTTAGGACACAAGATATGACTAAACAATTTGCATGAGGACTACCTTAAAAAACAATAATAACATCAAATGGCAGGACATAGAAACCAACTCAAGTGCCATGCAACGTTTAATGCTTCCATCCATTGTGACTGCATGCAGAATCCAAAGATTAAGGTGGTAGGGACATGTTAGAAGAGTGGACAACAGTTGCATCCTCAAAGAAAATACTACATAGGAAGCTCATTGATGGGAAGCCACCCCAGGGAATTAAAAACTGAGATGTATGCAAGGCATGCTTGAATGAATCTTCATAATAAAAACTTAGAAAAGCTTACAAATGATCATAACACAACAAGATAATATATAAAAAATGAGAAAAACTTACAAATGATCATAACACAACAAGATAATATATAAAAAATGAGAAAAACTTACAAATGATCATAACACAACAAGATAATATATATAAAATTAGAAAAACTTACAAATGATCATAACAACAAGAAGGTATTTATATATAAATGAGAAAAGCTTACAAATGATCATAGCACAAGAAGATATAGAAAAAGTGTTTTGATAACATTTTAAAGTTTAAAATCCAAACTAGAAGAAAAAATGCAAGAGAAAAGAGTAAGATCCCTTCACAAAATGTTGGCATGCTCATTCTAGTCATTTTAATATAGGCAAGGTCTGCAATGAGTGAAGCTGCTCAACAAAACAGCACCAGACAGTTACTAATGAAGATCACATCTATCTGTTTCAAAACATCAGTGGAGAGATAAAAGGCCAATCTATATATCATAATTTTTTAAGCATGGAAAAAAAAACTTGAGGCATGACAATCAAAGTGGGATAGGGTAACTAATGGCATTACAGTTTAGAATAGGACAGAAATAAGTCATGGTTAGTAGGCATTATTTTTTCTTTTCCTTACCAGATTACTCGTTTTCTTTCAGGATGTGAATGATAACACTCCCTCATTGGGTACTTACAATTCAACAGTCACTGTTCTAGAGAATGCAGCAATTGGCACACCACTTCTTACCATCCCAGCAACTGATGGTGATGGCTCAGTAAGTTCAAGTTGTGTTTAGCAGATGGCAAGATACTCATTAACTCTTTCAGTATGGAAAGTTTTTATCAATGCAACAGAAAATGTAGAGATAATATTATTCATGGTTTTAAATATCAATCTACATGCTTTATATTTATCTAACACATACCCTGTTATATATGAATTTGTAGATAATTCAACATGGAGTTAGATTTCACAGATACCAAGATAATTCAAGACGTAAAAGAATACGGTTTGATGATGGTTTACCTGAATCAAACTGAGAGTGGCGCTCTCTGTGGCTAAATGTACACAACCAAAATCGGCATGATGTATAGTGAAATGTACTGAAAGAGTTAAAACAAAATAATTTAATAAATGGTCAATAATTTATATATATATATATGTAATAATTATCCATTTATACAAAGGTATATGGTCATGTAAGAAGAATGGCAAAACAATTTATTCCCAAGTAAATATTTTATTTTACATAAGACTAAACTCTTAATATATCAAACTTGTGTGCTTAGCACACTATTATATGGATCTGAAACCTGGACAACATACACAAAGCAGGAAAAAAAAACTAAATGTCTTCCACATGTGATGTCTACGCAAAATAATGCACATCAAATGGCAAGACAAAATAACGAACTTAACTGTGCTGTAACCTGCTAAGATCCCAACAATCATGTCGATGCTTAGATGTCGAAGACTAAGATGGCTGGGGCATGTTCAACGAATGGAAGAAAAGTGCATTCCTAGGCAAATACTATATGGTGAACTAAGCTAATACACAGAAAAAGACAAATCGGCAGACCTAAACTACGATATAGAGATATCTGCAAATCATCTCTGAAAGAGTTCTCCATATGTGAAAATGACTGGGAACATCTGGCAAGTAATCGCACATCATGGAGAGCATGTATAAGTAACGGTATAACATCATTTGAGACTGTACTAAGGCAAACTTAAAAGAGAAAAGACTTATGAAAAAGGATGGAAAACCCTGTGGATCAGTGAGCCTGACTTGTTCATTATGTGACCGCGTGTGTTTGTCAAACATTGGTAGAATTAGCCACGAGAGAAGCTGTTCGACAAAAACAAAACCTAAAAAAAATACACAATAGCCTCCACTAGACCGTCTGACAAGACAAAAAGGGCCATATATATATATATATATATATATATATATATATATATATATATGTGTGTGTGTGTGTGTCAAGGTGGGATATGCCAGACAAGAACACTATGTAGGAATCCAAAGAAGACTTGTCAACCAACTCAACACCAGTGTCTGAAGTCTATGCATTGATGTTTATTCTTTAGAGGAGATCTGAGCACTAATTTGTAATACAGATAACATATTTATTCTATCTATCTATTGACCTTTCGAGCCGTAACCGGCCCATAGGGCGTAGACCAAGATACACCTTCTCCTATATGAATTTTTGTTCTAGCAGTTTTCTTTTAAAGATATTTTATCAAATCTCGCCATCTGTCTCTGTTCTGTGCAAGCAGTTCTATCTCATTGAGGGAGCCGATTCCTGCTGCTCTTGCCTCTCTCATCAATGTTCTTCTCAGTGTCTCCCTGGGTCTTCCTCTTTTTCTTTTACCTGTTGTTTCCCATATGAGGGCTTGCTTTGCTATTCGATTATTATCTCTTCTCATCACATGTCCAACGTATGACCATCGTCTTTTCTTTATTACTGAAGATATTAGTGGTTGATTGGCGATTTCTCTAATTTCCTCGTTTGTTTTGAATTCGTTCCATTCTATACCAAGTATTTTCCTTAGACATTTATTTTCGAATGCGTTCAACCTTGCTTCTATATCTCTTGTTGTTTTCCAGCTCTCACACGCATACGTAAGGGTTGATAGTACATTTGATTTGAATAGCCTAAGTTTTGTGTTTGTGCTAATGAGTTTTGATTTCCACAACTTTTCAAGGCTTCTGAAAGACATTGCTGCTTTAGCCAGTCTGATTCTAATTTCTTTGCTCGTATCCCCTTCTCGATCAATGTGACTTCCAAGATAGATGAAGTGATCGATCTCTTCTACTGGTTTGTTTTCCATGTATATTTTGTCACTTGTTGGAATTAAACTTTTCATGACTTTAGTCTTTTCATGATTGACCTCAAGCCCAATTTTGCTGGCTATTGATGATAGTTCATTTGTGTTTTCCTGCATCGTTTTTATCTGATTGCTGATGAGAACTATGTCATCAGCAAAGTCCAGGTCCTCCAAATGGTCTCCTTGTATCCATTCGATGCCTTTATTACCAGTGCAGCATTTCTTCATTATGAAGTCCATAACAATTCCAAATAACAAGGGCGATAAAATACATCCTTGTTTAACCCCAGTTTCTATTGGGAAACATTCGCTCAGTCCTTCCTCTGTTCGAACTGCACATGTGTAACCATCATACATGTCTTTGATAATATTTATGATTTTTGATGGTAAGCCATATTGCTTCAGAATTTTCCACAAAGAATCTCTATGAATACTATCAAATGCTTTTTTGAAGTCGATGAAGTTAAGTACAAAAGGTTTTTGCTTTTCAATGTGTTCCTCCAATATAAGTCGTAGAGTGAAAATGTGGTCAAGACAGCTTCTCCCTTTTCTAAACCCAGCCTGTTCTTCACGCATTACTGTATCTATTGAATCCTTTATTCTATTTAGGATGATTTTACAGAATAATTTTGAGGCAACTGACAAAAGTGTCACGCCTCTCCAATTGTTACAATCTCTAAGATTGCCCTTTTTTGGGATCTTAACAATGATTCCTTTTTTCCATTTATGAGGCGTCTTCTCTGTTTTCCAAATGATGTTGAACATTTTTTGGAGATGTATTAAATTATGGCTATCAATTGCCTTGAGGATCTCAGCTGTTAACTTATCCTCTCCAGCAGCCTTGTTATTGGTCATTAGCTTTAAGGTGGTTTCTATTTCACTCAAGGTGAAGTCATCTAAATTTACATCTAATTCTGCTGCTGGTGTTTCAGCTTCAAAATCTATTAAACTGTGAGGTAGTGGACGGTTAAGAATTTCTTTGAAGTGTTCCGCCCAACGGGCTTTTATGTCTGCGCTTGTTGTTAGCATTAATCCAGATTTGTCTAGAATTGGTGTTCCACTGGATGTATAGGTGTTTGTCAGCATCTTTTGTACAGTATAAAGAGTTCTGCTGTCTCCTGTAATTGCAGCTGTCTCTGCTTTCTCTGCCAAGTTGTCTATATAAGCTCTTGTATCTCTTCTTGCCGAACTTTTCACTTTGTTGTCTAATTCTTTGTATGTTGCTTTTGCCAGAACCTTTCCAAGATCTGTCTTTACATTAGTCATGGCTCTCTTCGCTTCTCTTCTTTCTTTGATGTATTTCCATGTGGTGTCTGAGATCCAAGCTCGTTTTTCCATTTTCTTCAGTCCAGCACTTGCTTCTGCTGCTGTCATTAGTATTTTGCTCTGTGAGTCCCACATTTCATTGATATCTAAGTCTATTTCACCAAGTGCTGAATAACAATTACTTAGCTCTATGTTAAACTTTTCCTTTATTGCTTCATCTTTCAGTTTATGACTATCAATTTTATGTGTAATTGACCTCTTCTGTTGGTTTCTAAATTTTAATCTTATTTTCCCAATGCACAGGTTGTGGTCACTATTAACATCAGCACCTCTGTATGCTCTTACATCTATTAATGATGATCTGAATTGTTGTTTAATACATAGGTGGTCAATTTGATTTGATGTTCTATCATCAGGAGATATCCATGTTGTTTTGTGGATATTTTTATGTGGAAATAATGTCCCACCTATAACTAAATTTTCTATTAAACATAATTCTATTAATCTTTCTCCATTCTGACTTGTTGTATTACAGCCTTCTCTCCCCATCACATGTTCCACTCCTGCGTTATCTTGTCCTACTTTGGCGTTGAAGTCTCCCATTACAATTAAAAGATCGTGTTTTGGTATTTTGTTTATAAGTTGTTGCAGTTGGTTATAAAAATCATCCTTAACTTCATCATCAGCTTCGTTAGTAGGCGCATAACATTGAATAATTGAAAGTCTTCCATGTTTTGTTTTGTATCGTGTTCGTATCAGACGGCTATTTACCGGTTCCCATTCTAATAAACTTCTTGCAGCTTTGTCTGTCATCATTATGCCTACTCCTTCACGGTGTTTTCCATCTTCCCTTCCAGAAAAAACTACTATTTTATTATCAATAGATCTCCTACCTGTTCCAGGCCAGCGCATTTCGCTTAATCCTAAAATATCTAGATCGTATCTGTCCATCTCGCTCGCGACCTGTGCATGTTTCGTCGGAGCGGCCATTGTTCGCACATTCCAGAATCCTATTTTTGTTGTTGTTTTAGGGCCGAAAAAACTATCACTACTATCTACTGCTAATTTACACATTCTGTATCAGGTCTACGTTTCATTAACAACATCGTTTTTACGATAGCGGCTTGTTAAACCTCTGATCAACGGTTCTATACCAAGCCGGAGAAAAATAATTCCTCCATTTTGGAAACAACCGGAAACTTTGTTTCACAACATATTTATTACCAAAAATAAATAATATAGTGTGATATATAAACAAGAACGAAAACAACAATCTTTTTAATTACCATTATCTTGAAATAGATATTACACAAAATGACATTGATAAATCCACTTTCTCTACTTTCTATTTATAGTAGAGTTGAATATATTGATATTTACTCACTATGCATGCTTTTTATTCCATTTGAAACACAAATAATATATCTACATCTATTCACAATTGAGTTATCACTGAAGAGACCGTATAGAAAATGCAAAGAAGCCATCAGAAAACTATAGACTATTTTTAATTAAAATAAATAAATGCATCCAAAATAACATAAAAGTCACTATTTTTCCTACCTAGTCTAACTAATCTAACATGCTGTTTTTAATGGAACAAACCTAATGGTATGCTACTTACTGTATTGTCAAGGCCATTGAGTTATAAGGTACGTCGTGGTCACTTTTGACCAATAAACCAATAAATCTCTTATCTCTATAAATATATGCCTGTGAGTAAAGAAGCTCCTAACTGACATTGTTTCTCAGATCCAGACAAATATGCTTAGAATTGTATGTATATTTCCCCAAATTTCCATGCACTTATATTTTGATTTATTCTAGAAAATCCTCTCAAAGTTTTATATATTTATTGTCTTTTTTAAAATTGGATTTGCTGGTAAATTATAATGTTTGTATGTGTGTTAATAAAATTTGTATCACATTCAATAGCATACCACTATGGGTGCTGATCTGTATGAGTGGAGTGTGATAAAGAAAGAATATGTTTATTTAGTGCATGACATTTCTGAAGTTCAAGTTACTCATAAGCTCGCTTCCCATTCATTACACATGTTTTATAAGTGATTCACACACATTTTTAACATTATGAATTGTGGGATTTTTAAGCAGACATTTCATAGTCAAGACCATTGAACCTATGCAGGTCATTAACAAAGTATTTTTCTCATAATTTCAGTCTCCAAACAAAGATATTCGCTACAGGATACAGTCTACATCACCAACCACAGATGTCTTATATATTGGAGAACTTTCTGGAACGTTAGTTGTGGCAAGAGGTCTTCAGAGTGTCACATCAACCAACTCAATTATGGTATTATTTATTTTCAATTTATTTATGAGGTCTTGGTCATTGGTTTAGTCAATAGAAAACTAATGTATTTTTGTTTTAGGAGAAGCAGATTAATCAGAAAATAATAGATTATGAGAGGAAAATAACATTTTATTGTGAGAGAAAATAATCAATCTACAATGAGATTTTGTAAAAGAAAAAGTACAATTATTAGAGAAAAATAAGTAATCCTAAGTTATGACATAAAGAAGATTTGACTGAACAATAACAGTACAAACTATTGTTCATTATAGTGTACTTTAGGACAGTTTACTTCATATCATCTGTCTTGGACTAAAATAATGTCTCACTGAAGCAGTCAGCACCGTTCAGGTCTTTCTGGAAGCGTAGGCCATAGACAAGGTCTCTTCATTCATTCTCATTCTTCTTTGTTACTTTCAGTCAAAACCAGTGCTCTATTGAATTTCCTGCATGACCTCTTACTCTGTTTCTAGAATGTGTTCCTTTTATAAAAATCAAATATTTCCTAGTCTGTGAAACTGTTTTTATGTTGTTGACCTTACCTCCCAACCATGTTAGTTGCCTGATATGACATGCACGGTAGATAACAGTGATTCTATTCTTTTCTCCTAAGAGAAATGGACACAAAAATAACATCTGTGTAACATACATCCTCACATACTTGTAAATTCATAATTAGCATTTGTACTCATGAATACATTTGCCTAGTTGATGTGTGATTTCACCTGATATCGTCAGACCACTAAGCTGCACTTATTACACCCCTGGAAATATTAGCTGATCGCAGCACTAATGGCTGCAATGTGTGGTATGTATTCATTTTATTTACAGACACAGCAAGACATTTTTATAGGGAAAGTCCCAAAGTCTCTCCCAACAACTGGGATAAAGTATGAATATTATGATGGTCTCCACATTTTGATGTACTTTGCACATGCTTCAGATCAGCCTCTGTATTGTCCAGTTTGAACTAAGCCTTAATCTTGATTCCTTGACTTTGTGACAAGGGAACAGAAAACAAAAGATTATCATGGCACAAAGATTAATATAAGTTCTTAAAGAAAATATCTGATGTACTTCATAAGAAAAGGATGATTCATATTAATTATTTTAAAGAGATATCAGCTAATTTACATTTATGAGAGAAAATTAATTAATATGCAGTGTACCACACTTTTTGTACATAATGTGTTCAAGAAATCTGTTTGAATTATGAGTTGTACAAATAGTGAATTATTTTTTCCAGAAAAGATAATATTATTTGGATTAATCTGTTCCAGACCTTTGATGATTGATTATTTATTTCACCCACTATAATGATACATAACAATACTATTCTTAGAAAGAACAATCACTCCCTTCATGACTTTAGCACCTTTTATCACCTCTTAATTGTTGTATTATGGATGAGAAGGTCAGCTTTGCCATATAATACTATGTCCAGACTTGAGCACCATTTCAAACTTTGTAACAAGTTCTTTTTTCTTTTTTTCAAATTCAGTTATTTATCTTGCCATTTTGCTATTAGACTTGGTTGAATAATTATTTCATTTTGGGCTCATGATTATATTTGTTTTCAATGAAAACATATAGAAAGACTAGCAAAAGATAATAACAATGTTGCATGGGGCTTGTACAAATCTTGCTTAATGAATGAATGCCATTATGACATGGAAATGCCAGTGAAATGTGACCATCAGAACTGAAACAAAAACTGCCAATTCTGTATTTTGGCTTGTACCATTGATGAGTTACTATTTTGAAGCAAAAATAACTTTGGTTTAAAAATAAACTTTAAAGACATGTTCATTTATCATTATAGTACAATGAATATATAAATATGTCAGAAAAGAGAAAAAGTTCTCAGACACAAACTAAATTGGGAAAAAATTAAATTTCTGGATCCATTAGGAGAAATTATGGATTTCTAGGGAATGTATGAATTTCTAGGGATTGTATGAATTTCTAGGCAATGTGTGAATTTCTGGCAATATATGAATTTTTAGACAATGTATGAATTTCTAAGCAATATATTAATTTCTACTACCTTGGACATACTATAACTAGTGATGGAAAATGTAAAACTGAAATAAACAAAAGAATAGGAATGGCAAAAAGTAATTTTAATGCCACGATAAGTATACTAATATCAAAACAAATAACACCAGGGCTAAAACTAAGAATAGCAAAATGTTATATCTTCTCAATATTCCTGTATGGTGCAGAAACATGGACATTGGACAAGAAAACAGAACAGAAAATTGAAGCCTTTGAAATATGGATTTATACAAGAATAGGAAGAATTGGATGGAAAGAAAAAAGAACAAATGATGAAGTTTTAAAACAACTAAACATTAAAAGAAAATTACTAAACACAATTAGAACAAGACAAATGACATTTTTGGGGTATGTTAAAAGACACAAAAGCCTACTAAAAGTAATATTGGAAGGTGAAATACAGGGTAATAGAGGCAGACCAAGACTAACATGGACGAGTAACATCAAAAGATGGACAAGTCAGCCTATGACAACCTGCACTATCAAAACAGGAGACAGAGCGAAATGGTGCTCCATGGTAGCCAACCTTCGATGCGGAGACGGCATTCAATGATAATGATGAAAATTGTAAAAATTATAATTTTACAAATGGATAGGTCTATGAATACTGAGGTTTCATTTTTAGAAAAATAGAGTTTATCTACGTCATAAAAGAAGAGCTATTCATTTATAATGTAAGAGAGGTGGAGATAGTCTGTTTCATATTAAGTGAGAGGGAAGATATAGAGAAGTTGAATTTATATACTTTATGAGAGAAAGTATACTATTTTACACTGGGTGAAAAAATAACAAATTTACATTACATTATATGAATTCCAAATGACAAAACAACAGTCCAACCATTATTTGCTTAAATTATGAATAAGCTGTCACTAAATTTCCTTTATACCCCACCTATTTCCTTTCTTCCCGTGTTCATATCTCATTTCGTACAATATATTTTATTATCAATTTTATTTATACTGAAATAAAACTCAGGATTGTGTCCCTTTATTTGCTCTGTAAATTTTTTTTAAAAATTTAATTTAAAAAATTCAATTGTCTTTGATTTTATTTGCTCTAAGTGTGTGTGTTTTTTTTTTTTTAAATCTAATTTTAAAAATCGATTGTATTTTACTTTCTTTGCCCTAAATTTGTTTTTCTTTTCATTAAGCCTTAATTATGATACCTATGTGTGATTCTCACTTATTTACAATATCATAGTAAAAATTACTACCACATAAATGTAGCAATTCGATTTTGGAAAATGAAATTTTCTTTAAATTTTTGCTACACATCAAGTAATATTGGAAGGAAAAAATGTTCACCCAGGATGAGACATGGGGATCTGATGCATTAACCATTACCTACTTTATTATCACGACAGATACGATCTAGATATTTTAGGATTAAGCGAAATGCGCTGGCCTGGAACAGGTAGGAGATCTATTGATAATAAAATAGTAGTTTTTTCTGGAAGGGAAGATGGAAAACACCGTGA
Organism: Megaustenia siamemsis; assembly: GCA_032433765.1. Classification (NCBI taxonomy): domain Eukaryota; kingdom Metazoa; phylum Mollusca; class Gastropoda; order Stylommatophora; family Ariophantidae; genus Megaustenia; species Megaustenia siamemsis. The sequence continues at coordinate 15,554,639 of JAVIAB010000073.1, read as the reverse complement.
AGGAGTAGGCATAATGATGACAGACAAAGCTGCAAGAAGTTTATTAGAATGGGAACCGGTAAATAGCCGTCTGATACGAACACGATACAAAACAAAACATGGAAGACTTTCAATTATTCAATGTTATGCGCCTACTAACGAAGCTGATGATGAAGTTAAGGATGATTTTTATAACCAACTGCAACAACTTATAAACAAAATACCAAAACACGATCTTTTAATTGTAATGGGAGACTTCAACGCCAAAGTAGGACAAGATAACGCAGGAGTGGAACATGTGATGGGGAGAGAAGGCTGTAATACAACAAGTCAGAATGGAGAAAGATTAATAGAATTATGTTTAATAGAAAATTTAGTTATAGGTGGGACATTATTTCCACATAAAAATATCCACAAAACAACATGGATATCTCCTGATGATAGAACATCAAATCAAATTGACCACCTATGTATTAAACAACAATTCAGATCATCATTAATAGATGTAAGAGCATACAGAGGTGCTGATGTTAATAGTGACCACAACCTGTGCATTGGGAAAATAAGATTAAAATTTAGAAACCAACAGAAGAGGTCAATTACACATAAAATTGATAGTCATAAACTGAAAGATGAAGCAATAAAGGAAAAGTTTAACATAGAGCTAAGTAATTGTTATTCAGCACTTGGTGAAATAGACTTAGATATCAATGAAATGTGGGACTCACAGAGCAAAATACTAATGACAGCAGCAGAAGCAAGTGCTGGACTGAAGAAAATGGAAAAACGAGCTTGGATCTCAGACACCACATGGAAATACATCAAAGAAAGAAGAGAAGCGAAGAGAGCCATGACTAATGTAAAGACAGATCTTGGAAAGGTTCTGGCAAAAGCAACATACTATGAATTAGACAACAAAGTGAAAAGTTCGGCAAGAAGAGATACAAGAGCTTATATAGACAACTTGGCAGAGAAAGCAGAGACAGCTGCAATTACAGGAGACAGCAGAACTCTTTATACTGTACAAAAGATGCTGACAAACACCTATACATCCAGTGGAACACCAATTCTAGACAAATCTGGATTAATGCTAACAACAAGCGCAGACATAAAAGCCCGTTGGGCGGAACACTTCAAAGAAATTCTTAACCGTCCACTACCTCACAGTTTAATAGATTTTGAAGCTGAAACACCAGCAGCAGAATTAGATGTAAATTTAGATGACTTCACCTTGAGTGAAATAGAAACCACCTTAAAGCTAATGACCAATAACAAGGCTGCTGGAGAGGATAAGTTAACAGCTGAGATCCTCAAGGCAATTGATAGCCATAATTTAATACATCTCCAAAAAATGTTCAACATCATTTGGAAAACAGAGAAGACGCCTCATAAATGGAAAAAAGGAATCATTGTTAAGATCCCAAAAAAGGGCAATCTTAGAGATTGTAACAATTGGAGAGGCGTGACACTTTTGTCAGTTGCCTCAAAATTATTCTGTAAAATCATCCTAAATAGAATAAAGGATTCAATAGATACAGTAATGCGTGAAGAACAGGCTGGGTTTAGAAAAGGGAGAAGCTGTCTTGACCACATTTTCACTCTACGACTTATATTGGAGGAACACATTGAAAAGCAAAAACCTTTTGTACTTAACTTCATCGACTTCAAAAAAGCATTTGATAGTATTCATAGAGATTCTTTGTGGAAAATTCTGAAGCAATATGGCTTACCATCAAAAATCATAAATATTATCAAAGACATGTATGATGGTTACACATGTGCAGTTCGAACAGAGGAAGGACTGAGCGAATGTTTCCCAATAGAAACTGGGGTTAAACAAGGATGTATTTTATCGCCCTTGTTATTTGGAATTGTTATGGACTTCATAATGAAGAAATGCTGCACTGGTAATAAAGGCATCGAATGGATACAAGGAGACCATTTGGAGGACCTGGACTTTGCTGATGACATAGTTCTCATCAGCAATCAGATAAAAACGATGCAGGAAAACACAAATGAACTATCATCAATAGCCAGCAAAATTGGGCTTGAGGTCAATCATGAAAAGACTAAAGTCATGAAAAGTTTAATTCCAACAAGTGACAAAATATACATGGAAAACAAACCAGTAGAAGAGATCGATCACTTCATCTATCTTGGAAGTCACATTGATCGAGAAGGGGATACGAGCAAAGAAATTAGAATCAGACTGGCTAAAGCAGCAATGTCTTTCAGAAGCCTTGAAAAGTTGTGGAAATCAAAACTCATTAGCACAAACACAAAACTTAGGCTATTCAAATCAAATGTACTATCAACCCTTACGTATGCGTGTGAAAGCTGGAAAACAACAAGAGATATAGAAACAAAGTTGAACGCATTCGAAAATAAATGTCTAAGGAAAATACTTGGTATAGAATGGAACGAATTCAAAACAAATGAGGAAATTAGAGAAATCGCCAATCAACCACTAATATCTTCAGTAATAAAGAAAAGACGATGGTCATACGTTGGACATGTGATGAGAAGAGATAATAATCGAATAGCAAAGCAAGCCCTCATATGGGAAACAACAGGTAAAAGAAAAAGAGGAAGACCCAGGGAGACACTGAGAAGAACATTGATGAGAGAGGCAAGAGCAGCAGGAATCGGCTCCCTCAATGAGATAGAACTGCTTGCACAGAACAGAGACAGATGGCGAGATTTGATAAAATATCTTTAAAAGAAAACTGCTAGAACAAAAATTCATATAGGAGAAGGTGTATCTTGGTCTACGCCCTATGGGCCGGTTACGGCTCGAAAGGTCAATAGATAGACTTTATTATCAAGTTTTGGCCAGAAACATAACCACATGGTGCCTCCATTTTCCGCGATCTATTCATATAGTGGCTGTAAACTGTCAGATCAGCCCATATGTTTGGTGCCCTCTTGGTGTTATTCGCTGACTCTTCCATGTTATAAAGGTTTCTTTGATGTCAATCCGACATCCAAGAAGATTTCCCACATCATGAAAAAAAAAGAAAGAAAAATAATGAATTTTTTAAAAATTGGCAGGATTTGGCATGAAAATTGTGCCTCTTTTATGATACCATAGTAATTTTTACTGCGTTATTGATAAAAATGAAACATTAAAAAAACACTAAGGGGTCACCATTAGTTATAACTAGGAAGGTATAGGGAGGGGTGAGGGGATGTTTGCCCATTGAAAAGTATCATATTGAAAAAAAAATGTATTTTGAAGCAGTAATTTTTATGATGGTATTGTAATTTAGTGTTAATTAAAAGAAAATGTGCCATAACTTGCTGTACAATGTTTTAAAACTGCTCTTGTGCTTGTTATAGTTAGTGTTATTAAACTATCACTTGTTAAAAATAAAAGAAGAAGAAAATTACCCATGAAAAGGCATATGCTTTTAATAAGGTACTGATATTTAAAACTGTAATTATTGTTTCAGGTCAGTGTTATAGTATATGACCTTGGAGTGCCTTCTTTGAGTGTTTTTGCAACTGTAACAGTAAACATCATCAGAAATCAAAGACCTCAATTTGGCGCTGACTATTCTGTGACTACAGATGAGACAACACCAGCCAACACAATTATCACGACTGTTAGTGCCAATGACCCTGACAGTGGAATTGTGGTAAGTGTCTTTCCACAACATGAAAAACAGTCTGAATATCTTGATCTTGATCATCTTTTCTAGTAATTATGCCGATGTACATGATCTTCCTAGATGTACATGATCTTCCTAGATGTACATGATCTTCCTAGATGTACAAGATCTTCCTAGATGTACATGATCTTCCTAGATGTACAAGATCTTCCTAGATGTACAAGATCTTCCTAGATGTACATGATCTTCCTAGATGTACATGATCTTCCTAGATGTACAAGATCTTCCTAGATGTACAAGATCTTCCTAGATGTACATGATCTTCCTAGATGTACATGATCTTCCTAGATGTACAAGATCTTCCTAGATGTACATGATCTTCCTAGATGTACATGATCTTCCTAGATGTACAAGATCTTCCTAGATGTACATGATCTTCCTAGATGTACATGATCTTCCTAGATGTACATGATCTTCCTAGGAAAGGTCTTACAATAATTTTTGAACTGAAACTGGACACAATAAACTTAGATGTGCAGACTTAGATATAATGGCTTTTTACTTCTTGTCAATCTCCAAAAGAAAATGCACATGTTGCACTTGTAGTTAATCTAAAAAAATTACAAACTTATGACATACTTTTTGCATTTGTAGTTGATTTTAAAAATTACCAATTTGTGACATACTTTTTGCACTTGTAAATAATCTATTAAAGGAAAAAAAAAACATACTTTACATTTGTGATTAATCTCCCAAAAATATTGTTTTCCAATGTGGATATTCCCCCAAAATTGCACAATATGTTCTCAAGTCTAACAATATGTATAGTCCTTGAAGTCAATTGTGGCCTATTGACAGCTCTAAATGACAAAATCTTTGACTCTTTGGAGGAGTTGTAGACCACAGTGAAGTATATTGCTGAAGTTGACATCAGTGAATGAAGTCCTATACAGAAGAGAAGAATGAAGGAAAAGAAAGTTATAGGAAGCAATAGGTAAAGGTTAGAATTTAGTAATTAGTTTAGAAGGCAGACAGCGATACGATTATTGAGTGAACTAAGAAAAAAAAAGCAAAATAGGTTTTCTTATAAAGTAAAAAATTAAAGTACCCCTGTCACGCCAAGTGGCGTATAGGGAAATACGGTGTTAGTGACCCTATATTTTACAGACCTTCAGCACATGATTTTTGGGGTAATGTGGTCGGTATTACACCCGTGCTGCTTTACTTTCCCAGAAAAAAATCCGGTACCCATTATAGGCTGGGTGAACCCGGAAGCCGTCAGTTGGGATTGAACCCTACCCCTTGTCTTTTGTAGTCCAGTTCACTAACCACTGAGCTATCGCGGCTCCAGGTTTTCTTATACTTGGCATAAATAATCAAACATAACTGATTACTTATAATATCACTTTGGATAATTACATCTTTATTGACAGCTTATAATATATTCTTTTTAGAAAGAACATACATTTTTATTACATTTTAAATTATAAAGCTATTTGTGTAATCTGACTAGCTTCAGCAGTAGAAGAATATTGCTAGATATGATGGAGCCAGCATTGTAGATTAATTTTTAGAGTTGCAGAGAATACAAAACATATATTAAAAGAGTAGAAGAGCAAGGGGCAGACCCAGACTAAGATGTACAGATAACATCAAGGAAACTCTACAACAACATCAATTGACAATGATTGAAGTCACCAAAATGGTGAGAATTAGAACTTTGTATTTCTCTTGGTGTTCGAATAGGTACATTAAGTGAAGAAAGAAAGAAAGAAAAGACAGGAATATGAAAGGTAATTAGAGAAACAGAGAGAAAAGAAACAATGAAATATTAATCCATCTTTTATCATATAACCACTTATATTTCATTGTCCTTATACTATTCTGAACACAGCCTGCATTTGCTGGAGTGACCTACAAACTAATTGGTGACTATTTGGCTACAAAGTTGTTTGCAGTTGATGCAAACTCAGGAAGTGTCACTATAAGAGAAAGTCTGGCACAGAATACAGATCCATCTTATGTTGTAAGTTTATAGATACTAGTTCATATGTTATTGTGTATTAATGAGTCAATGTTGAAACTGGATTCATTTGAAATGTGAGCGTTAGATGCTGTGTGAAATGATGCTAATTACTTTAAATGTTTGATACAGAAAAGTAGATGGTGGATGTCAAGTGGAAAAATAGATTGTTTTTGAATAGTTGACACACAAGGCCAGAAAGAATTCCTTCATCATCATCATGATCATCACTAGCCCCACAACCTGAATGGTTGAAGGGCACTCTTGATATCTTCCTAATTTTCCTTTACCTCCACAATTAAAAGTAGCTTTCTGAGATGTGACTAAGGTTAACTCTGTCCCATTCTCTCATGATGTCTTCCCACCACTTTCTCTGCCTGACTTGTCTTTTTTTTGCCTGGGGCTATGCCCTTTATAATAGTCTTAACCAGGTCTGCAGATATGTCTGTACCATTTTAATTTTGTTGTTCTTTTGCCGTAGGTAATAAGGCTTGAACTGGTCATGTGGATTGTTGGATTTAGTGCACCTTCTCAATAGTGATATGATCTATACAAGATCTGTCTGCATAATCTCATTACCTGCGCCTATATTCTTTTTTTTTTCTTCAAGATAAACAGTGAGTGTTCATGTTTTGAAGGCCTACAGAAGTACACATGCCAGTACTGTTTGTAATAATCTGATCCTCATTTTTAAGGAGATGGTTTTGTGACAGAAATAGAAATCCAAGAATAGAATTTTAAAATTTCAGATTGTGGATGCTACAATGTTGAGAAGGACATTTGTTGCTTTAGATATAGATTGAAGAATAGAGAATGCTATTTTAGATATAGATTGAAGAATAGAGAATGCTATTTTAGATATAGATTGAAGAATAGAGAATGCTATTTTAGATTTTGATTGAAGCATAGAGAATATTATCAGTGATGTGTAAATGCAAGTTCAGGATTAAAAATGTGTTCAAAATTTGATGGGCATAAATATGCAGATCTTTTGTAAATAAAAAAAAAAAATCAGAGGGATAACAAATTAATATTTAATAACATAAGCACTGCTGAAGAAAGGTAGAAATATGGCATGAGTGAAAGGTAAAAAACTTTAGTAAAGTACCCTCATCACGCCAAGTGGCATATAGGGAAATATGGTGTTAGTGACCCTATATTTTACAGACCTTCAGCACATGGTTTTTGGGGTAATGTGGTCGGTATTACGCCCGTACTGCTTTACTTTCCCAGAAAAAAATCTGGTACCCATTTTAAGGCTGGGTGAACCCGGAAGTCGTCGGTTGGGATCGAACCCAACCCCTTGTCCTTTGTAGTCCAGTTGTGAAAGGTAAGCTGTTTTTAAATAAAAGGGGTAATCATAACTAACTATAGAAAAAGTCTAAGCTCAACCCTTCTAGCATGACATCACCATCAAGGTTCACCATTTCTAGGCATAGATGGCTAACAGAATCCTACCCACAACCACCCCTGGTCTCAAAGCGGAACACACCACATTAGTACTGTTGTATGCAGGTCATCTCTTCAGTTGGCTGTGCTTGTATCATAATTGAAGGGTAAACTGCTTTTATTAGTGAGATAGAAGATGGGCACTTTATTTGGCTGTTTTTAGTAAATGCTGAATATTTTGATCAAGTGGAAAAGAAGAAATAGTGGAAAAGAAGAAATATTTGAATGACATTTTAGACAGAAAATTCCATGAAGTCTGAAACATAACAAAACCTATTATATTTATTTTTACAGCTTCGCATTGTGGCTACTGACTTGGGTGGATTGTCTGATGAAATACTTGTCACCGTATTTATCAACCGCAACCTTTTTGCGCCAGAGTTTCAGCAACTAAGTTACAATGCAGCAATTAATGACAACTCTCCACCTGGAATGAGTGTTGTACAAGTGTCAGGCATAGATCGTGACCTAAATGTAAGCTAAGAATTTTTTTGTTTGACTTACTCTCATTTTAGGAAAAGTAATATGATTTTAAGTATGACTTATGTCTGAAAGAAAATTGTTACATAAAATGTTTTTTTACATACAGAGAGAGATAAAACATTTGAGAGCAAAAAAGAGTCTTCTTTAGTCATACAAAATGAAACATGACATATTATTGTGTGTGTTATGAAATGAGAGAGATGCTGTGGGGGAACCATCATAAAAAAGTATTCAGCCTTGAAACATGGTGGAATTCTGTCAGTGGCATGTAAGGGTCTTTTCAGAGATTGTTTTTTTCATGCATATCTAAAATCAACAACTGTTCTCCAATGAGTTTGCAAGCTTTCAGATCAGTGTGTACTGTCTTCTCATTCAACTTGATCTACCTTTAATGAGCTCTTCCAGTTTTGTTCATATCAAACACTTCCATGTCACATTTACAGATGCTTCTGTAGCATAGAAGAGGATCTTTCATCTTCTCCCCTCCGAGAATGTTTCTTCAAATAGAATGTCATTCAGAATCTGTCCATTCTACATTCATCAGAGATTGCCAAGTCATCTTAGATGATGTTGATTGAGAATGATGAACATTTTTGTTTGTTGCTGTTAGGATCATCATCACTGCACACCTGATGAATCCATAGGTGTCCCTATATTCCCCTGAGAGAAAATTCAAGTAGAATCCTGGCCCATGTGCACAAACTCCGTAGCATAGTCTGGGATCCACGGTATGGGTAGGTCTCTGCTGACAATTTTGTCTGGATTGTGACCATATTTATGAACTACTCTTTTTTAATTTTAACCGCGAAGGATTCTTTGATGTACTTGAGTGCACACAGGACCTTCTGTTTATTGCCACAATCTGAGAGAGCTAGACATAGGATCTCACTAACCAAAAGATCTGGGGAGGGTAAAGTCATAAAGAAACAGTGGATTCATTTTTCCTCTTTTTTAAAAATCACCGCTTCTTCTGGTGGGCTTTGAACCTGGATTCTTTCTGTCCTGAGGCCAACATTGTACCTCTAGGCTGCCACTTTATATCCCAATATATTCCAGGACTTCATTGTTTGCTGCTATATCACCATGAGATTTCTTGTCACGGTTGTTTGTCCTAATACTGTAATTGCTTTGTTAATTTGCTTATTCAAGAAGCATATCCAGTATATGATTCTTTTATAATACTTTCAAGTTGGTTAGAGGAAGATGTAGTTTCAATTTGAATCGTATTTGTGGTGAAAAATTGAAAATTTCACAGCAGGAAGTGTCACAGTTTAAAATAAGTGTCACTGTATTAATGTAATAAAACATCATCAACATTAATTAAGCAAAAAAATGATAATTGTTATATATCACAAACTCGAGCCAATCCAATGGAATATATAAATGCTTAGAATGAGTGGGGTCTAGCATATCCTGATTTTCTTCAGCCTGTAATGATTTCCGGTTGGATTTCAGTTTCCGGTTGGATCCAAAATGGAGGATTTGTTTTTCTTCCGCTTGGTATAGAACCGTTGATCAGAGGTTTAACAAGCCGTTATCGTAAAAATGCTTTTGTTAATGAAACGTAGACCTGATACAAAACAAAAGAAGAAATTAGAGAAATCGCCAATCAACCACTAATATCTTCAGTAATCAAGAAAAGACGATGGTCATTTGTTGGACATGTGATGAGGAGAGATAATAACTGAATAACAACGCAAGCCCTCATGTGGGAAACAACATGTAAGAGGAAAAGAGGCCGACCCAGAGAGAGACACTGAGAAGAACATTGATGAGAGAGGCAAGAGCAGCAGGAATCGGCTCCCTCAATGAGATAGAGTTGCTTGCACAGAATAGAGACAAATGGCGAGATTTGATAAAATATCTATAGAAGGATTGAAAACTGCTAGAATAAAAATTTAGGTAAGAGAAAGAGTATCTGGGTCTATGCCCTATGGGCCGGCTATGGCTCGAAAGGTCAACAGATAGATAATGATTTCACATTGCTAGGATTATAACTAAAATGACACTTTGATATGAAAGCAAGCAGCTGTGTGAAAGTCTCAGACAGTACATGGGAAAAGTGTTCAGTCATTTTTGCTACATTGTTTGTGTAGGCCAGGATGTGCTGGCACAAAGTACAGGGCTCAATAATTGCATGGTGTATGTAGGTATGAATCCTCACCAATCACCATCAAGGGCGTTCTTCTCGAGAATGCATGGAAAAAGACCAAGAGGAAGACCCAGAAGAAGATGGATAGATGCAGTGACAGAGACATGTAACAACAAAGGAAAATCACTAATTCAGACAATTCGAGCAGCACAAGAACGACAAATGATATAAACCACGACACCTTTTAGGTACAAGTGAAAGAGAAAAGAAGAAGAAGAAGATGTAGGTTAGGATGTGCTGGCACAAAGTACAGGGCTCAATAAATGCATGGTGTATGTAGGCTAGGATGTGCTGGCACAAAGTACAGGGCTCAATAAATGCATGGTGTATGTAGGCTAGGATGTGCTGGCACAAAGTACAGGGCTCAATAAATGCATGGTGTATGTAGGCTAGGATGGGCTGGCACAAAGTACAGGGCTCAATAAATGCATGGTGTATGTAGGCTAGGATGTGCTGGCACAAAGTACAGGACTCGATAATTGCATGTTTTTTATACAAGAACATTGATTTTAGTGTTACATAATAGTAGATCTTGTTCTTTGATCAAGATGTAGATTATTATTATCTGACTTGCTCAACTTAACAACCATTCCCAAGCATAAAATATAAGGTAAAAAATAAAAGTAAAGATAATCTATAGCATTATAACCTTTGAGGAGTGGAGTGTAAGCAAGGATTCTTTCTTACACCATAAGGTATATGGGGATTATGGTGTTAGTGTCTATATTCTTCAATAAACAATGGCATATTTTGTATGGGTGAAGTGGTTGATGAATTGATTATGCAGGCCTATTTCCATGAAAGACTCTTTGGTATACCAATTTTCAGAGGCCAGGTGAACCTGGAAGCCTAATTTATCTTGCTTTCTCTCCCAAAACACACCTTTCATTCCCTTACTAAAGGTCAGGCTCCTATTTTTATTAAAGTTGGGTCGATGGGAGCCATGTTTTTCTAAACTGGTGTTCAGCATCAGATGTGAGCCCCTTACAACTTTGATAATTCGTCTCATAAAAATATATCACAAATGATTGTTGAATGCTTCAATACATCTTTTTTACATTTTCATTGAAAACACTCATGTTTCAATGATAAGTAAAACTTCAAATCAATCAATAAATGCTGTAAGACAGAAATAAGTCATCATGAACAACAGAATGAAGACATTTAAATTAAATCTTGGGTATTATGTAAAATCATCATATAGCATCATCAATGCTATATAGAACCAATTATGACCAATGGGAGCGAATCATGGACAATAGACAAACAAATGAAAAGATGATTAGAAGCCACAGAGATGGGATTTCTCAGAAGAATGTTGAAAGTTCCCTGGACAGCTAAAAAGACCAATGAGAAAGTTCTCAAAGAGGCCAACACAAAAAGGGAACTCTTAAAAAACATCAGAAAGAAGCAATCAACATTTTTTGGGCACATCATGAGAAGAGGAAAGTTGGAATACTTGGTTACAACTGGCAAAATAAAAGGAAAGAGAGATTGGGGACGACAAAGAGAGAAAATACTGGATAGCTTGGTGTCATGGCATGGAAAACAGTCAACAACAGAACTCATACGATGCACTGTGGATAGTAGATTGTGGAAGGACATGATCGCCAACGCCAACCGGTACGGCACATGATGATGATGATTATGTAAAATAGGAAAGTTTAAGGGGAAAAAAATGATCAAACTCACAAGGGTAAGTAAATACATAAAAGAAAATTGTTTATGCTTTAAGGGGCTGGGTGGAATCAGAGAACTGTTTAAATACCAGTGGTCCCACAAGAAGATAGATAACACAAGTGAGAAAACAATATAATGGGTGCCCATCACACCATGTCATGTATTGATAATATGATGCTGATGCTTATATTCTTCCATGACCATGAGCACATTCATAGGTAATCAGATCAATATCTTGTCATGGGCTAGCAGTCCCCCAACTTACTTTCCAGAGATAATCTTTGGTTCTAATTTCCAGAAGATGGGTGGAGTGAAAAGCTGTATTTTGAATAATACAAGAAATGGTGAAATTGTCATAGAGTGTATTTAGTTGACACACATCTTGAAAGCAAGGCAGTGTCATCATTGACTTGATTATTTTCTTTATCAGAGTCCATGGAAAGACCTATCCTATACCATTGCTGGTGATGCCATAGCTCAGCAGTACTTTTCCATTGCTGACTCTGGACTAATCACAGTCAGGCAATCCTTAATGCAGACTCCACAGAAGGATTTCAATGTAAGTGTTCTTTTTGTGATGTAGTGGTAGCTGATAATAAGTAAATGTTTGTGGTTTGAATCATAATGTTAGTTATTGAATGTCTATAATTGTACTATTATAACAAGATCTTTTGAAAGTTCATTATGAATCCCTTTTCTTTCTCAGCTTTTGAATATTGATCACCAATCTCTTTACTCTTCCTGTGTTTGAACATTCACCAAACCCTTTTACTCTCTCAGTGTTTCAGCATTCCACCAATCTCTTTACTCTCTCAGTGTTTCAGCATTCCACCAATCTCTTTACTCTCTCAGTGTTTCAGCATTCCACCAATCTCTTTACTCTCTCAGTGTTTCAGCATTCCACCAATCTCTTTACTCTCTCAGTGTTTCAGCATTCCACCAATCTCTTTACTCTCTCAGTGTTTCAGCATTCCACCAATCTCTTTACTCTCTCAGTGTTTCAGCATTCCACCAATCTCTTTACTCTCTCAGTGTTTCAGCATTCCACCAATCTCTTTACTCTCTCAGTGTTTCAGCATTCCACCAATCTCTTTACTCTCTCAGTGTTTCAGCATTCCACCAATCTCTTTACTCTCTCAGTGTTTCAGTATTCCACCAATCTCTTTACTCTCTCAGTGTTTCAGCATTCCACCAATCTCTTTACTCTCTCAGTGTTTCAGATTCCACCAATCTCTTTACTCTCTCAGTGTTTCAGCATTCCACCAATCTCTTTACTCTCTCAGTGTTTCAGCATTCCACCAATCTCTTTACTCTCTCAGTGTTTCAGCATTCACCAACCCATTTACTCTCTCAGTGTTTCAGCATTCCACCAATCTCTTTACTCTCTCAGTGTTTCAGCATTCCACCAATCTCTTTACTCTCTCAGTGTTTCAGCATTCACCAACCCATTTACTCTCTTGGTGTTTGAATATTCAGAAAATCCTTTTACTCTCTCGTGTTTGAACATTCAACAAACGCCTTTACACTCTCCATTTATGAATATTAACAACCATGCTCTTTTACATGCTCAGTATTTTATGTCATATAATGAACAATTTTATATCTCAAATTTTTTAATGTTTGTATTCAAACTCTGCTAGACCTTCACTCTTTGAATATTTCTAGCTAAACCCAGCTACAAATTGAGTTTTTGGAAGTAAGTTCTTGAATATTCATAACTAAACTCTCTAGCTCTGTTTCTCTGTGAATGTTGATAACTAAACTCTCTAGCTCTGTTACTCTGTGAATGTTGTTAACTGAACTCTCTTGGTTTGTTACTCTGTGAATGTTGATAACTAAACTCTCTAGCTCTGTTACTCTGTGAATGTTGTTAACTGAACTCTCTTGGTTTGTTACTCTGTGAATGTTGATAACTAAACTCTCTTGGTTTGTTACTCTGTGAATGTTGATAACTAAGCTCTCTAGCTCTGTTACTCTGTGAATGTTAACTAAACTCTCTTGCTTTATTTCTTTGTGAATTTTTATAACCAAACTCTCTTGGTAAAGCTGCTTTTTGAATGCTGATAGCCAGACTCTCAAATAAATTAAATTTGAAAGTTTAATTTAGTTGACGGATCATCCTCCCTGCACATCGGCCACACCAGTATGTGCTCAGATCTCCTTTTCAGTATTAAATTATACATGGTATATAAACTATATATATATATATATATATATATCATCTGAACACTTGCTCTTTAAAACCTCTACCTTAGATTTATGCAGTAGTGACGTCAAATACATAATTCCCTTTCTGCAAACTCTGCCAGAATGTTTAACTAGCCTGCCACTCACTGCCAGAAAAATTACACCGGGACTATATAATTTTTTTTACGATCAGCTTAATTCATGACATTTAATTTCTCATATTAACATTTAGAATCTACACTTGTTTATACAACAATACAATTTAATAATTTCTGTAGGTAAAAATGAAAGTCATAAATTTTTTTGAGCGTTTTAATTTTATTAAAATTGAGTTTGAAGCAGATCTATGTTTTTGTGCCCGCTGCGTCAGTGAAAATCATAAACACTGGGGTATAAGGCGACAATTGTTATTTTAACAAATTTGTGAGATGAACTGAAACAACAGACGTTGCAATGTTGGAATGTTAGTGACATATAAACATTAACTATTTTTATAGTGAGGAGGCAGGACGGCTTGTGTAGACAGCAGTCCTGAATGTAAGTTAGAAACACCAGGCTTTTGGGCAGTGGAAGTACTTCATTTGGGTCATATAAGGGCCTCATGTTTGACATCTTGACTATATTATTTCAGCTAAAGAGCTTGCCCAGAACAATATATATATATGTACACACACACAAATATATGTGCAAATAATTAGGCAAACCACTTACACCTCCAACATATTATAAAAAATTCAATTACCAAACTTGACATCCCTCTTTGGATGTTAGAATGTGAACTTTCTTACTTTTAAAATTTCAACTGCTTATTCCAAAGCTCTTCTACAGTGCCACTATTTCTATGCTGGTAATATACTCTCTAAGTCTAAGGAAAATACTTGGTTTAGTGTGGAACGAATTACAAAATAAAGGAGGAAATTAGAGAAATCACCAATCAACCACTAATATCTTCAGTAATCAAGAAAAGGCGATGGTCATATGTTGGACATGTGATTAGGAGAGATAATAGCCGAATAACAAAGCAAGCCCTCATGTGGGGAAACAACAGGTAAGAGGAAAAGAGGATGACCCAGAGAGACACTGAAAAGAACATTGATGAGAGAGGCAAGAGCAGCAGGAATCGGCTCCCTCAATGACATAGAGTTGCTTGCACAGAACAGAGACAAATGGTGAGATTTGATAAAATATCTATAGAAGGATTGAAAACTGCTAGAATAAAAATTTAGGTAAGAGAAAGAGTATCTGAGTCTTTGTATGGGCCAGCTATGGGTCGAAAGGTCAATAGATAGATAGATAGAATATTCTTTCAATACATTCATTCTTTCGCTATAATTATTAAAACTCTCTTACTTGTTAATGCTAAAACTAATATGAAGATTTCATTTGTGAGAAAGCATGATACGGTTTAAAATCTATGTGAGTACCAGTATGATAATATATAGTTGGTGTCATTGCACCTTCTAGTAAAGTATTAACTGAGATATTCATGGGAGCATTCTAGCTAACGAAATCACGTACCGTTTGCACAATTTCTATAACAGCTGTAATGGTCTCTTCTGAATCTTACCTGAGTTCAGATTATTGAATTGAATAAATTTTAAAGATATTTTTATTGGTCAAAGTTTTATTGATTTATTTTAATTGCTGTACAGGTTTAGTGTTTCTTTACCTTCAACTTCTTCTTCATTTGAATATTGGGCTGCAGTGAACTATGTTTTTGACATTGAGATCAACATTTGTCTTCAGTATACATTTGTTTGCAACTTCTTCCCTATCAATGGGTTTTCTTGACCTTTCTGCAAGGCAGCAGTTGTTTTCAGTCAGAGTTTCTCACCCAGCAAAGCAATTTTACTGGAGAAACAAGTATCTTTTATCTGAACATTTGCAATTTACAGTTTAAAAAAAAACCATTTGTGGTTGAACATTTTTTTCTCACTGAAATAAATCAGTGTATATTGACCTACAAGAGAAGCTATTCAGTAAAATAAAACCTAAAAAAATACACAGTAGCCTCCACTAAACCGTCTGACAAGACGAAAAGGGCCATAATAATATACATTAACCTATCAATCAAAACACAGCATCATAGGTGGAGATGTTTGTTGTATGCAGTTTTTAATTGAAACTGTACTGGTATTCTGGTTATGCTTAGTCACCCTCAATACATTATTCTTTCTTGTACTATATTATATAATTCTGTCACCCTCAATACATTATTCTTTCTTGTACTATTGTATATAATTCTGTCACCCTCAATACATTATTCTTTCCTGTACTCATCATGTGCCATACCAGTTGGTGTAGGCAATCATGTCCCTCCACAATCTTCTATCTACATTGCATTGTATCAGTTCTGTTGTTGACTGTTTTCCATGCCATGACACCAAGCTATCCAGTATTTTCTCTTGGTCATCCACGATCTCTCTTTCCTTTTATTTTGCCAGTTGTAACCAAGTATTCCAACTTCTTTGTTCTTTCAATGTTCTTTTTTTTTTCTCTTATATGTCGGTCATCTTCTGTTCTGATATATCACAATTTTTACCAGTAGGTAACTTTGTATCAAATTCCAGGTGCAGATAGTGCTTCGTGACAAGGGTAACCCTTTAAAGACAGCTGTCAACACGGCTACTGCCACTATAACTGTGCGTAGAAATGAATATGACCCAATTTTCTTCAATGAATCACACTTTGTGACCATTCCGGAGAACCAAGCATTAAACTCACCTATAGTTACTGTAACAGCAAGAGATAATGACACTGTGGTAGGTCATTCTGTTTGCAAAAATTTTTTTTAAAGTAAGACGAATTGTTGTGAATGATATAAGTTTCATGTATAGCTATAAAAATAAAGGTTCCCTTCACACCTTGCTAGGCATATGGGGAATATGGTGTTAGTGACCATATTTTTCTATAACCACAGCACATTTTTGGGTGATGTGGTTGGTATCATACCAGACCACCCTTACTTCCCAGAAAAATCTGTGGTACCCATTTTTAGAGGCTGGGTTAACCCTGGAGCCTTGTCTGTCCGAAAAAAAATCTGCCACAACTGGGGATCGAACCCAGACCCTTCTGGTCAGGAAGTGAGCACACTAACCACTCAGCCACCGAGGCTCCATGTTTAGCTATAGTAGGGTACTAATGTGTTTATTTATACAAGTACATATATGTGTTAGTGCTATAGGTATAAAAGTGTACATTTCTGTATGAAATTTAGGTGTGCACAGTTTTGTGAGTATTGATTTTGTATAAATGTATGTACAATTCATGATTTTATAGTATTCATATATGTTATTATGTAAGATGTCTAGCAATAGTAAGGTATAACAAAGACAACTCTACACCCAATGATATAAAAAGAGAAGTAAGACAGGGATACATCCTTTCACCAAGCTTGTTCAATTTATACACTGAGCAAATCTTTAAAAACATCACAAAGATGCCAGGCCTAAACATTAATGGGAAGATAATCAATACTCATCAGCACATACACAAAACTTAGGCTATTCAAATCAAATGTACTATGAACCCTTACGTATGCGTGTGAAAGCTGGAAAACAACAAGAGATATAGAAACAAAGTTGAACGCATTCGAAAATAAATGTCTAAGGAAAATACTTGGTATAGCATGGAACGAATTCAAAACAAACGAGGAAATTAGAGAAATCACCAATCAACCACTAATATCTTCAGTAATAAAGAAAAGACGATGGTCATACGTTGGACATGTGATGAGAAGAGATAATAACCGAATAGCAAAGCAAGCCCTCATATGGGAAACAACAGGTAAAAGAAAAAGAGGAAGACCCAGGGAGACACTGAGAAGAACATTGATGAGAGAGGCAAGAGCAGCAGGAATTGGCTCCCTCAATGAGATAGAACTGCTTGCACAGAACAGAGACAGATGGCGAGATTTGATAAAATATCTTTAAAAGAAAACTGCTAAAACAAAAAAATTCATATAGGAGAAGGTGTATCTTGGTCTAGGCCCTATGGGCCGGTTACGGCTCGAAAGGTCAAAAGATAGATAGAATCAATAACCTAAGATATGCTGACAATACTGTACTAGTAGCAGAAAATTCTAACGATCTACAACAATTACTTAATGAAATAAACATGACAAGCAAAAAATATGGACTAGATATGAATATAAAAAAGACTAAAACTATGATCATAAACAAAGAAGATACTCAAAACCCACAAGTGGATATCAAAATTGAAGGAATAGACCTGGAGACAGTTCAGAACTACAACTACCTTGGACATACTATAATCAGTGATGGAAAATGTACAACTGAAATAAACAAAAGAATAGGAATGGCAAAAAGTAGTTTTAATGTCATGAAGAACATACTAACACCAAAACAAATAACACCAGGGCTAAAACTAAGAATAGCAAAATGTTATGTCTTCTCAACATTCCTATATGGTGCAGAAACATGGACATTAGACAAGAAAACAGAACAGAGAATTGAAGCCTTTGAAATGTGGATATATAGAAGAATAGGTAGAATTGGATGGAAAGAAAAGAAAACAAATGATGAAGTCTTAAAACAACTAAAAATGAAAAGAGAACTACTAAACACAATTCAAACAAGACAAATACGATTTTTGGGGCATGATAAAGAACACAACAGCCTACTAAAAGTAATCCTGGAAGGGAAAATACAAGGTAAAAGAGACAGAGGCAGACCAAGACTAACATGGACGAGCAACATCAAAAGATGGACAAACCAGCCTATGACAACCTGCACCATCAAAGCTAGAGACAGAGCAGAATGACGCTCTATGGTAATGGTGCCTTTAATTAATGGTAATTTTATCACCTTTGTTGCGGAGATGGCACTCGATGATGATGATGATATATGAATTTCTAGGCAATGTATGAATTTCAAATGATGATAAGATGTCTGGGACAATGAGGTGAGGACTGATAACTCAAAAATTACCTAATAAATATAGAGAGTTTTCTATGTTTTTTTTTTTTTTTAAACTTAGTGAATCTTCTTCTTTTTTCCTTCCTCATTTGCCTTTCTGCATCGAGGGGAGATATAATTTGCGATCTTTTGCTTGCAAATTATATCTCCTAACTTAGTGAATAAAATGCTTATTTTTATGTAGAAGTAATTTGTCATTTTAAATCTAAATGTTAAAGTTATTTTTCTGTTATGTCAGTGTTTTTTAGTTTTATGCAATTTAACTATTGATTGTTTATTATAAATGTACTTTTTCTTTTATGTTATTGTAAATGCTGTATGTTCATCTTAAATTTTATTTGTAAATTTCAATGTGGTTTTGCTTTATTATATTGTAAATATTTTGTATTTATTTTATATGTAAATGTTTTATATTAATTTATGTTATTACAAATTTTGTGTTTTTCTTTTATAGTAATGTATATTCACTATGCTTCTTTATTTTAAAAAATATAAATGTTGTGTTTTATCTTTTATGTAACTGTAAATATTGTATGTTTATCTTAAGTTCAATGAACTGCGTTACTATGCTGAGGGTGACCAAACGGCTCCACTATATTTCCAAGTTAATTCTGTCAGTGGTGAGGTTACATTGAAAGACCTACTTACCAAAACTTCTGTCAACACATTCGTGGTGAGTGTTTATTTCATGACCTTGTTTCATGCCATGTTTACATCTCAAAATAATGTGCATACATTGTCTCTGATAGATGATCTCTTATAGGTGATCTCTGATAGATGATCTCTTATAGGTGATCTCTTATAGGTGATCTCTTATAGGTGATCTCTTATAGGTGATCTCTGATAGATGATCTCTTATAGGTGATCTCTTATAGGTGATCTCTTATAGGTGATCTCTTATAGGTGATCTCTTATAGATGATCTCTTATAGATGATCTCTTATAGGTGATCTCTTATAGGTGATCTCTTATAGGTGATCTCTTATAGGTGATCTCTTATAGGTGATCTCTTATAGATGAACTCTTATAGGTGATCTCTTATAGGTGACTTCTTGTAGGTTAACTTTTATAGAAGAACTCTTGTAGATGAACTCTTATATGTGATCTCTTATAGGTGGTCTCTTGTAGATGAACTCTTGTAGATGAACTCGTATAGGTGATCTCTTATAGATTAACTTTTATAGAAGAACTCTTGTAGATGAACTCTTATAGGTGATCTCTTGTAGATGAACTTTTATAGAAGAACTCTTGTAGATGAACTCTTATAGGTGATCACTTATAAATGAACTCTTATAGATGGACTTTTATAAAAGAATTTGTATAGGTGATCTATTATCTATAGATAAACTCGTATAGATAGATAAACTCTAGAACAGAACAAGTAGAAAATTAAGAGGTCAAGCAAACCCAGCACCATAAATTGCTGAATACATTGGGCTGAAAAGTCATCACATCTGTCTGTAAATCACAACACAACTCATCTACACTTAATTTAACATCCTCTTTAAAGAGGTCACTGAAGAGGAGTAGTTGTCACATCAACACAGCAGAACAAGAAGACAACTTTTAGATTGTATATTATATACATATTTATATTGTTATGTTTTTAAATTAGAAACTAAAGCACTGTTAACTAACTATTAATACATTTGCCACTAACTATATGGCATGCCATATTGCCGTCATCAGGTTTTTTTATTTCCTGTAATGTATTGATGATCATTAAACACATGTTGTTTGAGAATTTCATTATTTCAGATACTTTTATCTTTCTGCTTATTATTTTCATGCATCTCATACCATTTGTCTCCACAGATTTCCTATAGTTGTACACTTTGCTGTTGCTACAAGACTTCCTAGGCTGTTAAGATTTTTAGTAATAGCTTAAGCGCTATATTTGAGCATGTTGTGAACACATTTACCATTAATTGAATTGGCAAACAAACCACGTAATACAGTGGTAAGATCCTGTGGTTTTGAGAGACAAGTTTAGTGTGATGATCTCAGGGACTCCTCTTTCTCCTTCATGCATGTCTAAATTCGACAATTTGTCTAAATTATAAGTGTACCTGCTTTTAACCACCAATTGCCTGTCCCCTCCTGGATGTGTCTTTATCAAGCTGTAAGTAATTAACAAAAGGAGTTAACAACTGTCTTTAACTTCTTCTTTCCTTCCTCATTTGCCTTTCAGCATTGAGGGGAGATATAAATTGCTGTCTTTTGCTCTGCTGTTTATCTCTAGTTATGTTTCCTAGTGCTTCTCACATACCGTCATTCCATCTTTTTCGTGGTTGACCCTTGGGTCTGGTGTTCTCACAACATTTATTGAAGGCTCGTTGTGTTCTGTTTTGATCTTTCTGTTTTGTCATGTGACCAAACCATTTTATCTGTTGTTTCTTTTTCTATTCTATGGCAGGGGTAACTGTCTTTAATAAATGTTTAATGTATAATAGTTAGATTTTTTTGCTGTTGCTCAATATAGGAATTAACACAAAGTTAATCTGCTGTGCAAAAAAGCTGAATTTAGGGTTAATAAAATTTGTAATATATGAAAAGATATGGAAACACAATAGAAAATTACATCAAAATAAACAATCCAATGTTGTATCCAAAGATTTTCTTCAGGGAAAATAAATTAATTTATGTCAAAAACATATTAAAGCACCATCATTTTCATAATCAAGTGCTGGTGAGTGAACCACAATTGAAAGACATCTATGTCTCTATAACTTCCTTGGCAGAAGTCAAAGATTGAAGGTAAAAGTCCAAGAGGAAATAGATGTCTTTTTTTTTTTACATAAATCTGCCTTGTTCATTTTGCTGCTTAATTTGTAATTTAAATGTTGAAAGAAGCAGCCTGGAGATAAGCTGCTTTGCAAAACAGAACCTAGCAATGACAACCAACCAAAGATAGATAATAGCTTGCTTCTAATCATCTATAATTATGGGAAGTCAATGTGTATATATTATTTAGTTAAGATAAAAAACTCTCAAGATGTGTCTACGATCACCAGCCATCGCAATAAATCACAGTATTCTTCCCAACACTTTGCTATCAATACCATACATGAAAATTAACTGCAAAGAACAAAAAAATGATAAATCATCACAATGGAGTTGAAATTCATGGAATGAATTCTGAATGAGTGTGCCATGAAGCGAGAGAATCAGAAATAATGAAAGAAAAAGTGTTTGGATACAGGATAATACTAAGAAATAATAGATCAAATGGGAGCTAAAAGGTAGAAGAATAGATCAAATGGCTTAGACATGTGTAATATGATTACATATTTATATATGAGTGGTATAAGGCATGAACCACTCATGTTGATATTGTTAGTTGGTTTTTCTCAATTTAGCTGTGTGCTTTTATGAGAGCAATTTGAGTTTATTGGACTAATGTGGGTGTAATGTTCCATAACATATATAATAATGTAAGGAAAGTGAATTGTTTCATTGTATTTTGTGGAAAGGAAAGGGGCGGGGGCACTTCCTAGTTGTCATTACTTTTCCTCAACCCAGTGAGCCATTAATTTTTCAGCTGCTTTGACTGAAGAATATCTAGCTACAGTTGAAGCAACATTCATTTTATCACCAAACCACTGGGCTGTGACTCCCTGCTGATGATATAAAATAGTGGTTGATACACTCAACAATATTGAATCTTGAATAAAGATCTACTTAACACAATTCGAAAAAACACTGGAACATCTGGAGAAACACAACACCCTACTAAAAGTCATCTTGGAAGGGAAGGCACAAGGTGGAGGATGAGTTAGAGGCAGACCAAGACTAAAGTGGACTGATAATATCAAAAGATGGACAGGTGAACCTATAACAGCGTGCACTGCCAAGACAAGAGAAAGAGTAGAATGACGCTCCATGGTAGCTAACCTTCAATGTGTGGACAGCACCCAATGAATGAATGAATGTATTTTAGACCAAATGAATATTTTGACCACTTCCTTTTCATTCTGATGATACATGTATAATTTGAGCTGTAGTTTGATTTTTTCTTAATTTGACAAATAACACTCCAAGCTAAAAAGTAAATGAGTTTACTATTGCAACAAATGTGGAATAATATATTTTGTTCTCTCTAATATAGCTGCATATTTTAGCAGCAAATAAGTCATTTTGTTTTAGTTGCATGATATTTGTTTTATATATGTGTTTACACATTTCAATTTGGTACAAGATGATCCAATCATTGATGAAAGGAAATCATGGAAAGGTGAAATCTGATATGCATCTTATTTAATGCTGCATCTTTCTGTTATTATTTTAGTTTCGAATTGGAGCATATGATAATGGACCAATTCCAAGGCGGGGATATACTATTGTGTACATCAAAATAACTCGAAACTTCAATCCACCATACTTCATTAGTAACCAGCCAACCCAAGTGACTGTCTTTGAGAATGTAGGTGTCAACTCTCCTGTGATAACACCCACAGTCAGAGATGATGATGTAACAGTAAGAACATGTTTTTATTGAACATCAGGCTTTTGTTCTCATGTTGAATTATGTGTATTTAAATGTTAATAGTAAGTAGCTTCATGTCTGTTTAACAGTTACACATATTTTATATATATTTTACTATGTTTTTCATCTGGAGTGTGTTTCAATATTCCAGTTGCTTACAATGAAGAGTGATATTGTATGATGAAGGAGAGTTCGGTTGCATTCACTTTCAGTGCAGCTACGCCTTATGTCTTTTGGCATGTGCTGTGGCAGCTATGATGAGGAATGCAGCTGCCTTTCTTTGTTTGGATCCTTCAATGCTGTGAGATGTTAATTCGGATGATTCCACTGATATGGGTGGTTGAGCAATTATGGTTTTTAATTTTTTTGCAGTGACATCGGGTCCTTTGACTAACTACAACTGCAGCATATCTTATATAGGTGACCACGTGTTCAAAAATAATAAATGATATATTCATATCAGACTTAAGAGATTCTGTGACTCTAATCAAGGAGTTTCTATTCGCTGATGATGCAGCACTTGTTGGTTATGATGAATCCGTCCTGCAGTCAATGATTGACAATCTAGCTGGATCATATGATTTATTCTCCATGTCAATAAGTATACAGAAGACTGTAGTGCTTCAACAAGGTGTAGCTAGTCCCACAGCCATATCATTTTAATAATACACCCCTTGAATCTGTGAGAAATTTCACCTATCTCGGTTCTATGGTTACAACTAATGTCTCCCTTGAAGAAGAAATAAATTCCCGAATCGAAAAGGCAGCTTCCACATTTGGTAAACTTAAAGATAGAACATGGGCCAACATCAATTTAACACTCAGGACTAAGATTCAAATTTACCAAAGTTGTGTGCTTAGTACACTTCTATATGGTAAACTATCATCATTTTTTGGCCATAAAATGAGAAGGGATCAGTTGGAATATATTGTGATTACTGGGAAAATTGAGGAACGAAGAGATAGAGTGAATCAAAGAGAAAATATACCAGACAGCTTAAAAGAATGGCTTGGCGGAAGGTCAACAACAGAAATGATAAATAACTATTGAGATCGAAAGTTGTGGAGAGACACAATCACCTATGCCAGCAGGGATGGTACTTGATGATGATGATACTTTTTAAAAACTGTATTCATTTATATGTCTTTAATTGAACATAGATTAATAATTTTACTTCAATTAACAAATTTTTATAATTTTAAGTAGACACATTTTTTGTGATGATTAATTTTAAAATTTAAGATTGTTGTTGGTCATGTTATTAACAGTTTTGAAAAATTACAAATTATTGTCTGATATGGTATTTGTGATAAATTGTAATTCTTCATTGTATTAGAGAAAGTTTGTTTGAAGTTAGAGTTGAAATAAAGAACTTATTCTGTACTGAGGCACGGATATCGAGCTGTTGTTGTATAGATTATCTAATGCTACAAAATATTATAACAATTATAACTTAATTAATATTTGGTATTAAAAATGTTTTAGGCTCCCAACAACCAGGTAGTCTGCAGCATTGTAGATGGTGGGCAATATTTCAAAGTGGATCCACAAACTTGTCAAATTAGTGTAGCAGTCCCTCTATACTCGGATCCCAACAAGCCAGCAAGCTACTCGGTCAGTTGTGCTAGTTCATTTTTATATGTTCTTCTTTTCATAATCAATGCTTTGTTTATCCCTGTTTCATTTAACCTGTTAATAAAGTTCATATAGTCTAACAGGATTGTCAACCAGAACTAAATGTTTTACTTAATATCTACCAGCACTGATATGTTGTTTAAAGTAAAAACAAACACTCATATTCTATTTCATACAGTTAAACTTGTTATATCTGTCTATTGACCTTTCGAGCCGTAGCCGGCCCATAGGGCATGGACCAAGATACTCCTTCTCTTATCTAAATTTCTACTCCAGCAGTTTTCAATTCTTTTAAAGACATTTTATCAAATCTTGCCACTTGTCTCTGTTCTGTACAAGCAGCTCCATCTCATTGAGGCAGCCGACTCCTGCTGCTCTTGCCTCTCTCATCAATGTTCTTCTCAATGTCTCTCTGGGTCTTCCTCTTTTCCTCTTACCTGTTGTTTCCCACATGAGGGCTTGCTTTGCTATTCGGTTGAAGCGGATTCGGTTATATTTGTTATATAGTATCATTATATTCAACTGTACCATAAGACTTGATGTTGTACTTGTATAATTTCCTCTGATGACATTACAATTGATCTGATGTCTGTAGAGTCTCCACCTATTTACTACTTTTATTTTACTTTAGAGCCTTCTCTCTCATATGCCTTTACATTTGTCAGTATAGTCTCACCTTTCTTGCAATATTAGTCTGTTATGATGTCTGTATAATCTCCTCTATTTTGTACCATTAAACTTGATAGGGTATTTGTGTGTAATCTCCTTTGTTTTGTCTAATTACGCTTACTATAATGTATGTATCATCATCTTGTGCCATCTTCACATCAAAAGTTGACTACCAATGATCGCCATTTAACTCTTGCCCTGATGGTAC
This sequence comes from Megaustenia siamemsis, assembly GCA_032433765.1. Classification (NCBI taxonomy): domain Eukaryota; kingdom Metazoa; phylum Mollusca; class Gastropoda; order Stylommatophora; family Ariophantidae; genus Megaustenia; species Megaustenia siamemsis. Next base: position 15,529,140 of record JAVIAB010000073.1, on the reverse strand, counting down.
ACACTGTCTTAGGTTCTCTCCCCTGTCCATTTTTGAATGTTGTTATTCCCTGTCTGTCTGGCATAACCTCAGTTCACCTTGTCTGTATAATATCCTCTATCTTGTATCATTAAACTAGATATAGACTTTATTTAGTCTCCTCAATCTTGTTCCATTACACTAAATCTTTGTCTTGTACAATTGCTGTAGTACATGTTTAGTTAGCTCTCAATAATTATAACTATTATGATGAATATATCATTTTATTAACTATAACTGTTAAATTCTGTGAATACATGAGATTCCTAGTCATGTTTTGAATGTCATTTGTTTGAAATGGAAGACTCTAAAAATATTAATGATGTTTATCTTAATAATAAAAGAATTTTAACAATCTTATATCACCACCAAATGTCATGCTTGCATTGATGATTATGTCTCCCCACAACTTTATGTCTTAACAGTTATTTTTCAGTTCTGCTGTTAGTTCCTACTTTGCTACTCTGTTTGGTATAATTACATTCTATTTTTTGTGTGTCCATTTGTCTCAATGTACCTGATCTTTTGCCTATTACCTGGCAACAAAAATTGTAATCATTGCCTCCAATGTTAGTAAAAAGCTTTTTTACTTGGCCTTTCTTCTAGAACAGCCTGGTTGCTTTTTTTTTTTTTTTTTAAAGTTAGCCATGGTATTTTGAACATTCATCTGTAAAACTGCATTATGTTGGCCTCTGAAGATTTTCTTGTTAGTTGTCCAGGGTTCACTTCCCTTATTAGGACTAGTTCTACATAATGTTTAAGAACATTTTTCTTTGTTCCTAAGTATGGGTTTTATAATATACTATTTTCTCAGGGACAGTGAAGATCCTGTCATGGTTTAAATAACTAGAAGTTGGGAGTATTAACAAAACACATTTATATCTGATGTTACCATTAGAAAAGTTGAACACAACTAAAGTATACCATTGATTCATATATTTACCCTAATATTGGTTGTTTTTGTTCAAAAATAAATAAAAAGAGAGAATAAGACAATCAAATGGTATTGGGGAATACTTTATTATTTTTGCAACAGATCTTTGATTGTTGACAAGAAATTATTTATTGTTCATTTTTGCCAGTGTTTACTGTTCTGTGTTCTGGAAAAAATTCTTACATGTAGATACTCAGTCACTTTCAATAGATAGTTGAAGGTGTACACTGGTCATTCAGCCTGTTGGTTGCTCATACATCTAGCTTATCGTAGTAGGTGTCATTACAACATAGTCTGACTGTTGTAGTTTCAAGGTTGTATCCTTATTTTTTTTTCTCTGCATTTGCCAGCTTTCATCTCTGGCAAAATACCTAGAGACTAGGAACTGAATTTTGTGTGTTAATCCATTTTTCCCTGGCAGCAGTGTACACAGGGGTCCCTTGCCGCACAGGCAGATAACTCAGTCTTCAGAAGTATTAATGTTTTTTCCAACAATGAGTAATTGACATTTCAAGCTGGGCCTCACTGCTGAGTCCAGGGGTGGTTGCCACAGAGAGAAATCACAAATTAAAATCCCAACTAGTGTGGTTTGGATTTGAATTCACAACCTCTCTGTCTCGAGACTGGCGTCATGCCTTAAGACCAACCAGGGCCCCCACCCCGTATTCTTATTAATAGCCATGTTAATATACAGTATTCTTTTTTTGAAATAAAAAGAGAACTACTAAACACAATTAAGACAAGACAAATGAAATTTTTGGGGCATGTTAAAAGACACAACAGCCTACTAAAAGTAATATTGGAAGGAAAAATACAAGGTAAAAGAGACAGAGGCAGACCAAGACTAATATGGACGAGTAACATCAAAAGATGGGCAAGTCAATCTATGTCAGCCTGCACCATCAAAGCAAGAAACAGAGTAGAATGGCGATCCATGGTAGCCAACCTTCGTTGCGGAGAAGGCACACAATGATAATGATTCTTTTTTTGAAAGCTTTTCAAGTTCTAAAATCTCACCCTAAGTGCCTATCCATCATTCTTACAAATAGATTCGTGTTGTGCATTCTGGCTCAGAATTTTGTGTTTAATGTGTATAGTTTGTTATACCTGACAAAGGCTTTTGCCAAGACATTGTAACTTGTCTTGTCTTTCTGTTAGTCTAGTTGCTCAATACCATTTTATGTTTATTTTCTTTATCCTTACCACTTGTATGCTTGAAGACTATCAGCTCTTTTGTTGTCACAAACACCAGCTTGATTACTGTATATATCCATTTGAGTTTATTCATAAAGGAGTCTTTTATTTATGTCACTCATTCTTGCCCACGACAGTAATTCTGAACTCTTGCAGCTTTAACTGTCACAATAATTTTGTCCTTCAGGAAGATATGTGAAGATTAATGATTGTAGAATAATGCAATTCCTAACAGATGAGGCTAATTAAGCTGGTGTGATATTGTTATGTTTGACATGTGATGAGAAGAGATAATAACCGAGAAGCAAAGCAAGCCCTTAAGTGGGAAACAACAGGTAGGAGTAAAAGAGGCTGACCCAGAGAAACACTGAGAAGAACATTGATCAGGGAAGCAAAGGCAGCAGGTATCGGCTTCCTCAATGAGATTGAGATGCTTGCACAGAACAGAGACAAGTGGTGAGATTTGATAAAAGATCTTTGCAAAGATTAAGACTGCTAGAAAAAAAATTTTGAAACTGGGAAAGAGTACCTGAGTCTATGCCCTATTGGCCGACTGCGGCTCGAAAGGTCGATACATGGATAGATAGTTATTGTTATACCATAATATTATTTTCTACTTTGACAGGTTACACTGAAAGCTACAGACGGAGGAGACCCACAACGTTCATCTAACAACTTCACAATCACAGTCTTTGCTACCCGTAACAATCAACCTCCTATGTGGCAATCAAAACCTTTTGTTGTCAATGTAAATCTACCTTTTACAGAAAACCAAATCATCGGTAGTCCATTATATGCAAGTGATGCAGATCCGGTAGGTATTTGTTTGTTCAGCAGTTTACAGTAACTTCTTTTTTCTCTGAAGTTTATCAAACACAACTGGTTATTAATTTTCAATTTTGACATTGTAGCACTTTAATCAGATAATTTTTTTCTGATTCAAGATTGCTTGTTTATTACATTTCTTGAGGATGGTTCTTGTAATTGTAATAAGTAATGGGAATCTCTTTATACAGAGCTACACAGCCTGAGGTAATCTGATCATCAGAAGTAGCCCCGTTGAGCAAGTGTTACAGCACTTTAGCTTCTTGACATTTTAGGGGAGGGAGGTCAGCCTGGATTGGCCTCCTGCTGTATTAAATCTGAAGGCTCACACTATATTTGGAGTAATCTAATTAAACCTATTTTTTGCATTGAGTCTGATTGACTCCACTGTCCATATAACTGGTTGTGCTGTCTTACTTTAATCTGGCAAATTGATATCCCCCCTCATGGTGACGGTTGTCTAAAATGGTTTGTTATATAGTCCTAGACTGAGAACTCTCTCTCCTTAAACTAATCCTCTTATAATATATAAACTAATCTTCTTATAATATAAATTATAACTATATTTATGTAACACATTTATTTAATGAGAATGGTTTTTGTAACTATATATATATAAGTATTTATATACATTTTATATTATGTAACTATAATAGAAAAGGAAATGTCAGGACTGTCATCATTCAACATAACCTTCCTCAGGAAACATTCTTAGAACATTTTCTTTTTCTTCTTGTTTCCTTCCTGGTTTGTCTTTCAACGATGAGGGGAGAAATAATTTGAGGTCTTTTCTTCTTCTGTTTGCTTTTACTGTTGTTATGTTTTCAAGTGTTTCTAATATTCCATTGATCCTTCATTTTTTGTGGTTGACCCTTGGGTTTGGTGTTCTCGCAATGTTTATTGAGGGCTCGTTGTGTTGTGTTATATATCACTCTGCCTTGCCATGTGGCCAAACCATTTTATCTGTTGTTTCTTTATATATTCTATGGTGAAAGCTATTCCTAGCTTTTTTCTCAGTTCTTCATTTCTGATTTTGTCTCTCAGGCTGTTTCCTGTCATTCGTCTAACACATTACATCTCAGTAGAGGCTATTTTTCTTATTGTTCTTACATCTAGGGTCCAGGTCTGGCATTGGTAGCACAACGGTGGGATGAAGATTGTATTGTACAGTGCCAGTTTTGCCTCTAGAGTTATTTCCTTGTTGCACAATAGTGGTGATAACTGTCCAATGATTTAACAAGCTTTGTTGCATCTTGAGTCTATCTCTGCTGTTTATGAATTGTTGTTTCTCACTAAACTTCCTAGGTATTTGAATTCCTCTACTTGTTTTTAGTTGCCTGCCTTCTGTAGTTATGTTGATGTTTTGTTTATCTTTGAACATTTTGGCCAAACAAAATAAGGAATCAAGAACTACTCAAAAGGTGCAGCTAAGTTGAAATGCCCACAATGACTGATGATACACCTGCAGTGACTGAAGATATGCTCTCACTGATTTGTGATATATCTACAGCTATTGGTAACATGCCCATGACGACTAGTGATATATCCACAGTGGCTGGTGATATGCTCACAGCGACTTCTGATATGCACACAGTGACTTCTGATATGCTCACAGTGACTTCTGATATGCACACAGTGACTTCTGATGTGCACACAGTGACGTCAAGTACACAAATATTTAAAGTTATGCTTCAAATACACAAACATTTAAAGTAATGCTTCAAATACACAAACATTTAAAGTAATGCTTCAAATACACAAACATTTAAAGTAATGCTTCAAATACACAAACATTTAAAGTAATGCTTCAAGTACACAAATATTTAAAGTAATGCTTCAAATACACAAACATTTAAAGTAATGCTTCAAATACACAAACATTTAAAGTTATGCTTCAAATACACAAACATTTAAAGTAATGCTTTAAATACACAAATATTTAAAGTTATGCTTCAAATACACAAATATTTAAAGTTATGCTTCAAATACACAAACATTTAAAGTTATACTTCAAATACACAAACATTTAAAGTAATTATCATCATCATCATCAAGTACCGGGCCTAGTGGCGTAGGTGATCATATCTCTCCACAACATTCGATCTCGGCAGCTATTTATCATTTCTGTTGTTGACCTTCTGCCAAGCCATTCTCTTAAGCTGTCTGTTATTTTTTCTCTTTGCTTCCCTCTATCTCTTCGTCCCTCAATTTTTCCAATTGTTACAATATATTCCAGTTGTTCTCTTCTCATTACATGGCCAAAAATTTAAAGTAATGCTTCATATAAAAGAGCATTTAAAGTAAGCTTCAAATACACATTTATTTAAAGTAAGTTTCACATTAACAAACATTTAAAGTAATTCTTCAAATACACAAAGATTTAAAGTCATGTTTCAAATACACAACCAAAACCAAAACTGTCAAATCTCATCCACCTAAAGGAGTCTGGTTTTAAGATGCCAGAAACTTGCTTTCTTCCATTTCTCCTGCCAGATAATAAACTACTTTGCCATTTCTAGGTCAGGAACTGTCCATGTCTGTCAGAGGCTTTGTGAGATGCATCCCTGGAAGCATATAATTTGTGCTTCCAAGACCACCCCCATCTATGACAACAGCCAACAACACATTTCACATACATATACATTTTAATATACTCAAAAATAATGATAGATATAATAGTTAAAGAAAGCAAAAAGAATGGTTTTAGTCTAAACAGTAAGAAAACTGAAGTAATGATCATATTGAAGAAACAACCATTAACTCTTTCAGGACTATTATCCGACATGTCGGTTCGATAAAAAGTGTTTATGTCTAACCATTATCCGAAAATTCAGCTTTGACAAGTGTAGCTTAATATTTGTTTCGTTTTCACTGATTTTTGGTTTTTATTTCAACCAATACTTGATTTCCGGATGTAGGAGAGTTCTCACTTCCTGTTAAACCTCGTACTTTCAGAGTTTGAATGTTTTAAAATTGTTAATTTATATTCATTGTTGTTTTTCTCAAATTCCTGTCACATAATGGCCATGTCCACTGCTGGTACTTCTTGCAATCGACCAAAACGATATAGTGCAGAACAAGCTAGATCTATGTTTGAAACCTTGTTATTGAGTGATTCAGAAATAGAATATTCATAGTATTTAGACTCAGACAATAATGTTGTTGCTATAGACGATATGGCTTAGGTTTAGCTAGTGGATGCCTTCTATTCCAGCACTATCAGTGCCTCAGAGGAATCCAGTGGTAGTGATTCTGCTAACGAAACTGGTACTTTAGGGGCATATAACACAAAATAAGCCCAGTTGTGTAAATAAAAATAATAAACTTGACTTGTAAATAGTATTTTTGTGACGTCACATAAAATTGTCATATTATTCACTCTGGGATCATTTACAAAAGTGTGCATAATTTCGTTATTTGTGGACATAAATTTATCAAATAAACTGTATTTTGGAGGAATTTGAAATATGTTGTGTAATATTTCAAGATAAATGGATAGCAATACTTATAAAGAATAGTGACACTGTGACCTTCCAGGCATGTTGTAAGAGGCGACTAAGGGGATTGATCGATGGCTTGACAAGCTGTCATTGTAAAAAGTTTTGTTATGGAAACAGAACCATAGACTTTAGAAGCAGTGATCTCTGCAATATGTGCCATTTTGGCATGCAAGGTTTCTGCTTTTGAGATTGTAGTTCTGCCCTATGTGCCATCTTCGGCTCGAAAGGACAATAGATAGAATACTTATAAACATAGAAAAAGGTAAGTGAATTACAATATTTTTAAGTAAAAATTACCTAACTTGAATATTTCATATTTTTAAAAATATATTTATTCCTACAAATAATCACATATCACAATTATTTTGCTATTTTCATTTTCTGTATCCATTTTCCTTTCTAGTGATGCATAACACATACCACATTTATCTAAATTATTGTGTGAAGTAGTCAAATGAAAAAGGTATATGGTGACATTTTTCAGAACAGGAAAATTAATCTGGTCCAAAACATAAAAATAATGTGTTTCCTGTTCTGGTCCTGAAAGAGTTAATTGTTTCAGTCTAAACAGTAAGAAAACAGAAGTAATGCTCATATTGAAGAAACAATCATTATCCTTCAACCTAAAAAGAATCGGTATAAATCTTAAACCATTGCAACACTTCAAATACTTGGGCACAATAATAATATGAGATGGAAGATGCACCACAGAAAAAACAATACAGCTCAGGCCAAAATAGCATTTCAGATAATGAACATCTTGTCCAACAAGTCTATGTCAATAGAAGTGAGAATGAGAGTTCTTTGGTGCTATATAGATTCAATTCTGACCTATGGAAGCAAATCATGGACAGTAGACAAACAAATGAAAAGACATTTAGAGGCCACAGAGATGGGATTTCTCAGAAGAATGTTGAAAGTTCCCTGAACAGCTAAAAAGACTAATGTAGACATTATCAAAGAGGCCAACAGAAAAAAAAGGAGCCCCTAAAAACATAAAAAACAATCAACATTTGTTGGGTGCATCATGAGAAGAGGAAAGTTAGAGTACTTGGTTACAACTGGCAAAATACAGGGAAAAAGAGAATGCAGATAACAAAGAGAAAAGATACTAGATAGCTTGGTGTCAGGCACTGAAAACAGTCAAAACAGAATTGATACCATGCACTGTGGATAAAAGATTGTAGAAGGGCATAATGGCCTATGCCAACTGGTGTGGCACATGATGATGATATATTTAAAGTAAACTTCTCATACACATATCTATCTATTGACCTTTCAAGCCGTAGCCAGCCCATAGAACATAGCATAGACCCAGATACTCTTTCTCTTATCTAAATTTTTTTTCTAGCAGTTTTCAATCCTTCTAAAGATATTTTATCAAATCTCATTTGTCTCTGTTCTGTGCAAACAATTCTATCTCATTGAGGGAGCCGATTCCTGCTGCTCTTGCCTCTCTGATCAATGTTCTTCTCAGTGTCTCTCTGGGTCGGCCTCTTTTCCTCTTACCTGTTGTTTCCCACAAGTTGCTTTGTTATTTGGTAATTATTTCTCCTCACCACATGTCCAACATATGACCATCGTCTTTTCTTGATTACTGAAGACATTAGTGGTTGATTGGTGATTTCTCTAATTTCTTCGTTTGTTTTGAATTTGTTCCACTCTATACCAAGTATTTTCCTTAGAATTTATTTTCAAATGCATTCAACTTTGTTTCTATGTCTCTTGTTGTTTTCCTGCTCTCACATGCAAACTTATGGGTAGATGGTACATTTGATTTGAATAGTCTAAGTTTTGTGTTTGTGCTGATGAGTTTTTATTTCCACAACTTTTCAAGGCTTCTGAAAGACATTGCTGCTTTAGATATTCTCATACACATACACACATGGTAAATATAAATGTAGTTGCTTACATCGCTGTATTGTTTAGTGGTTAGTTGGTTGCTTCAAAAGCTTGAAGCACTGAGTTTCCTCTTGAGTGTGTGTGGTATAGATACTACAGTAACTGAGCGATTAGTATACTTGTTACTGACAAGAAGTTTCTGGATTCAGTTCCCAGAGTGATGGAATTTTCTTTTTGACCAATAAAACTTTGCAGTGTGCCCTGCCACAGAAAATGGTTGCAAGATGATTTTTTTCTGGGAAAATAGGGTGTGTGTGATATTGACATTGAAGAATATGGACACTAACATTATGTTCCCCATGCACCTTAAGGCATGAGGGAACCCATATTTTTGCATGTGATGTCATGGCAAACCTAACGGTAGGTTGATATCTGACTCCCTGTGTCTGGAGAGAATAAAAATAAATATTTCACAATTTCAGGTTCCTTTCAATGTCCTGAAATTTGAAGCACTTCCATATGGGAACACAGCTCCATCCTTCACCCTAGTACCTAGACAAGATGGAAACAGTGTTGACGTGAGAGTAGCCACCGGGGCTGCAGATTTTCTAAATAGAGACAACCAGGCTCAGTACTTTGTGAGTATAATTTTTGTTATTTTTTGTTTCACTTATCACCAGTATAATTCACTTTACACAACATATTACAGCATTGTACAGCATTTTCATGTGAAAACGCACATTAATTCTTGATTTATTATTTCTGAAACTTAAGAAAATATGTACATGTGCTCACACAAATGTACACAAACACACACTTGTAAGTTATTTTAGTTATATTTTTATTTGTGTACTTGTGACTTGTTTTATATATTTTTATATACAGAGTTTTAAATATTTCTTATAGCTTGATTACTTTCTGAGCTTTAATAATTTTCCATACCAGGGGATTTTCTATAGTTTAGATAGTTCCTATATTCCAAGCACAAAAAGAGTTGTTAATTAATCATAGATGACAATACATATCTGGGGCTGACATTTTCAAATACCATAATAATTACTACAACTTAAATTTTACTTTTGGTTCCAAAAACAGTATTTCCTTTGAACTTTTGCTACACAGCTGTGTGTTTACACAAGCAGACACACAGGAATCAGATGCTGTAATCATTTTCTGGATTATGTTAGATTTATGGTCTGAAATTAAAATGCATCTCGCTGTGGATATCAGAGGTTTTACATTGCCTACAGCCGCCATATGTTCAGTTCCCTCAAGTGCTGTTCGCTAGCTAAGGTTTCTTTGGTGTCTCATCGATGGCTGGGGAGATTTCCCCCGTCATGGAAAAAAAAAATTTCTTAAAAATTGGTAAAAATTTATTGAAAAAAAAAAAAAAACAGACCCCTTTCTATACCGTTGCAATTTTAACATTGCACTTGAAAAAAAAAAAAATTCTACATCAAAGGAAATAAATCAAACACTCAGGAGTCACCAGATGTAGTAATTACAAAGGTATAGGGGGGAAAGGGGGGGGGGGGGTGTTTACCCGCAGCAAACTGTCAAATTTCAGGTTTTGTATTTTGGACAGTAATATTTACGATGGAATCATAATCTAGGGTTAATTAGTAAATATTTTCACAATAAACTAGATATAAATGTAATCATTATCATCCTTCCTATGCCATCAAATGTCACACAGGACTCACAGTGTACTTTGACAAAAGTCCCTGTTCCAGGCAAGCTTTTAAATTTCATTGAGGGAGTCCGTACCTTGCTTCTTTTAGTAGTGTTCTTCACAGTATATCTTGAGGTTGACCTCTTTTTTCTTTTTTCCTTTTTTTTCAAATTTCAGTTCTTACTTTGTAGATCTCTTGTCCTTTCTTCATATTTCATAACTCTCTCTCTCTTTCTCTCTCTCTCTCTCTCTCTCTCTCTCTTTCTATCACACTCTCTCTTTCTATCACTCTCTCTCTTTCTCTCACTCTCTCTCTTTCTCTCTCTTTTTCTCTCTCACTATATATATATATATATATATATATATATATATATATATATATATATATATACATATATATATGTATGTGTGAATGCATTATGTTATATATATATATATATATATATATATAACTAAAAGTAATTTAAATTGTATTAAATTATAATAAAAAACAATACACGATAATCTCAATTATTGACTTTTTTTCTTCAGATGTATGGCTCAGTCCAAGACAGTGGAGTACCACCAAAATTTGACTTGGCTTTAATAACAATCATTGTCAACAGAAACCAGTTTAGGCCAGTGTAAGTTTTGTATGACTGGGTATTGCTGATGAAATTCCATTTAAAACATTCACCTGGGAATGGACAAGAAGCTATTATTATAAGCACATATCATTAGGTACTTGATCATAGGAGCATTTGCTCCAGCCTGTTTTGCATGCCAGGAGTCCAGAACTTCAATTGTTCCTTTGATCCTTCTCTTTGAGAATGTTTACTTTAGTTTAGTCGATACATCATTCTCATTGCATATCAAACAAGACCATAAGGGGTCAGATCTCTTCCAATGTGTATCTCTCAACGTGTAGCAACTAATGACACCGGCGTTGTGTTGGTTGATAAGTCTTATTTGGATTTCTCTCAAGCACTCCCGTCTGGCATCTCTCACCTTGACATGGTATTTGAGCAGTCTGTTCATGTTTGTCACAGTAATTTTTTGAGTTATTTTTTTCTACCAGCATCCTCGAGAGCATTCAGAATGTCAGCACAGTTCATTGCCCTTCCATGCTCAACATCAGCCAAACTGGCAAGTCTATCAGCATGCTACATCTGTGTGACCTGTCTCTAAAATGAAGCAGGCTAAGTAAATGTTAGTGCACCATAGCTTCATGGGCCTGGTATATCACGATTTTCTTCTTTTATATGAATGGATGATAGTGTTCCAGTAAACTTTTTATTAAGAATGAAAAGCCTGTTATTATAACATATGAGGTGTTTGCTTAATTTTTCAAATGTTTTATTAAATTACGCAAATGTTGTCACTTTTGATCCCACCCACCTTTCACTTATATAGTATACTTTCATTATATAGAGAAGAATGTCAAGAATTCTACAATCATTATATCAAGCAGAAATCACAATAATTAACACCCCACAATGCAATGTTCTTTTCCAATCGTTTCCTCACCTTCCTGATGTCCTAGTTGTAGAACTTCAAAACTTAGTTAAGAACCACACTACAAACTAAATAAACTATGAATGAATTCATAATGAATCGTAATGAATTCATCCATTATCCTTTCACACGTCACCATGTGAACACCATATTTCAGACAATAGTTTGTTTTATAAATGACCCATAGCATTTTCTTCTGCCTTAATGTCTTCTTAAAGTGTAAAAACGTTTTGACCAACTTTTATAGTTGAAATGATTGACAAACTAATGGTATCCGAAATGATTAATTATCATAAGGTGTAAGCTAAATGTTCTCCCACCTCGCAAACCTTCATATTGCTGTATCTGCATCATTTCTAATTTACCTTGAAAAATGTGATGCTTCTTTGTTCTTTTCCAGTTTCCCAAGTACAAATACAGTTGTCAACATCCTAGAGACACAGAAACCAGGTGATGTGATTGCCACTTGTAAGGCCTTTGATAATGACACAGTGAACACTCCTAACAGCCAAGTGATTTACTCAGATGCCACCACAAGCAGCAGTGCCAGGTATTTTTGTGTTAAAAATGTGTTTAGATCCTGGGATGTCCTTATTTCCTGAGAGGAATGTGCATAGTTCCTGAGAGGAATGTGCATAGTTCCTGAAAGGGATGTGTGATTATGATTTCTCTCTGTGGCAACCACCCTTGGTCTCAGCAGCAAGGCTCAGCTTGAAATATCAATTACTTATCAACAACAAAAATATGAGTATCTCCGATTATGGAGTTATCGCCCTGTTTGGCAAGGGACCCCTGTGTAAATGGCTGCCAGGGGAAAACGGATTAACACGCAAAATTCAGTTCCTAGTCTCTAGGGACTTTGCCAGAGGTCAAAGCCGGCAAATGCAAAAAAATAAATAAATAAAAAACATGATGAAATAGATAATTTTGTCTTGTCTCTCTATTAGTTTAGCAACTTTATATCATTTTGTGTATATTTTACATTATTTTTTACAGTTCTACATGTGACCCTACATAGTATTAAATATTTTATATATTTAATATCTGAGTTTATCCTCAAGATGAAAAATATGACTGGCCATCCAGCGAGTGTGACAACAGGTTCACTCATGATCTATTTAGCTGACCTTTAGACTGTCTCTCACTCCATGCTTGCACCCCAATAGTGATAAGATGTGTTTTCTATCTGTGCAGATATGTACATGTATAATCAATTTCTCTGTAATTAATTGTGTACATGTACAGTCCATTTCTCTGTAATTAATTGTTGTGCTTTGTTTTGTTGTGTTTTGTCTACTGATGAAGACTTAAAGTTGAAACCCTTTTGTTTTTTGTTTCATTTTAAACTCATAAAGCTGTAACACATCTTTATGTTATTATTTTTGCTGTCAATTCCCAGGAGTGATGTGGGGAATTCTTGAAATAAGTATAATTTATGGGGTGGATGTGTGTAATTCCTGCAATAAGTGTAGTTTTAGAAAGAGATGTATAGAAAAGAAAGTAAAAGTAAAGTCTCCAGTTATACCACGTGGCGTATAGGGAATATGGTGTTAGTGACCATAATTTTTACAGACCGTCATCACATAATTTTTTGGGGAATGTGGTTGGTATTATGCCCGTGCTGCTTTACTTTCCCAGAAAAAATCCGGTACCGATTTAGGGTTAGATGAACCTGGACCCCGTCGATCAGGATCAATCCCGACCTCTTGTCCTCAGTAGTCCAGTTCACTATCCACTGAGCTAGTGGCTCCCAAGGAATGTGTGTAATTCCTGCAGCATGTATAGTTTGTGGGAGGCATGTGTGTAATTCTTGCTATATGTATAGTTTGTGGGAGGCATGTGTATCATTTCTTGCAATATGTATAGTTTGTGGGAGGCATGTGTATCATTTCTTGCAATATGTATAGTTTGTGGGAGGCATGTGTGTAATTCTTGCAATATGTATAGTTTGTGGGAGGCATGTGTATCATTTCTTGCAATATGTATAGTTTGTGGGAGGCATGTGTATCATTTCTTGCAAAATGTATAGTTTGTGGGAGGCATGTGTGTAATTCTTGCAATATGTATAGTTTGTGGAAGGCATGTGTGTAATTCTTGCAATATGTATTTTTTGTGGAAGGCATGTGTGTAATTCTTGCAATATGTATAGTTTGTAGGAGGCAGGTGTGTAATTCTTGCAATATGTATAGTTTGTGGGAGGCATGTGTATCATTTCTTGCAATATGTATAGTTTGTGGGAGGCATGTGTATCATTTCTTGCAATATGTATAGTTTGTGGGAGGCATGTGTATCATTTCTTGCAATATGTATAGTTTGTGGGAGGCATGTGTAATTCTTGCAATATGTATAGTTTGTGGGAGGCATGTGTGTAATTCTTGCAATATGTATAGTTTGTGGGAGGCATGTGTGTAATTCTTGCAATATGTATAGTTTGTGGGAGGGATGTGTATCATTTCTAGCACTAATTATGTGTACTAATATATAATTATTTTACTGGATGACCTGATCTGTTGTTTTTTTTATACTTAATTTAAAAATTAAGACTTAACTCTCAGATTTAGGAAATATAACAGCAAAAAAGTGTTGTGACCTTCTCATGTTAACAAATCTGTTACTATGCAGAGTTTTCCTTTAATTTACAGTACTTGGCTACACACAATTTTGAAGTGATAAGTCTTTGTACTGAACAAAAGCCACTCACACTACTTTGTCTTATTCCTGGATTGTACCAGGGTTTTCTAAGAGGCTAGAAAATAAAGGATAATTCCCTGTTCAATCACCTTGAGCTTTTCAGGTTAGGGTTTTTATTTTGACCTCTCTTTTTTTTTTTTAAGATTAGTCTTTGTCGATGAGGCTATAATGGTTCTCACTCATGTCACATACAGTGCTATAAGACTACCTTTACTAAGATATTTGCACATGGATCTTTGTTTATCACATGCTATTTTTTCTTTTTCTTTAGGAACCTTTTCCGTTTGCTTGAGACAGGTGAAATAATTATTCAAAGAGAGCTGACCCAAGACCCAGCAATTAGCCAACTCATATATGCCGTCACTGCCAGGGACAATGGTCAAACCCCTTTGTCAGCTGCCAACACCTGCACAGTTACAATCAATATTGACCGTAACCAGCAAGCACCAGTATTTATTAACACCCCTTATGACAGGACAGTAGAACGCTCAACAGCAGTTAATAGCCTTATTGTCACTTTAACAGCTACTGATGCTGATACAAAGGTAACATTCTTACTTACAGAAATTTAATAACAGTTCTCATATATCATCAATCTCATCTCATATGTCATAAATCTCATGTGTCATAAATCATGAAACTAAGTTAATTTAATAATTATCAAATGATAATGATTCACAGAACTTGCTGAAAGTAAAACACAATAAGATTGATAATTTATAGGTGTGGCAGCTTGACAACACAAATAGGCATATCCAATTGAAATTCAAGATGGCAGTGATGTAAATATTGCAATTCTTCAACATTTGTGTGTAGTGGAATTTCATATTTAATAATCGCTGATTTGTTCTTTAAGTGCCGTTTTATAATCATTTAAGATGTTATTGATGTTTTTTGTAGTGTAGTTGATGGGGTAATTTGATTGTGATGGGGGATAATTTTTTTCGACTTGAATCAATATGAGTGACCCAGTTAACTATGTTAACACGAGGAGTTGAAGGACCATCCAAAACTCTAACCCCACTGCCTTGCAGGTAGGAATAATTCCAAAAGCTATTGGAGAGTCTGTAAACAAAATGACAGAAAGCAACGGGAAATCACTATCATGTATTCCAAGAGTAGTCATTTATATTCACATCAATCGGTCCAAAATGAACATTATAATAACTAACATAAACATGACACCATTGAAGTTAAATCGACACCAAATAATTTTTTAATGGAATCAAAATTAACCAATTCAAAATTGCAAATGGAATGTTAGAACTTTATATCAAGCAGGAAAATTAGAAAATGTTAAAAATAAAATGATAAGAATGAAAATGAAAAGAATGAAAATTATATACTAGGAATAAGTGAGGTAAGAAGGACAGGTGCAGGAAAAATAATATTTGATGAACATACAATCATATGTTCAGGAGGCATCAGACACGAAAGAGGAGCAGGGCTGATATTAGATGAAGAAACAACAAAGGCAGTTATAGGTTATTTGAGTATTTCTGACAGAGTATTACTAGTTCGACTAAAAGGAAAACCAATCAACATAAACATTATACAAGTGTATGCCCTAACAACTGATAGTTCTGAAGGAGAAATACAATTATTCTATAATGACTCAGAAACTACCATGAAACACATCAAAGCACAAGAAATTAATCTTGTCATGGGAGATTTTAATGCAAAAATTGGTAAAGGACAAAAATGTGATGTATCTGGTGAGTATGGACTACGTGAAAGAAATGATAGAGGCAACAGATTAATAGAATGGGCAAAAATATATAATATGAGTATATGGAACATGTGGTTTAAACAACACCCCAGAAGACTTGCAACATGGAGGAGCCCAGAACAAAAGACATTCAATCATATTCATCAACTATCTATCTATCTATTAACCTTTTGAGCCGTAGCCGGCCCATAGAGCAAAGGCCTAGATATTCCTTTTCTGATCTAAATTTTTATTCTAGCCGTTTTCAATCCTTGTAAAGATCTTTTATCAAATCTCACCATTTGTCTCTGTTCTGTTCAAGCAACTCTATCTCATTGAGGGAGCCAATTTCTGCTGCTCTTGCCTCTCTCTCATCAATGTTTTTTCTCAGTGTCTTCCTCTTTTCCTCTTACCTGTTGTTTCCCACATGAGGGCTTGCTTGTCCAACATATGACCATCGTCTTTTCTTGATTACTGAAAATATTAGTGATTTTTCTAATTTCCTCATTTGTTTTGAATTTGTTCCATGCTATACCAAGTATTTTCCTTAGACATATATTTTTGATTGCATTTCAACTTTGTTTCTATGTCTCTTGTTGTTTTCCAGCTCTCACACACATATGTAAGGGTTCATAGTATATTTGATTTGAATAGTCTAAGTTTTGTGTTTGTGCTGATGAGTTTTGATTTCCACAACTTTTCAAGGCTTCTGAAAGACATTGCTGCTTTAGCTATTCTGATTCTAATTTTTTGCTTGTATCCCCATCCCGATCAATGTGACTTCCAAGATAGATAAAGTGATCGATCTCTTCCACTGATTTGTTTTCCATTAATATTCTGTCATTTGTTGGAATTAAGCTTTTCATGACCTTAGTCTTTTCATGATTGATCTCAAGCCCAATCATCATCAACATGACAATATTCATCAACAATGACATATTAGTCGGCAAACATTTAAGAAATGCATTACTAGCAATAAAAACTATGCCAGAAGTTGATTGTAACAGTGACCATGACTAATGTTTGGAAAAATAAGAATAAAACTAAAGAATACGGAAAAAAAAAGGTAAGAAACATCAGACTCAATACAGATTAACTTAAATATGGTCAAGAACTATAGGTACAATATAGAGTTGTTTTAACAAATTGAAACAATGCAATAACAAAGATAAAGAGCATGGATGAGAGGCAATCTTAAGAGATTACATACATCAAACTGTAAAAGAGTTAATACCACCTAAACAAGAGGTTCCAAAGAAAAGAAAAATGACCGACAAAAGAAGATAGTAAAAAATAAACAAGAAGAATATAGCTAAATAAAGAAATAAGACAAAAATGCAGAGCAGCATAGGAGATGTGGTTAAATGAACATTGCAAACAAATAGAACTGTAAAAAGAAAAACATGTAGTCAATGCATAAAAGGATTAGTGAACTGACAAGTAGAAAAACCAAATATAGTATATGATCATCATCAAGTACCATGCCAGCTGGTGTAGGTGATCATTTCTCTCCACAATTTTTGATCTTGACAGTTATTTATCATTTCTGTTGTTGATCTTCTGCCAAGCCATTCTCTTAAGCTGTCTGGTATCTTTTCTTTTTGCTTCCTTCTATCTCTTCATCCTTTGATTTTTCCAGTTGTTACAATATATTCCAGCTGTTCCCTTCTCATTACATGATGATTGTTTCTTCCTAATATTGGAAATTAGCTCTCTTTTTGCTTTGGCCTCTTTCAGAAAATTTTCATTACTCTTCTTAGCTGTCCATGGTATTCTCAACATTTTTCTGTAAAACCACATTTCTACAGCCTCCAGTGATTTCTTGTCTGTTTGTCCTATTGTCCATGATTCACATCCATATGTTAAGACTGGCTCTAAATAACATTTAAGAACTCTTTTTCTTGTTTCTATTGTCAAAAATGGATTGCACAGTATATATAGTACAGGATGCTTGAAATCAAAAGAAGGTGATATGTTACTGAAAAAATAAAACAGTGTGTACAGATGGACAGAATACATCAAAGAGCTAAATGGAGGAGAAAGATCAGAACTAACACCAGAATCAGATAATATAAATTATGAAGGACTATCAATACTTGAAGATGAAGTAGTAGATGCCATCAAACGCAGGAAAAAAGGAAAGGTGACGTGACCAGATAATATATTAACTAGAAGTTCTAGGTGAGACAGGAATAAAAATCATAAAAAAATTATGAATGACATTTATAACAGCGCTCATATCCCTAATGACCATCTACAATCCACCTTTATAGCCCTACCCAAAAAACCAGGAGCAAAAGAATGTGGTGAATGTAGAACTATTAATTGATCATGTCATATCACGAAGTTCATGCTAAGAATCATTATGAGTATAACAAGACAAATGTTTACAAGTGAAATAGCAGACAAATAATTTGAATTTTTTTAAGGAAAAGGAACAGAAAATGCCATTTATACCCTGTGAATACTGGCAGAGAGACTTTGACGTAGAGAAAGATCTTTACCTATGCTTTATTAATTACACCAAAGCTTTCAATAAAGTCATTCATGAACAGATAATCAAAATGCTAGAAAATATCAATATAGATAGTAAAGATCTGAGGATTGTTAAACATATATACTAGAAATAAGAGGCAGCCATTAGAATTGGAAACAAACATGGAGAATATCAACAAATAAGACAAGGAGCGTGAAAGGAATGTATTTTGTCATCAGATTTTTTTTCTCTATACAGCAATAATATTTTAAGAATAATTGCGAGCAAGACCTAGCATTAAAGTGGGGGGGAAGCAATATGAACAACCTCAGGTATACAGATGACATAGTATTGATAGCAGAAACCAATAAGATCTAGAAAATCTATTAGATTAAATTATGACAGAAAGTGAACAAAAAGGCCTGACCCTCAACATAAAAAAAAACAGAAACTATGATAATATCAAGAAAACAAACACACACAAATGTAGAGTAAAACTAAATGGAAAAATCCTGAAACAACTGCATGATTAAAAATGCATTGTGCAGAAATTAGAAGCAGAATAGGACAAACAAAGAATTCATTTGAATGAAAAATATCCTGTGTAACAAATCATTGTCAATTAATTGTTAGAAAACATATCATCTAAAGTGCTACATCAAACCAGTTCTACTATATAGAAATGAGTCGTGGACGATAAGTAATACAACACAAAGAACAAAAGAGGCAGCTGAGATGTGGTTTATCAGAAGAATGCTACGAATTCTATGGATAAAAAAATTACAAAGGAAGAATGTTTAAAACGAACTGGAGAAACCAGAAATATAATCAAAATCAAATGGAAGAGACAGTCTACGTTTCTTGGACATGTCATGCAAAATAGAAGGCATTGAGAGGTCTATAACAACTGGCAGAATGAATAGAAAGAAGAGTAGAGAAATACCAAGAGAAAAATTATTAAACATTTTATCAAAATGGCATATAAAAGATCACAGACTGAAATTCTGACATACAAGAAGGACTGAGTGATGTGGAGAGAGATGATCGCCTACACCGACTGGCATGGCACCTGATGATAATGATGAATTGAGGATGTGAATGCAGCATAAAAACATTTGCATGTAATTAGATCTTAGCAATTTGGATGTAAACGAATTGAATAAGGATTGTTAATACATCTGCTAAACATGAAATATAAATTCAGAATTTGAAGCGAAAATATGTACTATGAAAATAAAGTGTTATACGATCATAGATATCTCATACAGTCATTAATAAGAAAGTTTATAAAATTATCACCAAAAACGCATGATTATATTATGCTGGTATGGATATGTCATTGACAGAGCCAGCTCTTACAGCCTCAGTCATGACCGATCAGATGTGACACCATGCAACATTACAACTCAGTAGATTCTACTATAAAATGAGGTTTTATGTATAAAACCTTACCAGTAGAACATCATTACAAACTTGTTCCTTTGACATGTCACAGAATCTAAAGACCTGGTTAAGATCATTTTATAGGGAAAAGGGAAAGCTGGAAGATGGATTA
Source organism: Megaustenia siamemsis (assembly GCA_032433765.1). Taxonomy (NCBI): domain Eukaryota; kingdom Metazoa; phylum Mollusca; class Gastropoda; order Stylommatophora; family Ariophantidae; genus Megaustenia; species Megaustenia siamemsis. The sequence goes on along the minus strand of JAVIAB010000073.1, from coordinate 15,509,231 downwards.
GATAATGGAGAAATCAGACTGATGATATTAACGATTGGATGAAAAAAATCATTTGAACAAATGCAAAAATTGGCACTCAGCAGAAAAGAGTGGAGAAAAATAATGAATAATATATCATATCGGAGTTCCAAAAGTGCTGGACAAATAAGCTTGGGGGCAGAAGTAATAGGCTAATATGGCAAAAAGGGTGGAAAAATAAAGATCATATTATGATAATAAGTATGACAAACCAATTTACATTATTAAAAGGATTGGATAAAATAACACAAGAAATGTTTTAATCAATAGTGACCATTATATAATTTTGAATATGTAGTGAGTAATTGTTTTAATATCGTCATTTAAATCTTTATTATAAATGAGCATTTTAAATCTTTAGTGCAATAAATTTCAGTACTACTCACAGCTAATACCTTATACAAGTACATGTTTACATCAATGATACCATTATAAAGAACTAAATGGAAAGGGAAACCTCATTAGATCTCATGATATTAAGAGAATACGATGCTAACTGTTAGTCATTTATTTTGTGGTCATTTGTCACATTTTAAGTCATTTATTTTGTAGACTATTGTCACATATTTGTAGTCACTTATTTTATAAACCGTTATTAAGTCAACTATAAAGACTTATTATAAAGCCATTATATGTTACCCAAATGAATATGTGAGAATATAAACAATTAAGATAATTCTTCAATAATTACCATGATTAACACAATCCCCTGTGTTGTTGACACATACAAATTTGTCACAGGTTGTTGATTTAGTGTTTTTGAGGAAACTTTGTCTAAATTTGCAGCTGTTTTCTATTTTTGACTACATTCAGCATTCTGTTATAATTTAGTTCCACCAGAATAACAAAGAACCCGTCACACCTTGAAGGTAGTGAATAGGAAAATGGTGTCAGTATCCATATTTTATTACCATTGGCACATTCCATTGGGGCAATGTAGTGTGCATTACACCAGTACTGATGACTTTCTCAGAAAAAAAAAACTCTCCGGTACTCATTTAAAGCTGGGTGAACCCAGAAGTCATCAATCAATTTCAAGTCTGACTTCTTGTACTACTCAAGTATCCAAAAATTCACCTTTGTAAAGAAGAAAGCTGTTAATAGGCTTTCACACATTCTCCCTTTCAATCCATATAATCCCAAAAATCCAGATTGCTACAACCAATAGTGACACAAACCGAATAATACATACAGATTTGAAAATATGAAAAATGCACACACAAAAATATTTAAAAAAAACAAAACAAATATAAGCAGCTCAAATTATATTTTTAAAAAGCCAAAACAATTATGCAAAATGCCTTGCCTTTTAAAGTGTAATACTATTAATATACGGATAACTCACACAGAAGATATTTATTCTTTTGTTTTCAGGCACCATTTAATGTTGTGAGGTACAGTATTGTTAGACAGCCTTTTCCTGGTATGTTCTCCGTGAACGAAGTAACAGGTGGCATCACTCTAACAAGAAATTTTGACAGCCAGACATCTTCATACATTGTAAGTGTTGATGTTTGTGAGAGCAAAAACTAAATCTTTATTGTGCTGAAATTAAATAATTGATGTTGAAGAATCTCTTTCAAAACTAAAGCATAGAACAGCTCCTCTGTTAATCTTTCATCAGACCCCAAAATTTGGGTAAATAACATAACAAGTTTTTTCATTTAAAGTTTTTTGTTATAGTTTTCTTTGGCAAACAGTTTTTTCTTCTCCTCTTCTTCTTATTCTTCTTCTTCTCCTTAATCTTCTTCTTCTTCTTCATTCCCTGCTCATTTGTCTTTTAGTGTCAAAGGGAGATAAAATTTGTGGTCTTTTGCTCTTTTATTGGCCTCTTCTGCAGTTATGTTTCCTAGTATTTCTAATATTCCATCAATCCATCTTTTTCGTGGTTGACCCTTTCAGTCTAGTGTTATCACAATGTTTATTAGAGACTTGTGATATGGTTTGATCTTTCTGCCTTATCACGTGGCAAAACTATTTTGTCTGTTGTTTCTTTATGTATTCTATGGAAAGAGTTATTCCTAGCTTTCTTCTCAGTTTTTCATTTTGTTCATTTTGATCGCTCAGGCTGTTTCCTGTCATTCATCTAACACATTTCATCTCAGTAGTGGTTATTATCCTTGTTGTTCTTGAATCTAGGGTCTGACATTGGTAGCACAATGTTGGAATAAAGATTGTTTTTTAAATGTCTTAGCTTAATTAATAAATTAAAAAAATGAATTCTTACAGTAATTGAACAATAATTGTCACAAACAAGACATTTAATAACATAGAAGTAAGTGATTCTCATCATCATGTGCCATACCGGTTGGCGTAGGTGATCATGTCCTTCAACAATTTTCTATCTACAGTGCATTGTATCAGTTCTGTTGTTGACTGTTTTCCATGCCATGACACCAAGTTATCCAGTATTTTCTCTCTTTGCCATCCACAATCTCACTTTCTTTTTATTTTGCCAGTTGTAACCAAGTATTCCAACTTTCCTCTTCTCTTGATGTGCCCGAGAAATGTTGATTGTTTCTTTCTGATGTTTTTTAGGAGCTCCCTTTTTGTGTTGGCCTGTTTGAGAACCTCCTCATTGGTCTTTTTAGAAGTCCAGTGAACTTTCAATTGATTCTACAGTTTTTATTTTACACAATAGCAGGGGAATTTCCTTTTTGTTGGGGATGGGGTATGAAATGCAGTTAGACAAAAGGTTATTCTTCTCTTCATAGTGTTCACCTTTTAACCCTACATTATGATGCCATTGTAAAATTTACCGCATCAGAACACAAATTCCTCAAAAATTAACCCCCCTCCCATGTACCTTCCTAGTTACCACAACTACTGCATCAGAACACAAATTCCTAAAAAATTAACCCCCCTCCCATGTACCTTCCTAGTTACCACAACTACCGCATCAGAACACGAATTCCTCAAAAATTAACCCCCCTCCCATGTACCTTCCTAGTTACCACAACTACCGCATCAGAACACAAATTCCTCAAAAATTAACCCCCCTCCCATGTACCTTCCTAGTTACCACAACTACCGCATCAGAACACAAATTCCTAAAAAATTAACCCCCCTCCCATGTACCTTCCTAGTTACCACCACTACCGCATCAGAACACAAATTCCTAAAAAATTAACCCCCCTCCCATGTACCTTCCTAGTTACCACAACTACCGCATCAGAACACAAATTCCTAAAAAATTAACCCTCCTCCCATGTACCTTCCTAGTTACCTCCACTTTTGGTGGCTCTTGAGTGTTTAATTTGTTTCCATTGAAGTTGGAATTTTTCTTTTTTTTTTTTAAATTGTGGGATACATCATTGAACCCTTAATTACAATGCCTACCTGTGGTGCGCTTCATTACATTCTGTAGTATAAAATACTATTACTTAATTGTAACATTCACCATCATCAAGTACTGTGCTAGATGACCAGGTCTCTCCACAATTTTCAAAACTCGACAGTTATTTATCATTTCTGTGTTAACCTTCTACCAAGTCATTCTCTTAAGTTGTCTGGTGTTCTTTCCCTTTGCTTCCCTCTATCTCTTTGTCCTTCAATTTTCTCAGTTGTCACAATATATTCCAGCTGTTCCCTTCTCGTTGCATGGTCAAAGTACGATGATGTTTCTTCCTAATTAGCTTTCTTTATTGTTTGGCCTCTTTCAGAACATTTTCATTACTCGACTTAACTGTCAATGGTATTCTCAACATTCTTATGTAAAACCATATTTCTACAGCCTCCAGTGATTTTCTTGTCAGATGTCCTATTGTCCATGATTCACATCCATATGTTAAGACTGGCTTTACATAACATTTAACACCATAGTGTCATGTCAGGTAATTTTACCTGCTACTGTATGCAGTAGAGAGTACAACTTACTGCTGCCCTGCTGTCTTACAGGTAAGCTCGGGAGAGTAAAAGGCTAATGGAGGGTACCCTGAAGTAAAACAACCCCACTGCCTTGTGGGTGAGACTTTGTAGTCAAAGGCTGGTCGAGCCAACCGTAAACAAACTGATGGAAGGCAATAGAAAACCACCTCATAATTTCTTTGTACAATCATGAATCGTCACAATAATAGAATTCTCATCAACAACGTTAAGGAGGATTCCAGTAGAATACCCTCATTCAGTAGGGGACATCATATGCTACAAGTGATACCCAATCTTCATCAGGCTACTGTAAGCAAGATAAAGATAAATTGTTTAGATAGACACTGTAACATGTCCGGTCCATGAGGTGAATCTCAGGTCATAAATCAACCTGAGCCAAAAATTTAAAGTCCCTGTTTCTTGCCTAGTGTGAACACACGGGACTTTGTCAAGAGTCCAGAGAAAATACTATTTTTAGAGCATGTAATGAAGTTCCCTGGACAGATAAAAAGACCAATGAGGAGGTTCTCAAAGAGGCCAACACAAAAAGGGAGCTCTTAAAAAACATCAGAAAGAAGCAATCAACATTTTTCGGGCACATCATGAGAAGAGGAAAGTTGGAATACTTGGTAACAACTGGCACAATAAAAGGAAAGAGAGATCGCGGACAACAAAGAGAGAAAATACTGGATAGCTTGGTGTCATGGCATGGAAAACAGTCAACAATAGAACTGATACAATGCACTGTAGATAGAAGATTGTAGAGGGACATGATCGCCTACGCCAACCGGCAGGGTACATGATGATGATGATGAATGTTACATTTAAGTGGTAGTAACTTTTACCACAGTATCCTAACTGAGAGAGTTACAGATAGGTATCATAATCTATGGGGAAGGGGGCAAGCATGGTTGTGTCACTAGTTATGACAAAGCCATGATATCTGCATTTTAGGCCTGACACTTTTATCTTTGGCATGATTTGATTTGCTTAACAATTGTTACCAGGACTGAGGCCATTTTTGGCCTACTCTTTTTTTACTTTTAAATTACTATGAGTTTTTCAATGTGCACAATTACACACAGGACCTCTGTATTTCTGTATTTTGCCATTTTCCAAGAGGACCTAGAGACTAGACATCAGATCTCACTACTCAGAGATCAAGGGAGGGTAAAGCCATGAGCAAACTACAGATTCAATGTGAAAAAAATTCTCAATATCTGTTTGCTTTTGATATTTTTTTAGTATAAATTTGTTCCATGACATCTAAAATTATTAATTAAAAAACTTTACAGAGTATTTGAATAGCCTTAGTGGTTGACGACAAATGGCGAGATTTGATAAAATATCTTTAAAAGAGTTGAAAACTGCTAGAACAAAAGTTCAGATAGGAGAAGGTGTATCTTGGTCTACGCCCTATGGGCCGGCTACGGCTTGAAAGGTCAATAGATAGATAGTGGTTGAGAGCTTAGTGTGTTCGCTTCCTAATCAGAAGGGTCTGGGTTCTATCCTCAGAAGTGGTGGATTTTTTTTTTCACACCAACAAGACTCCGGGGTTTACATAGCCTTTAAAAATGGATACAGAGATTTTTCTGAGAAGTAAAGATGGCCTGGCATGATACCGACAACATCACCCAAATGTAACCTGGTCAGAGAAAAATATGGTCACTAACACAATATTCTCCATACACCCAGCGAGGTGTGAAAAGAACCTTTACTTTTTAAAATTTACTTTTATACTATATGAATACCTGATCTTAAATAAAATAGGCCTTTATAGTTAGATTTTAAAATCTTTTCTCGTGACATGACCAAAGAATATAGACAGGTTTTTTCTGATACACTTCAGAAGTTCTCTTTTGTGTTTTGGCTTCACTCAAAAATGCCTTCATTGCTCATATTTCTCAGATGTTATCATTGAAAAGTAGTATTTTTAAAAATAATGCTGCCTTAAGAAAGCTTGTAATGTGTTTTTATAACATAGTTGAAGTCTAATGTTATGATTATTGTTACTAATTTTTAGTCTTCTTCCTTATATCTACAGATTTCAGCACGTGCATATGATGGAGCTGATCCACCAAAGGATGATTATAATACATTAATAATCACAGTCAATGATAATATGAATGCTCCTAGTTTTACTGACCCTGGTCCCAGCAGCAGCTATACAGCAACAACTGAAATTCTGGAAACCTATCCATTTAATTCAGTAATCTACACCGTCAGAGCAACGGATCCTGATGCAGTAAGTTCTAAGTAACTTTACTTTACTTTACTTTATTTAATCTTTTCTCTGTTGCCTTTTAGCAAAAAAGCTGGGTATTAGTACTCTGTGGTGTAAGTTTTGGAAATGTTTAAATGTTTATATGATTTTTTGCATTCTCTTCATCTCCTTTATCATCCACCCTTATAAGGATATTAAGTAGTTGTAGATGTGTTGTGTTGTCATTTAATTTGTGCCTTTATTCTCATCACAACAATCTTCAGCATTGTTCTAAACCAGGGTTAATATGTTTTGCTATAATATTCAATAAATGTTTATTGAATATTATTGTGAATAAAATATGAATTTCTTAGATCAAAGAGCAAGAAAACTAATAAAATAATTGTAAAAAATGTTTTTTTAAAATCAATTTCAGGTGATTATAGTAAGGGTTTTGGGTTCAAGGGATCTATATATATATATTTCAATCAGTAAAAGAGTTTGAATTGTCTTTTCTTAGGCATTTTGGTGTCACTTTGTTCCTCTTGATAGACAGTGGATTTAGTACAGTGTCTTGATCTTGTCAAAGTCTGTTGAACATCCTTTATTCTAGTCTGAAACCAACCATAACATAGTCCTCATCAGCAGTCAGTTAAAAATGTCAGTTAACACAAATGAACTATCATCAATAGCCAGCAAAATTGGGCTTAAGATCAATCATGAAAAGACTAAAGTCATGAAAAGCTTAATTCCAACAGATGACAGAATATACATGGAAAACAAACCAGTGGAAGAGATCAATCACTTTATCTATCTTGGAAGTCACATTGATCGAGAAGGGGATACAAGCAAAGAAATTAGGATCAGAATAGCTAAAGCAGCAATGTCTTTCAGAAGCCTTGAAAAGTAGTGGAAATCAAAACTCATCAGCACAATCACAAAACTTACACTATTCAAGTCAAACATACTATCAACCCTTACATATGCATGCGAGAGCTGGAAAACAACAAGAGACATAGAAACAAAGTTGAACTCATTCGAAAATAAATGTCTAAGGAAAATACTTGGTATAGCGTGGAATCAATTCAAAACAAACAAGGAAATTAGAGAAATCACCAATCAACCACTAATATCTTCAGTAATCAAGAAAAGACAATGGTCATATGTTGGACATGTGATGAGGAGATTTAATAACCGAATAACAAAGCAAGCCCTAATGTGGGAAACAGGTAACAGGAAAAGAGACCGACCCAGAGAGACACTGAGAAGAACATTGATCAGATAGGCAAGAGCAGCAGGAATCGGCTCCCTCAATGAGATAGAGTTGCTTGCACAGAACAGAGACAAATGGCGAGATTTGATTAAAGATCTTTACAAGGATTGAAAACTGCTAGAATAAAAATTTAGATAAGAGAAAGCGTATTTGGGTCTATGCCCTATGGGCCGGCTACAGCTCAAAAGGTCAATAGAGAAAAACCAGCAGATTGTCTGAGTTGACCTGCTATCAAGGCAGTATTTATTACATGACTGCAGCTGATTTTGTCTTTGACTTTTACTGGTCAGTTATGTTGAAGTTCGGGAGCCGCGATAGCTCAATGGTTAGTGAACTGGATTGCAAAGGACGAGAGGTAGGGTTCGATCCCAACTGACAGCTTCCGGTTCACCCCACCTTTAATGGGTACCGGATTTTTTTCTGAGAAAGTAAAGCGGCATGGGCGTAATACCGACCACATTACCCCAAAAATCATGTGCCAAAGGTCTGTAAAATTTATGGTCACTAACACTATATTCCCTATAAGCCACTTGGCGTGACAGGGGCTCTTTACTTTTTTATGTTTAAGTTCAGCTTCTTTATGTTTTGTTTACAGATGTCTTTTGTAGTGGAGGAGGCGGTCTTCTTTTACTTCTTACTGGACACTTTTTCACCAAGTAAAACATCTTTTTGTGAATCTGTCCATCCTTCATTAGACACTTTTGGTTCAGTTATCTTGTTTGGTGCTGCCTATAGAGTAGTGAACATACTTGGAGTTCTGGTATGATCCATATCTGCCTGTTTATCACTTTTTTTCTCTAGTAAGCTCCAAGCATGTTCATAGGCAGCACATGTGAAATGCATTCATTAATTCCTCTTGGAAGTTGTACAGTATGATGGGGTTTGGTGGTATAGAATTATGTGTTCACTATGTACACTTTGTTTTTATTCAGCAATCCATGGTGATCATTATGTATGTATATGTATAATGTTTTTCCGTCCTTGACATGTCAGCCTGGATTAGGTTGGTGAGGCATCATTTGCATTTTTTTGTTCATCTCTGTCAGTAATAGTGGGTTCAACATGGTTAAATATGTTTACAACCTCCATTTAACAACCATATATGACAAAAAACTTGGAGGTTCTGTGCAGTAAGCCTGTATTTATCTTTTGTAGTGAGATAAGCTCAAACATCTTACAGAATGCTTTAAAATGATTTAACCCTAGAATACTACTATCAATTTTCAATTTTGTATCATGTTGTGTTTACTGTTTTCTCAAAATGTGTAATTTTTCAGCTTAAAAAAAAACCCTTTTAAGTTGAAGAAATAATATAATTTTTGCTACAAGTTATTGTGTTAAACAATCATAGGGCAGTGTGAACACAATTTTAATCTTTTACAAGTGCTAGCACCTTTATTGCTCCCACGATTGCATAGCATTATTTTCCTCCCAACCCTGGCTGCAGCTATGTTAGTGCAGCCAGCCAGTATATGTAACGTTTAGTCATTTTGTGGCCTATCCCATTTCATCAGAGACTCAATTGATGACTTGTTGACAGCCTATGAGAATTTCACAGCCAGAAATGAAATTTTTAATTTATTTTGTATTTTAACTGTAAGTGCTTAGCATCAATTAAAATAATCACACATTTATTGAAGCTTTATAACTTTCATAGTGTTTTAAATAAATTGAAAATTCAGAACACATTAACTAATCATGGATCACCAGGAACTATTTGAAAGGGACAAGGTGGGGGAAAAAAATGTGAATGCACAGTCTAATTTTAAATAAAAGTGTGTCTGGAAACTGTCATTTTTAAGACGTAGTATTATTATAGGGTTAATAGAGTTTGTTATTCATTTTCCATCGGAGCTACTTGGCTCCTGTGATTGATATATTTGAATCAATAAATCAATGGTTCTTTAGAATGAAGGATAGAAGAAATGATAGGAATTTAAAGTGAGTTAAAGTTGGTAATGAAAGGTTCTTTAGAATGAAGGACAGGTAAAATAATAGGAAGTTAAAGTGAGTTAAAGTTGGTAATAAATATAAAATACTCTCTAAAAGTGTTTAGATTCAGACCACATCTGATTGTGACCCAAAAAAGTTGAAGAAAAACTCAGAGAGAGAATAACATTAGATTTAGAAATAGGAGCAACTTCTACATCTCAGATGGCACTCAGGAGAACTCAACAATAAACATAATTGATAATTCACAGTTACAACAGTGCTAAAATGTTTGTACATTTTTGTAATAACTAAATAAGATATCCATGGGAAAAGTTTCAAGGCTTATCAAGTTTATTTTGTATTTTTTTTCAGGGTGCTGCAGGTACTGTGCTCTACACTCTCACAGGAACACAGGCAGCAATGCCTTTCTTTCAGGTCGGACCCTCTGCAGGAACCATCACTCTGAGGTCAACTTTACTTTCTGACACAGCTAGTCTGTACACTGTGAGTGTGTAACTTGTTATTATTATCACACAAATACAAATATGTAACACTGATGATGTTTAAAAGTAATTGTATTGAATCTCTGATATAGGACAATATCACACTTTGAAAATAACATTATCATCACTTAACCATCATCATCAGGTTCACCAATATTAATTTTGCCCAGAAAACTGCCATTTTTGATCCACTCTTTTTGATTTCCAACTTCCATGGGTTCGTTTACGATGTACACGAGACCTCCTGTTTTTCACCATTTTCTGAGAGGACTAGACATCAGATCTCAATACACAGAAACAAGGGGATGGTAAAGCCATGAAGAAATCATGAATTCGATACAAAAAAAAAAATGTTCTGCCACCTGTGTTGGAAATTAAACCTAGGACCTTCTTGTCCAAAGGCCAATGTCTTACTTTTAGACCACCCAGCTCCCCTAGGCTGTGTTACTCTGTGTCGCAATGATTAGATGTACTCATATGTGCGCACATACACATGCACACGCACACGTTTCTTGTCACTTACCACATAGTGAATTTACTCCTGTTAATTTTCATTACAAAATCCTCACTGACTGGCGTTGCAATTATAGAGGAAATGCCAAGTTCTGTAGTGAGTAAGACACCCTATATAACCATAAAGATAACATTTGTATTTTATTTTCCTTTAATGTAACTTTTTTCTCATCTATTCTCTTTTGTTTACATATTGTCTGTAGACTTCTAACCACTTGGTGTATGGCTCTTTCACTAAATAACTGAATTCTACAGCCTCTTCTGAAACAAGAATCAATGAAGCAATATATGTTTATGCTAAAACTGACTAATATTATTCTTTAATTCTTAAATGTTATATAGAACCAGTCTTAACATATGGATGTGAATCATGGACAATAGGACAACAGACAAGAAAATCACTTGAGTCTGTAGAAATGTGGTTTTACAGAAGAATGTTGAGAGTACCATGGACAGCTAAGAAACGTAATGAAAACGTTCTGAAAGAAGCCAAAGCAAAAAGAGAGCTAATATCCAATATTAGGAAGAAACAATCATCATTTTTTGTAATGAGAAGAGAACAGCTGGAATATATTGTGACAACTGGGAAAATTGAGGGACGAAAAGATAGAGGGAAGCAAAGAGAAAAAAATAGCAGACAGCTTAAGAGAATGGCTTGGCAGAAGGTCAACAACAGAAATGATAAATAACTGTTGTGATCGAAAGTTGTGGAGAGACATGATCACTTACGCCAGTGGGCCCAGTACTTGATGATGATGACTAATATTTCTTTATTATCTTAATCCTACAGCTCACGATTATTGCTCAAGACTTGGGTTCGCCCTCCAGAATAGCAGCCAATACAGGCACACTTACTGTCAGTATTTACAGAAATCAGTTTGCCCCCATTTTCAGCACTGCAGCTAATTGTTCTCGGAATGTGCGCCAGGATATAGCTAGTGGTACCCAAATCACCCAAGTGACAGCAAGTGATGCAGACCGACCTGTGAGTGTGAATTTTTTCATGTTTAACTGAAAGTTGAAACTAGCCATCTGATTTCACAAAAAAATATTTTTTAACAAATATAACTCATAGTAAATCTTTAAAATTTGCAGTAACAATTTATTGTAAAGTGAAAAGTTAGTTAAAAAAAAAAAAAAGAAGAAGAAATGTAAAAACATGTTTCTGTAATAGGAGAATTTTTTGAAGAGTAAACAATATAGAAAAGTTCTGTGAACAGATAACCAAAGTAAACAATAAAGGGATGATCTAAGTACAGATTAAAGAGTAAACAATGATTGGAAGCTCTGGAGACAGATAAAGAGTAAACAATGTAGGGATGATCTAGGAACAAAATTAAAGGGTAAAGAATGAAGGAAAGTTCTGAAAACAGATAAAGAGTAAAGAATGGAGGAATGTTCTGGAGGCAGATAAAGTGTAAACAATTAAGGAAAGTTCTGAGAACAGATAAAGAGTAAAGAATGGAGGAACGTTCTGGAGGCAGATAAAGTGTAAACAATTTAGGAAAGTTCTGAGAACAGATAAAGAGTAAAGAATGGAGGAACGTTCTGGAGGCAGATAAAGTGTAAACAATTAAGGAAAGTTCTGAGAACAGATAAAGAGTAAACAAGGAATGAAAGTACTGGGAACAGAAATAAGATTTTTTTGCAATACAAAATACATTTTTTACAATAGTACAAAATAGATATAATGCTATTGAGAAAATACAGAACATCGAGAAGCAGTGGGAAATGCTCAAACAATTGATTCAACAAACATCAAATGAAGTAATACAGTGATTAAAAGAATCAGCAAAATGAAAATGATGACAGAAGAAATATTACAACTAATGGACGAAAGAAGAAAACATAAGAAAGAAGAACGAGCATACAAAATATTGCACAAAGAGATCCAAAACAAGTGCAGAGAAGCAAAGGAAGGATGGTTAAAACAGAAATGTGAAGAAATGGAAAAACAACAAAAGATAGGCGCAAAATATATGCACATTCAGTTAAATGAAATAACAAAAAGAAAAGAAGTGAAAGTGTCAGGATGTGGGAAATCAATGGAAGGAAATATAATAATGGGACTGGAGAAGATAATGGAAAGATGGACAGAATATATCAGTCAACTCTATGATGATGAAAGACCAGAGCTAAACAATTCAAACAAAGACACAGGACCACCAATAATACAGAGTGAAGTAGAGGAGGCAATTCAACACATGAAAAGAGGCAAAGCTCCAGGTTCTAACAATATAACAATCGAAGAGATAAATGCATTATAAGAGCTGGGAGTACAAGTCATTACAAAACTACTCAATATATATATATATATATATATATATATATATATATATATATATATAAAACAGTGAACACATACCAGAAGATCTACTAAAATCTATCTTTGTAGCCATACCGATGAAGTCAGGCACCACTGATTGCGAAGACCATCGGACTATTAATCTCATGAACCATATGACGAAAATATTACTAAGAATCATAATCACGTGTAAGGAACAAAATAAAATCAGAAATAAGTAAGGAACAATGTGGATTTGTGGAAAAAAAGGGCATCAATAATACAATATACAACATGAGAACATTAATAGAAAGACATATAGAGGTAAAAAAAGATCTATATATGTGCTTAATGGATACAGTTTCAAAGACTTGCTTTGTCCTAGTTGACCTGTAAGTGAAACTCTTCACAGTGAAGAGAATTGGAGTAAATAATAAAACTTAAGATATTTGTGAAATATGTCTCTTTTTAATGATGATATTGTTGCAAGATCTGTTTTTAAAACTGTTGTGTACCAAACGGTCTGACCTCTTGCTAATGAGACAATTGCTTGCATGATGAGATATAAGTCACCCTGGATGGAGTCAAAATGAAAAGCATATATAACTTTAACCTTTCTTATATCAGGGCACTTTTGAAAAGGTCATGTACGAAATTACTGGAGATGGACAGGTACCCGGCATCTTTCAGATAGATTCAAATTCAGGATTTGTAACGCTCAGAAGTTCTCTGAGTGGAGTTAACTCAAATTCACTTATTGTAAGTATATCATCCGAATGGATTTATTAATCATATAACAGTTTTAAAAAATATTTCCTGCTTTTATATTTAATTTGTTACTGTGCTCTTTATATATCTTAAATAATTTATCTTTTAATGTTCTCATTTGCTGCAGAAGATATGTGTGCATGTGTATGTATGTGTGTGTGCTTGTGTGCACATGTGTGTGTGCATATATACAGGGATTTTTTAAAACTGTAAAATACTAGAATGCATTCCAGTAAACTTTTATGATGTTAATGGTCTCGAGATAAATATCTTGTAAGTAATTTAAAATTAATGTTTTTGGATTAATATTTTGTGACAAAACTGCTACTGACGTTATATTATAATTACAAATTGTGTTGGATCTGAAGTTGTTATAATAAAGATAAGTTACCTGTGTCCAGTAATTCCATACTTCCTGGATGCTGGCCAGCTCTTTCAAAAGTACTTACTATTCATCTTTTCTCCTTATACTGATGTTAAAGAAAAAGCTACATATGTGTGTGTGTGTGTGTGTATATATATATATGTGTGTATATATATATATATAAATATATATATATAATACTCATCTCCAGAAGTCTTGAAGAAGTCACCTTTAGGTTTAGATAGTATCATGTCTATGAGTTGGCCACTCTTCTTCACTATAATGCTAATGCTATAATTCAATCCGCCCCACTATAGTTCGCTTCAGATTTTTTGCCTCACTTCAAAAAACCACAGCTCAGCAACCATTTGTGCTACAGTGCTGATATTTTGCATGTAACCTACTGAATCTCATAACGTAATAGAAAAAATAAATTCATTGCAAACAAACTGCTGGTTTTTCTTGTGCGCTTGCTTACCAGGAGGATAAAAGTATGATTAAACTTGGGCACATTTGAATCAAAATTTAAGAGTATTTACCCCTTCCATATCACTTCAAGAATGATTTAAACATCTTCATTTGGGAATTTCCTTTATATGTTGGTGGGTAAAGGCACCGGTTTACACTATTGAATTGCAAATGTCAGATTTTTGTCAATATTTGCACATATGTGTAGCAAATTTCTCTTATATTCGGTGCGCAATTCTGGTTTTGCACTTACTGGATTAAAATTGTCAACTTTTTGTATCACGTCATTAGTATAACGTCACCAAAAATACAAAATCAAATTATTTACATAGGCGTGTTTTGTGAGTTGTGCCCTTAACAATGAGTTTAAAGTTGAAATTTGTTACTGAACAAAATATTACAAAGAAATTATATTTATATTTTTGTAGAGAGGCAAAACGAGGGAGTCTATATCACAGCATATCAAATCCTGAAAAGAGAAAGATGCACGTGTTAGGTTTAAGTAAACGGTCGTTTCATAGATCAGTGAAAAATGTTCAATGTGAATGTTCAAGGAAAGAAAGAAGTCGAGGAAGAAAACATTTGTTAGACAGTTTTGACAGAGAACTTGTCTGCAGAGAGATTTGTAAAATGTTTGACTTAGGGGAAGAAGTTACCATAAGGAAACTTAAGATTTGGCTTAAAAAGAACACCAGTATTGCTGTATCAAAAACTACACTATGGAGAAGTGTGCGGAGTTTAGGCTTCACTTTTAGAAAATATTCTTGTGGAAGAAACATCATTTGCGAGAAACCTCATTTAGTAGCTGCAAGTAGCAAATATTTACGTGAAGTTAGACAAATGCGTAATGAAGATTATGACATTGTGTACTTGGACGAAACATGGATTAATGCCCACCACACAAATGAAAAAGAATGGCAGTCATTAGATGGGACTATTAAAAGGTATGTACCTAGCAGCAAAGGAAAGCGCCTTATAGTGGCACATGCTGGGAGCAAAAATAATGGCCTGGTGGAGAATGCTGAACTTGTTTTTATTGCAAAGTCAACTGATAACCAGGATTATCATTCAGAGATGAACAGTCATATGTTCAGAGATTGGATTAAAGACACTCTTTTGCCTTTATTAGATCGACCATCTTGTTTGATCATGGATAATGCATCTTACCATAACAAAGTGGCACAAGAAGATAAAGTTCCAACATCATCAAGCACTAAAGCTGAAATAAAGACATGGCTGACAAGGGAACAAATACCATTTAACGATATGTATCTCAAGCCTGAATTACTTTCACTTGTAAAACAGATACAACAGCCAAAGATATTTCAAATAGATAAATTAATTGAAGAACATGGTCATAGATGTTTGAGGCTGCCTCCATATCACTCACACCTAAATCCTATTGAATTAGTTTGGGCAAAGATCAAAGGGCAAGTAGCATCCGAAAATAAAACTTTCAAATTATCTGATGTTAAAGAGCTTACCAATGTTGCTATTTCAAACATAGACAAAGATTATTGGGCTAGTTGTGAAGACCATGTTATGGTTGAGGAAGATAAGTATTGGAGAAACGATGGTCTGTGGGTTATTCAACCAAAAATGGTAATACGTCTATTAGATTCGGCAGATTCTGAATAAAACTCATTTGTTTGAACTTACTAAAGTGACTTTGTTGGAGTTGGAAACTCTGGATACGGACCACTTCAGGAACTGTTTTTTTAGTGAGTTGACGATGTATTCTGTGTTCTTAAAATAAATAATTTCTATTCGGTGAATGTTCGGCCTATTTTGATTTGATTCAATATTAGTTGTATAATTAAAAGAGCCCAATCCAAATGGGTAGCATGTTGTGAAAAAGTGCAATTGTGGCGGTTTATTCCCCTATACACCTTCAGGCATGACAGGAACACTTACTTACTTACTCTCTTATTATAAAGTAATAATGTCCCTTATATAAAAATAAAAGTTACGCCTTTTCCTCTAAAAAGTGTAAAAGATCTTCATTTACCGTACATTCTGTTTTTTGTGTCAAAATAAATACAAATATGAAGGAGATCAAAGGAAGTTGCCGCTTTGAGGAAACGGTAACACATACGATAATTTAAATGATAAATTCGTTACGTCGTTGAAAATCTAAGGTCGCATGCAAAAAATCATGGTATTCTATCAGACGGTTTTCGAGATATTACTGGAATTAGGGAGGCAAACAATCTGAAACAAACTATAGTCACTCTTTTATCCATCCATTCATTTATATAAAAAAAAAAGTCCTGAGACAATGGGCAAGCTGTAAAGTGGTAGGCATGATTTGCTGGCAGCCTTAGTCAGATGGCCCAGACAAAATGGTTGTCTGCCACTGATTTGAGCAGATATTGATATCAACAGTACCCCTGAGTGGCTGAGCAGCCCCTGTTATGCCACCATAGCTCAGCAAAGAGGCTAGAACTGTTACCCTAACAATTGCCTATGGCACCATTACCTGGTGAGTACCCTTCTTCAGTGGCCACTTAGAATCCTCTTGAAATTGATCTCCACCAGTGGATACTATTACATCCATACTGCTACAGATTATTCAGGGTTATAATAGAGGGTTAATAGTCACATTCGTACACACAGATTAAACTTAGAATTAGGTGTAATGAAATTATTCATCACATGTGATGTATGAACAACAGCATATTGTATATAAGTGGCACATTAACTCTATATTTCGATATTGTCTCAGAAATATTAACTTTGGTTGATATTTCATTGTATTTATCAGGCAAGCGTTGTTTGATAAAAAATATTGAAATAATTTGTACTGCTGGGTACTGTAAATTAACATATATTGTAGTGCTGGGTACTGGAAATTAACATAAAAGTAGTTGATAGTCAAGGAAATGAGAAAAAAGATATTAGCACAATTTATATGAATAATTTGGTACCATAAAGCACAGATTTCTTTTACATATCATCATGAAGCCTTCTTTAGGGACTGTTTATGGAGTCTGTCCATTGTGGAGTCACATTATTTTGATAAACTCTACTTATATGTATGTTGGTAAATTATAATGTCTTCCCCCTCCTTTTTTCTGTTAGTGAGTATAACATGTATGAACTTTTTCTCTGTTAGTGAATATAACATGTATGAACTTTTTTTCTGTTAGTGAATATAACATGTATGAACTTTTTTTCTGTTAGTGAATATAACATGTATGAACTTTTTCTCTGTTAGTGAATATAACATGTATGAACTTTTTTTCTGTTAGTGAATATAACATGTATGAATTTTTTTCTCTGTTTTCATTGTCATTCTTGTTTAAAAATATTTGATTTAAAAAAATTTACTTTACAGATAAGAGTGAGAGCCTCTGACAATGGATCACCACCAAAGAGCAGCATAACCACATGCTTGATCTCATTGGAACAGAATCTTAATGCTCCTGTTTGGGCAAACCCTGGCAATCCAAGCTTCAATCCACAGAATCCATCTTATTTTTACACCATCATGGAAGACCAACCACCATACCAGCCTTTTGGTTATTTATATGCAAATGACTCTGACAGCACTGTAAGATATTAACACATTTATGTGTTTTGGCTTTGAGAGTTTTAAACAAAATCTATCTACTAGTCCTCACTTTAAAATTTCTGTGCTCTTGCTTTGAGAGTTTTAAATACAATCTTTGTTACTGGCTCTAATGACTTTTTTTTTTATTGCTCTGTAAGATTATAAACATAAAAGTATAATATATAACACAACAATACATTAAATTATGTGGTCATGTGACAAGACAAAATAGCTAAACACAATCCACACAGCTGTCAACCAATTTTTCATGGAAACAGCAGAATGAAAGAATGTCTTTGGTAAAGACATTAATTATTAAACTTCTCTGAAGCAGCACAGCAGAAGAGGTCAATGAAAGAGTAAAAGATCACTAACTACCTCTCTCCTCAAAACTAAATGAAACATTATCAACTTTGTGCAACCAGTGCCAATCATAGACATAATGGCAGAGGAGAAACAAAAGATCACAATTACTGAAATGAGATGTCTTAAAAATAATAATTAATTTAAAAATAGAAGACAAACTGAAAAATGAAAAGATCAGGTAAAGAGTGGAAGTGAAATCAGTCTTGGGCTTTATCCAGGGGCAACATCTGACTGAGACATTCAGTCTGAACATGCTCTGAAAAATGCTGAAACAAGTGATGGAGCACATATGAGCCTTCACTGCAATGAAACTAATTCTATGGATAACATAGGACAGAACAGAGGCAACAAATCAAATGGTTTGAACAAGTAATTTGATCACCAGTAGACATCATTTCACAAGATACAATAACAGAAGATAGAGGAAGACCTCCCAAAGAGCAAACAACTGACACCATATGAAACACCATGTGTCAGACAAAAATATATATATATACATACAGATATTCTCTGCTGTCGGTGTAGCATCAAACAAATCTTTGTAACATGGGATAGCCAACAAACAACACTAAGAAGGAGCCGAACATATGACTGGATTGACTGACTGATGGTCGCTGTGTCAGTAGACAATGTAACACTTCCAGTAGCTATGGCACAATGGGGATCTGAATTTCAGGTCATAAATCTAACGTAAGCCAGGAAATGATTACAACATCTGATCCCATGTCTCTGCTTGTTTAAACATAAAGCTGTGTAGCAAAAGTTCAAAGAAACTCTTATTTTCCAAACACCAAATATATCAATTAAATGGTAGTAATTATTACTATGGTCTCGTGAAAATGTGACTTACAGTTAGTTTAGTAATCTATGGCTCATTTATAACTTCTGATCTTATTTTTCAGGCTATTTCTTATCATGTATCTAACACATTTCGTTTCAGTTTTTGTATTTATGTCTGACTGCTATTGAATCTAGTATCCACATTTTGCGCTAGTAGTGCAATGAAGCACCCATGCCCTGCCGGGGCTCGAAAGGGGAGTAAAGAATAGTGGCACCGTTCCCTACCAGGCATGTTCATAAGAGGCGACTAAGGAGGGTTGGGCATGGTACTGGCTATCCCGTACTGTAAAAAAATAAGCTGAAAAACTTCACAAACATGGACAAGTCGAAAGAAAAACAGAACAGCTTGGAAAGTGTTTGTTGAAGACCTATGCTCCACAGGGAGCTGAAAGGTAGAAGAGAGAAAGTGCAGTTAAATTTATTGTTGAAATCCAAACAGAAGAGAAAGAGGAAGATAAATTGAAAGCTAAACATCACAAAGCACAGAGAGCAACATAGCCTATACAGCAGCCTCTGCAAAATACAGAAGAGAGGTCAAGATATCAGCAAGACAGAGCTGGAAAGACAAAACAGAGAGCCTCACTCTAGACAAAAATGGACACAAACTCTGGAAACTTGCGAAAGCTCTGAGCGATGAAAACAACTACAAGAAAAGAAACACACACTGACAGTGTGGGTCGACATGGAGAAGACTTTTGATAACGTATGGACAGAAGGATTAAAGAACAAGCTTCTCAGACTTGGCATCCAAGGTCGTTTATTAAATTGGATATCTCAATACCTACAAGACAGAACGGCCAGAGTACAAGTACATGGACAACTAAGTAAGAAAGCCAGAATCGAACAAGGTGTCCCACAAGGTGGAGTCCTATCCCCAACGCTCTTTTTAATTTTCATAAATGACATCGTAATGGACATTCCACTCTGAATACATTCAGCAATGTACGCAGATGACCTGGCAATATGGGCATGTGAAGAATCAATGTCAGTGGCTAGCTCCAGAATGCAGGATGCCCTAGGAAAACTTGAAAAATAGACGAACACCGGGTTACTACCAATTAACGAAAAAAAACTACATGCACAATTTTCAGCCTATCAAGAAACACACACTCTGCAAAATTGAAGATAAAAGACCATACACTTCCTATTGACCAAAACCCAACATATCTTGGCGTCACCATGGATCGCAGAATGACATGGATAAGTCAGATAAACAAGCAAACAAAAGAGCCAGAAAACGAACAGATATTATGAAGAAATTGGCAGGAACGGACTGGGGAGCAGACAGCAATATCTTGAAACGACTATACATAGGAAGAGTAAGACCAGTCCTAGAGTATGGAGTCACAGCCTCCAAATCACAGCTTAGCAAAATTAACAGAACACAAAACCAGGCTGCCCGTATCATCACTGGTGCTATGAAATCTACACCTATCGAGATTCTAGAAACAGTAACAGGTTTACAACCCTTAGAAGACAGACAGAAAACTAAAGTAATGTAACAAGTGGAGAAATATAAAAGACTCCCTAGCTACCCGATGCACCAAAGAAGAACTGGTTTCAGAAAAGGAAAACTAAAGCGAAGCAACTTCACTGAAATCTCCAAAGAACTGGCAACTAGTGACCTAGTACTGTCCCAAAAAATGCTGAAACCCATAAGCCCATCTGATATGACTCCTCATATGAAACACAAAATACCAGAACTTCTGGAAGACATAATAGGAATCATGAAAAAAGGCACCCAAACAGACACAGAGAGAAAACACATAGTAGAAAAACACACAAACGACAACTACCCAGAGGGTTCCTGGTCACACATACACAGATGGCTCTGCTACAAATACCACCAGAAATAGAGGAGGAGGAGGTGTGTTCTTGAGGCTGAATAACCAGGAAGAGATCACCAAGTCAATAGCTCCTAGGAAATTCTCAAACAACTTAAAAGCAAAAACTGAAGCCCTCAAAGATGCTGCAAAACTGGCTATCCAACACAAATAACTTGCACAAGAAATTGGTGATACTGACTAATGCACTGTCAGTCCTAACAGCTCTAAAAACTCCCAGGAACAGTGAGCTACATGACTTGAGAACAACCCTAGATCCTGGTCACGGGCTTAGTATCGTGCTCTTCCGATCACCTCAGTCGTCTTACTCTTGAGCACCGTCTGATCGCCCGTTGGGGTTGCCTCTCTCCCCGCGGCATCAATGTATCCCGGTCCCTCTGAGGACCCCTCTTCCTCTGTACCCTCCTCCCACCCCTGCTCTCTTCTTCTTATCTCACATTTATGCTCATCTGCTCCTTATCTATCCCCTTTCTTTACTCCTATCCTCTTGATCTATCCATCTTCTCCCCTTCCTCTTCCTCTACCCTTCTTTTGCCCCCCCCCCCTCCTTTCTGCGATCTTCCTTTATATCCATCTCCTCCTTACCGCTTTATTACCTCCCCTCCTCTGATGGATACATCCCATTCCCCTTTATTACCTCTCCTCCTCTGATGGATACTTCCCATTCCTCTTTATTCATCTACCCCCTGGATTCTCTATTCTCCTACTATCACCACTTCTCTACCCCACTTTTTCTACATAACCCCCCCCCCCACTCCCCCCTTTTTCCCTCCCCCCCCCTTTTGACTCGGTTCTAGGACTATTCGTGTCTGTTCACTAGCCACTCTCACTCCACTTCCCTGTGTATCCCCTCGGTCTCTCTGTTTCCCTACTTCATTTCCTCTTGAGGCACTACTGCCTGTGTATAATTCTCTTTGTATCCCCTTAGTTTCTCCGTGTTCCTTCTTCCATCCCTATATTCCTCTTCTTCATATTCCCCACCTCCTTACCTCTTTAGGCACTACTGCCTGCGGGTCTCCCCTATTCTCCTCCTATGTATAACTCCTACTCCTCTTTATATATATACATTCCCAGTATCCCCTCAGTCTCTCAGTTCTCTACCTCGCTGGACCCCACTTCTTTCCCGCTATCCCTCTTTTATTCTCTTCTTTCTGACTTCCTCTCTTATCTATTCTCTCCTGACCCTCTACCTCTCCTCCGATCCTTACTTCCTACTCCTGATTCTTTCCATTATTACTCTTCCTCTTCTTCTATCTTCCTCGTATCAGTTTTACCCCCTCCAGGGGACTGCGCCCCCCACCCCTTTGTTAGGCTCCTGTGGTTTTATGATACCTATTATCTCCCTTGTGTCCCGCCCATTACGAGGCTTTTATTTGTATCTCTTTTCTTCTCGACCTATGTTTGGTCTCTGGTCTGGCCCCCCCTTTGTCTCTTTTGTTTTACCACGATCTCTTGTTACCCTCCTTCCGGGACACGTTGTTTCCGGTCTATCCGGTCTATGTGGTCATTTTTTCGTTCCCGGCTGACAGACAAGGCATTCCAGCTAAGTGTCCTATTTTTCTATATTTATATATATTTATATATTCTCCTATTCTTTCCATTTACTCATCCTACCTCCCCTCATGTAGCTTTCTTCTTCTTTTTTCATTTCTCTACATCCTACTTCCCTCTTTTCTGTCCACCTCTTCTTTCTTATGATCATGTAGTTATAGATAATTGTGTTTCATCGTTTGTTTTCGTTGTCCTTGTACTCTGAAGAAGGCCTCAGGCCGAAACGTCAGTATTGTGTTGTGTTCCTCCCTTGTAAAGCTGTCTTCATACCTTGGAGTGTTTCACACTCCTCACCACTGGTTCCTTGCTTCCAGCTTTACCGCAGCATCGCAATTATTTGCCTATTCCCTGTGCAATAACTTCCAGAGATTGGTAATCCAGTGGATACCATCACACTGTAATTTACACAAGGAAATGAACGCGCAGACAGATTAGCTAAAGAAGGAGGGAGATTACCGCAAGAGAACCATCTGGTCAGCTACAATGAAGCCAAATCCATCATCAAAGGCCAGTATCATGAAAAATGGAAACAACAACACCCAAAGTATAACAAGAGGAATGGATACCTCTAACTATCAAGGAGGGATCAAGTCATCATACTTTTCCTACGAACTGGCCACTACAGAATGAGAAACCAAATGTTCACCAAACTCAAATTAAGAAGTACCAGCATCACCACTGTACACTGGATAACATGACAACAAAACATGTTCTCCAGGATTGCCCCCAGTACATAGACCAGATAAGGATATTGTGGTCCATACCCACCTCACTGGAAGAGAAACTATACGGGACAACCGAATCACTTGAACAGACAGCTGCCTTCATAAGAGAGTCCGGAATCCTAGTCTGAATGAGCCATGATCGCAGAAGAAGAAGAAATGAAAACTGACTTGGGTAGGAAGGGATGATTGAGGGTATATATGAGTGATATGTTTAATTGGAAAGGTACTGGAACCATCAGCATACTTCTAACCATTCTCTTGCAAATATATATATAATATATATTTTATAAATAATAAATATATATAATATATAAATATATAATATATATTTATGCTGTTCAATAATATTGTATAATATATATTATTGCTGTTGCATGGTGATGGCATTGATTTCACTTATAAACTTCTGTTGTTGTGGTTATTGTTTATGTTTTGATAATTCAAAATGATTTCTCGTGAAGCTGGTCATAGTTAATAATATCTATTTTTTTTTTCCATCTTTTTTTTTTTCATCTCGTCAGCCACCACAAAACACTGTAAACTTCTTCTACTCACCCGCCAGCCAAACAGCTTTTGAATTCTTCCGTGTTTCAAGTTCTGGAGAGGTATCACTTATCAAAAGTTTGATTGGAGTGACAACAAATTCATTCACAGTATGTATTTATCTCAAATTGGCACACTTGGACCTGACATTGTGTTTTTGTAAATGTGAAATTTGGTAACTACAGCATTTTATGACAGATTAGGTTATGTTCAATTTTCGTGTAATTGACAATTTCTTTATTAATATCTGTAAATATTACTCCTAATCAGAAAAAAATGCAAATGACAGTCATTTTAGTGGGATTATATGGGATTATATTATATTAGTGGTAGATTATATTACATTGTTGTCTGTAAGTAACATGCTCCAGAGAAAACCTTGTGCTGATTCAAGAAAAGATTTGTTGACAGCATAAAATATTGGACAGGACCAGACATTGTGAGTTCACGAAGGTCTGCAACAGAGAAAAATGGAAGAGAGCAATAGCCAGCATTAACACTGCCCAACCATCAAGGAAGATGAAGAGGTGTGACAAGACCAGACAGGAAATTAATAAATTTATCTCATATTATGGAATTAAATTAATGTTAATATTGTAGCTGCTGAAAAATTGTTTTCCTATAAATGAAAAGAAATATATAAATTTGATGTTCTGTCTTTGAGTTCTAAAAGCAAGCATGGGTTTTCTTTTTACAGTGGACCATGGGATTGGGAGATTTGGGAACACCAGTGAAGATCAATAGTGTCATAGGCACAGTATTAGTCAACATTATTAGGAACAATTACTCTCCAATGTTTTCAAATTGCCCGCCAGTAGCAAACACAAACGTGGATGAAACTACAGCTAATGGTACAAGGCTGTATCAGTTACAAGTCAGTGATAATGATGGAGTTTCCAGTGTAAGTATTGTTAACATATAACTACATTATGTGTGTATGCATGTAGACAAGCATGGGTATGTGCACATGCACATGATAGAATGAGGTAAAAGTAAAGACATTAAAAGATATTTGGAATTATCATACTTAGAAACATAACAATGACCTTGAAAATATAGTTACTAGAACAAAATGATTTCAAGAAAGTCAAAAAGAAATCAAATATTGTTCAAATGGAAAGAACATGTTTAATTAACTAAATCTTAAATGATAAGGAGATGTTCAGACACCTCAATAATAAATAAAACACTGTCTGTGAGAAACAAACAAGGCACTTTCAAGAATATGGGTGTTAAACTTAGTTAAGAAAAGGTCATAGCATGAACTCTCCTTATTTAGGTTTAATTTTGAATACTGATATGGCTATGGAAAAATAAAAGTAATAAATTGTTATTCACTTTGAACATGCATGTTTAAGTGAAGATGTATGTTTGATCATCTTAAGTGAATATGTATGTTTGACTAGCTTAAGTGAAGATGTATGTTTAACTAACTTAAGTGAAGATGTATGTTTAACTAACTTAAGTGAAGATGTATGTTTGATCATCTTAATTAAGTGAATATGTATGTTTGACTAGCTTAAGTGAAGATGTATATTTAACTAACTTAAGTGAAGATGTATGTTTGATCATCTTAATTAAGTGAATATGTATGTTTGACTAGCTTAAGTGAAGATGTATATTTAAGTAATTTAAGTGAAGATGTATGTTTGATCATCTTAAGTGAATATGTATGTTTAACTAGCTTAAGTGAAGATGTATGTTTAACTAATTTAAGTGAAGATGTAAGTTTAACTAGCATAAGTGAAGATGTAAGTTTAACTAATTTAAGTGAAGATATAAGTTTAACTAACATAAGTGAAGATGTAAGTTTAATTTAAGTGAAGATGTAAGTTTAACTAATTTAAGTGAAGATGTAAGTTTAACTAGCATAAGTGAAGATGTGAGATTAACTAACATAAGTGAAGATGTACGTTTAACTAACATAAGTGAAGATGTAAGTTTAATTTAAGTGAAGATGTAAGTTTAACTAATTTAAGTGAAGATGTATGTTTAACTAGCTTAAGTGAAGATGCATGTTTAACTAATTTAAGTGAAGATGTAAGTTTAACTAGCATAAGTGAAGATGTAAGTTTAACTAATTTAAGTGAAGATGTAAGTTTAACTAACATAAGTGAAGATGTATGATTAACTAACATAAGTGAAGATGTACGTTTAACTAATTTAAGTGAAGATATATGTTTAACTTAAGTGAAAATGTAGGTTTAAATAAATTAAGTGAAGATGTAGGTTTAACTAATTTAATTGAAGATGTATGTTTAACTAACTTAAATGAGCTGCCAAATCTACCAGAAGTAATACATTTTGTTAACCATTATTTAACTATTTTAAATTTATCAATTAACAATTTTTATTTTTATTCAATGAAAGGCTTGTTTCATTTTGCAAATCATAAGATCTTTGCAGTATTTTACCCCAACTTTGTTGCCTTAGTAAAAATGAAATAATAAAATAGCAGCACTGTCCCCATAAGCAGAATCTATACTTTAAGAGACCATTATGAAATTGTAAATTGATAAAACTGGAAAAAAAAATGTGTTTGCAAGTTGCAGAATTTTATAGAAGATTTATTTTAAAAAGAAAAAAGCAAGAACAATTGTCTGTTATTTCCGCTACAAATGCCTTGTAAGAAATTATGGGTTCATTTTTTTATAGCAAATTTCATATAAATAAAAAAAAATACTTACAAGATGGAAGATAGGGTATTTTTCTTATAATATTTTTAATTTGTGTTGGTCCATGTTTCAGAGATTTGGAAATGTTACAGTGCAAATAATCGGTGATGACACAGCCACTAATTTCTTCTCACTGGACTCCCAGAATTTTATCATTGTCATTGGTAACCTTGCTGCTAGCAATGTTGCTAAACAACAGGTATATTTGATGCGCAAATAATCATGACAAGTTTTGATTTAGCATGCGATTGTTGATTCATCATCATCATCATCATGTACCATACCGGTTAGCCTACGTAGGCGATCATGTCCTTCCACAATCTTCTATCCACTGTGCATAGTATAAATTCTGTTGTTGATTGTTTTCTATGTCATGACACCAAGCTATTTAGTATTTTCTCTCTTTGTCGTCCATGATTTCTCTTTCCCTGTATTTTTCCAGTTGTAACCAAGTAATCCAACTTTCCTCTTCTCATGATGTGCCCGAAAAATATTGCTTGTTTCTATCTGATGTTTCTTAAGAGCTCCCTTTTTGCGTTAGCCTCTTTGAGAATTTCCTCGTTGGTCTTTTTAGTGGTCTAGGGAACTATCAATATTCTTCTGAGAAATCCGATCTCTGTGGCAATCTAATCATCTTACAATTATTTGTTTACTGTCCATGATTCGCTTCCATAGGTCAAATTGGCTCTATATAGCACAAATGAACTTTCTTTCTCACTTCTATTGTTGTTGCAAAAGACATTTGTTATTTTCTGAAACGCTATTTTGGCCTGAGCTATTCTGCTTTTTATTTCTGTGGTGCATCTTCCATCTGATGTTATTATTGTGCCCAAGTATTTGACGGGTTGCACTTGTTTCAGATTTGTCCTGTTTGTCGATTCAAGTGGTGAAATTATATGCAAATGGGAAAACTAATTTATTATCATATAATAATTGAAAATCCTTGAAAAATAAAATGTTATTCATTTATTCTGTTTACTAATTAATGATTTAACTATGATAGCTTGACCTAACATGGGCACAGCTATATGCTTTTATCTCAACAAAATATTTTAGTTATAGTCATAAAAACGTTGCTACATTTAAAAATCTTGATGGCCCAAAAAAACTAAATTCCACTCATTCGTGCGATTTTTGTATTATTGAAGTAGATCAAAATTGGGGCGCTGAACAAAAATATTAATATTCCAGAATAGTTCATTTTTATGCTGTTGATATTTTAGTCCAAAAAGGCTTATGAGAATAAATATTTTAAAATTTGACAAATTTAATCCTTTCTGGTGTAAAATAGCTATAAATTTTCCACAAATTTAACTTATGGCATCTCTTATGATCATTGACTGCTAAAATATTATCAGCAAACAGCTGTGGAGGGTAAAATATTAGATTGTCATATACAACAAGCCCTTTGATTTTTGAATGAAATGTTCTGTAATTTGTTTACAACGACAAGTGTAGTTAAGTTCCTGTAATTTGTTTACAATGACAAGTGTAGTTAAGTTCCTGTAATTTGTTTACAATGACAAGTGTAGTTAAGTTCCTGTAATTTGTTTACAATGACAAGTGTAGTTAAGTTCCTGTAATTTGTTTACAATGACAAGTGTCATTGAGTTCCTGTAATTTGTTTACAATGACAAATGTAGTTGAATTCCTGTAATTTGTTTACAATGACAAGTGTCATTAAGTTCCTGTAATTTGTTTACAATGACAAATGTAGTTGAATTCCTGTAATTTGTTTACAATGACAAGTGTCATTGAGTTCCTGTAATTTGTTTACGATGACAAATGTAGTTAAGTTCCTGTTTTTTGTTTACAATGACAAGTGTCATTGAGTTCCTGTAATTTGTTTACAACGACAAGTGTAGCTGAATTCCTGTAATTTGTTTACAACAACAAGTGTAGTTTAATTCATGTATCTTGTTTACAATGACAAGTGTAGTTGAGTTCCTGTAATTTGTTTAAAATGACAAGTGTAGTTGAATTCCTGAAATATGTTTACAACAACAAGTGTAGTTGAGTTCTTGTAATTTGTTTACAATGACAAGTGTAGTTGAGTTCCTGTAATGTGTTTACAATGACAAGTGTAGTTGAATTCCTGTAATTTGTTTACAACGACATGTGTAGTTGAGTTCCTGTAATGTGTTTAAATGACAAGTGTAGTTGAGTTCCTGTAATGTGTTTACAATGACAAGTGTAGTTGAATTCCTGTAATGTGTTTACAATGACAAGTGTAGTTGAATTCCTGTAATGTGTTTACAACAACAAGTGTAGTTGAGTTCCTGTAATGTGTTACTGTAATGTGTTTACAACGACAAGTGTAGTTGAGTTCCTGTAATGTGTTACTGTAATGTGTTTACAACGACAAGTGTAGTTGAATTCCTGTAATGTGTTTACAACAACAGGTGTAGTTGAATTCCTGTAATGTGTTTACAACAACAGTTGTAGTTGAATTCCTATAATGTGTTTACAACAACAAGTGTAGTTGATGTCCTATAATTTGTTTACAATATGACAATTGTAGTTGAGTTCCTGTAATTTGTTTACAATATGACAAGTGTAGTTGAGATTCTGTAATTTGTTTACAATATGACAAGTGTAGTTGAGTTCCTATAATTTGTTTACAATGACAATTGTAGTTTAGTTCATGTAATGTGTTTACAACGACAAGTGTAGTTGAGTTCCTGTAATTTGTTTACAATGACATGTGTAGTTGAGTTTGAGTACCAGGCCTTTTAAGTGGTGAGTGATAAATTCAGATAGCCTGTCTGCACTTTTATTTTGTAAAAAATATTTTTAACAGCTGAAAATTAAAAAAAGAGCATTTTGTCACTAATGAGCACAGGAACAAATATTTTCTTAACCTGGATTTATGTAAAAATATTTGTCAACTATATAAATTAACACTACGGGTCCTAAGTTTGTTCACTATGTTTAGATCTTCCTATATCATAATATAATACAACCAGTTCACTGCAGTTTTTAATATAGTATAACTAATTGTGGAATAATACACATAAATAGAGTGAGAACAAGAGAAAGATTAACTGTCTTATTATTAGTTAAATTATTATTGCTTGCTATAAATTATATAAAACATACATTTCTCAAATATTTAAAAAAGAAACTTGAAGTTGTATGTAATATTATATTTATTTTTTTTTAATGTAATGGTTAAGTACAAGCATTCAGTACACTTAGAAACATTTGGCATTAAACTAGTCTCCATCTTAGCACCCAGCTTTGCTGCTTTATGCGACAGTGGTCAAGAATTATTACTTTGATTGTTTAAACATCATGAATGTTTATTCTTGACTTATTCCGAGTGTGTGGCTGAATTAATAACTCGTGCTCCAAACCAGGATAACACCAGTCCAAATCCTGGTAGGATCGAACATTTTTTGTATCAGGGATGAAATAATAACTCAGATCTGAACATTTTATGGTGGCTGCTCAGAACAAGTGGTCTTTATACTACAGTCCTATATGTCCCTCTGACAGACCCCAGTATTGAGTTATTCCCATAAAGATAATTATATTTTATTTAGGTCACTGACTGTGTGCCACGAAACCAGATTCATTTGTATTTCATACCAAAACTTGTTATTTCTACAGAGAGAGAGAGAGAGAAAAATAAAATCGTTATAAATAAAAGTAGTTCAGAAAATTGTTTCCATCTTGATATTTAATGGCTCTGTTTTGCAGTTTAATATTTCCTATCAAGAAGTTTGTATTTTTATTCTTTTCAGTTGAGGATCGTTGCAGCAGATCAGGGCACTCCTCCAAAACAGACTCAGTGTATTTTTCCCATTAATGTGAATCATAACTTAAAGCCTCCAGTATTTTCTACAAATGTATGCACAGCACGTATACTGGAAAATTTGCCAGTCAGCAGTAATGTGCTGAAACTTAATGCTACTGATGCTGATTCCTATGTAAGAGCACCATTTTATCTATAACATGTGTCTTTATATAGCATTTTTTAAAAAATGATATCTTATGTGTCGTGCATACTTGCCACAAAATTTCACTCAATCACAGTTTGACTCACTCACTCATGATCTCTTGTTTAGCCTGTCCTTCTCTCTCTATTTTTCTCTCTCATTCTCTTTTATCCTTTAGTTTCTCATCTACTGAATGTAGCAAGTTGGCGTTCCCTCAATAATTATAAACCATTTAAGATATTGCAACAAAATTGGAACAGGAGTGTGCACATTCATTGTGCGAGAAAAGAAAAGAAGTGTGTCTGTAGCAGCAGGAACCATTGAGGCTCAGTCTGAAAAGTGTTCCTTGTTGCAGTTTCCTCATATTCTAAGCCCGGCTTGCTGCCAGAGCTACTGAGTTTAGTGCTCTGCGCACACTGTGAGCTGTTTTTCATCCGGATTGTGTTGTGTTTTTCATCCGGATCGTGTTTCGATATTCCGATTGCTTACGATGAATGATGATATCGTATAACAAAAGACAGTTCAGCTGCGTTCACTTTCGGTGCCACTTGGCCTTAGATCTTTTGGCATATGCTGTAGCTACTATGATGGGGACTGCAGTTGCCTTTCTTTGTTTGGATCCTTCACTGAAATGAGATGTTAATTTGGATGATTCCACTGGCGTGGGCAGTTGAACAATTATAGATTTTAATTCATTTGCAGTGATACAGGGACCTTCAACTAAACATAACCATGACACAAGATAGATGGAAAATGTGCTGTACACTAAAGAGGACAAGTGTTTAATGCTGAAATTGTTAAAGAAATGCTGAGTTTTGTAGCAAGTGTGGCACCCCATAAATCTCTGTCTGTCATCATGTTTATGGTTATCAATATTTTTCCTTCAGCTCTGTACAGCCATGCTTTCTACATGTGATCCTAACATGTTTGTTTTCTATTTTATTTACTCTCTGTTGAATAATTCATAATAAGGCTACAACTAGTAGTGTAAAGATGAGACTTTAATTTTTGTTTAACCTGATTATATTTAGTATAAGTAGGATGTAATGAAAACGTTCTGAAAAAGGTCCATTTCCAATATAAGGAAGAAACAATCACCATTTTTTGACCATGTAATAAGAAGAGAACAGCTGGAATATATTGTAACAACAGGGAAAATTGAGGGACGAAGAGATAGAGGGAAGCAAAGAGAAAAAATACCAGACAGCTTAAGAGAATGGATTGTCAGAAGGTCAACAACAGAAATGATAAATAACTGTCTAGATCGAAAGTTGTGGAGAGACATGATCACCTACGCCAGCAGGCTTGGTACTTGATGATGATGATAATGAAGTAGAATGTATGTATGATCTAGAGCTGCTGAAGTTGTCAGCAACCATACTTTTTGTCATCCTCTAACTACCATATATACTTTATGTCATTCGCTAATTGTCATCTATACTTTATGTCATTTGATAACTATCATCTATTCTTTATGTCATTTGATGACTATCATCTATACTTTATGTCATTTGCTATCTATTATCTATACTTTTATGTCATTTGCTAACTACCATCTATACTTTGTCATTTGCTAACCACCATCTATACTTTGTCATTTACTAATTATCTATACTATATGTCATTTGCTAACTATCATCTATACTTTATGACATTTGCTAATGATCATTTTTACTTAATGTCATTTGCTAACTGTCATCTATACTTTATGTCATTTGCTAATGATAATATATACTTTATGTGTCTTTTGCTAACTACCATCTATACCTTATGTCATCTAATACTTTTAACATCTATACTTTTTATCATTTGCTAACTATCAGCATTCATACCTTATGTCATTTGCTAAGTATCAGGAACAATAACTTATTTATATCATCTGCTATCCCCTTGTTTAATTTTGTCATCATTTGACTATCAACATCCATACTTTATATCATCTGTGAACTATCATCATATATACTTTATGTTATTTGTTAACTGTCAACATGTATACATTATCATTACTAAGAAGGACTGGACATCTACTCCAAGTGCAACATGGTTGATTCTTTAGTCATTACAGTATAGGCAGTTATTTCCTATGTAAAAAATCCTAACTTTTGATGATCTGTCACAGTCCCTTGACTTAATGTTTTCATGTTTGGATATCTCTTTTGTTCCATGAAAACGATACTTTAAAGTTTAATTAATTGTCTGTTTTTCATTCTCTATGTTAATGAAAGAGAGATCGCGGACGACAAAGAGAGAAAATACTGGATAGCTTGGTGTCATGGCATGGAAAACAGTCAACAACAGAACTGATACGATGCACTGTAGATAGAAGATTGTGGAAGGACATGATCGCCTACGCCAACCGGCAGGGTACATGATGATGATGATGATGATGATGATAATGTTTGCATTCTATTTTTGTTTTTTGTTATCCATGGTGAATTGTGTTTGATAAATGGTGGTTAACTTATAAAAATGAGCACATTGCTTATTTATTTGATTTTATATGAAATTCTTTGAGTGTTGTCTCTGGTTGGCTACTATGGAGCACCATTCCGCTCTGTCTCTTGCTTTTATTGTGCAGATTGTCATAAGCTGTCTTTGTTCATCTTTTGATGTTACTCGTCCATGTTAGTCTTGGTTGCCTCTGCTATTTTTACTTGTATTTTCCCTTCCAAGATTACTTTTAGTAGCTTGCTGTGTCTTTTAGCATCCCCAAAAAATCTAATTTCTCTTGTTTGAATTGTGTTTAGTAGTTCTCTTTTCATTTTTAGTTGTTTTAAGACTTCATCATTTGTTTTCTTCTATAAATCCACATTTCAAAGGCTTAAATTTTCTGTTCTGTTTTCTTGTTTCTGCACAATACAGGAATGTTGAGAAGATATAACATTTTGCAATTCTTAGTTTTAGCCCTGGTGTTATTTGTTTTCATGTTAGTATATTTTTTCATGGCATTAAAATTTATTTTTTGCCATTCCTATTCTTTTGTTTATTTCAGCTTTACATTTTCCATCACTGGTTTTAATATGTTGAAGGTAGTTGTAGTTATGAACTGTCTCCAGGTCTATTCCTTCAACTTTGATATCCACTTGTAGATTTTGAGTGTTATCTTTGTTCTAATCACGGTCTTTTTGATATTCATATGTAATCTATATTTTTTGTTTGTCATGTTTATTTCATTAAGTAATTGGTGTAGATCTTTAGGATTTTCTGCTAGTAATACAGTATCATCAGCACATCTTAGGTTATTGATTATCTTTCTATTAATGTTTAGGCCTGGCATCTCTGTGATGTTTTTAAAGATTTGTTGATTGTATAGAATGAACAAGCTTGGTGATAGGATGCATTTACTCCTCTTTTTATATCAAAAGGTTTAGAGTTCTCTTTATTATATTAACTATTTTTTAAAAAAAATCTTTATATTGAGATTCTCTTTGTCACAGGCTCCCTAATTAATGTAAGTATAAAGCTTTTATTAAATGGCAGAAGACATTAAAAAAGCATGTTAAATCTTGCAATCATTTGCGTTTCTTTGCCTTAACCCCATGTTAAATCTTGCAGAGTCCCTACAATGTGGTTAGTTTTTATTTTGGGAGTAATCAAGGGCCAGCATTGTCAGACCAATACTTTCTTGTGATGCAAAATGGATGGGTCAATGTGTTTCGAGATCTGACTACTGATACCACAAAGGCTGTCGATTATTCAGTGAGTAAAAAACCTAAACATTAAATATGCCTACCTGCCTAATCCTTTAAATTCCTTTGGGAGCCAACATGTCCAAATACAATGTCTCTTTAACCATTATTGGCTTGTTCCATTAGCAGTATTTTTCTGAAACATATTCTCTTGATTTTGATTAATTCTTTGATAAGCTTTAGTTAGGAACAAAATTTGAACAAAAGTTGTCACTGGGTGACACTATGTAGTTAACAGTTCAATTAATATTAACTATGCTAAAGCAGCAACATATTTCTGAAATACAACTTGAAATATAAATCTTGTTATTTGTACAGTCAATTGGAGAGTCAATCTTGTTATTTGTACAATAAGTTGAAGCTGAGAAGAACATTGATCAGAGAGGCAAGAGCAGCAGGAATCGGCTCCCTCAATGAGATAGAGTTGCTTGCACAGAACAGAAACTAATGGCGAGGTTTGATAAAATATCTTTACAAGGATTGAAAACTGCTAGAATAAAAATTTAGATAAGAGAAAGTGTATCTGGGTCGATGCCCTATTTGCCAGCTACGGCTTGAAATGTCGATAGATAGATAGATAGATAGATAGATAGATAGATAGATAGATAGATAGATAGATAGATAGATAGATAGAAGTTTGAGAATTAATCTTGTTATTGTTAAGTCAGTTGAAGAGTTAATATTGTTATTTGTATAGTCAACTGAGAGTTAAGGTTAGAAATAAAGAAGTTAGAAAAAAACTTGGAATAACTTTCACCATATAATATTAAAAAAAAACAAAAACATATGAAATGGTTTGACCATGTCTCAAGGAAGAAAGATCAAAACACAACACAATGAGCCTTCAATAAACATTGCAAGAACACCAGACCCAAAGGGCCAACCACAAAAAAGATGGATTGACAGAATAATTGAAGCACTAGGAAACATAAAAGCAGCAGAGATGGACTAAAGAGCAAAGGACTGCAAATTTTATCTCCTCTTGATGCTGAAAACAAATTATTTGAGAAAGAAGAAGGAGAAGAAGTACTGTCAATTGATTGGAAAATTAATCTTGTTTTTTGGACAGCAGTTTGTTGATTAATTTGATTATTTATATAGGTAATTGGAAACTTAATCTTCTTATTTGTACAGTTCTCAGTTCTTGCTAGAGATGGAGGTAATCTGGAAGCAACAACTTCATGTCAGATCACAGTTGTTCGAAATCGTGCACCATCAATTAACAACACTGTGTACAATTTTACCATCACTAGCAACTATACAGTTAATACACAGCTAGTTGATGTTGATGCTACTGACCCAGACACTGATGTAAGTAGAAACATGGAACAGTGTTTATATATTTATCATCATCAGGTACCATGCATGCATAATAGGTGATTATGTTTCTCCATAATTTTCGATCTCGACAGTTATTTATCATTTCTGTTGTTGACCCTCTGCCAAGCCATTCTCTTAAACTGTCTGGTATCTTTTCTCTTTGCTTCCCTCTATCTCTTTGTCCCTCGATTTTTCCAGATATTACAATATATTCCAGCTGTTCCCTTTTCATTACATGGCCAAAAAATGATGATTGTTTCTTCCTAATATTGGAAATTAGCTCTCTTTTTGCTTTGGCCGCTTTCAGAATGTTTTCATTACTCTTCTTAGTTGTCCATGGTATTCTCAACATTCTTCTGTAAAACCACATTTCTACAACATCCAGTGATTTTCTTGTCTGTTGTCCTATTGTCCTTGATTCACATCAATATGTTAAGACTGCTCCTACATAACACATAACATTTAAAAAATCTTTTTCTTGTTTCTATTGTCTTTATATATTTTATCTATATAGTATATTATATTACCGTATTATACACATATTATCATGTTACCGGGACCTCATTATGTGGGAAGTAAAGAATAGTAACACTGTGACCATGACTTCCATGCATGTCGTAAGCGGCGACTAAAGAGGTTGATCGATGGCTTGACAAGCTGTCATTGTAAAAAGCATTGTTATGGAAACAGAACCATAGATTTTAGAAGCAGTGATCTCTGCAGTATGTACTATTTTGGCACGCAAGGTTTCTATTTTGAGATTGTAGTTCTGCCCTATGTGCCGTCTTCGGCTCGAAAGTACAATAGATAGATAGAGATATTATATTACATTATATAATGTGCAGAAATAGCTCTGGCAGAGAGACAAATAATAATAAATTAATATTATTATAGAGGGAAACTTCCGAGGTAATAATCAGCAAATCAATTTAGAGGAAAAGGTATGTTTACAGCACTCTGAAAAAATGACAAAATAATCAACAACAGAAAAAAATTGTGCTTTGGTCCATAAATTGTTTTTTTGTATTTTTCTGTTGTTGATTATTTTGTCATTTTTTCCAAGTGCTGTAAACATACCTCTTCCTCTGAATCGATTGAGCTCTGGCAGAGGTAGCCTTATAATAAGATAAACAAAGAAAATGTATTGTAGCAGCTTTATTAACAAAATAATATAAAAAGAACACTATGATATTGTGGTCTTACACAAGACCTTCAGAAACAAAATGAAAACATACAAATATAGAGAAGCGTAACACTAAAATCTAGTTACGTCATAGAAAGTGAAATATGTAGTAAAAACAAACAGTAAAAAATTAAAGAACCTCTTTAGTTTAAGAAACTCCAAATACAGATGAAAACAAGTATTATTTTATTTGTTGACCTCATTCTTACAAGTTTTACCACAGCATAACAATCTTGTGTTGCCTATACCCAAAGGCAGCATTCCAGAGAGTGATAAAGACAATACATTGCTTGGCGTGTTAGTGGTCTAAGTGGTCACAGTCATAGTAACATGACTGAGAGAATGATAATGATCTAAGTTTGCATAATAACATGACTGAGAGGATGATAATGATCTAAGTTTGCATAGTAACATGATTGAGAGGATGATAATGATCTAAGTTTGCATAGTTACACGACTGAGAAGATGATAATGATCTAAGTTTGCATAGTAACATGACTGAGAGGATGATAATGATCTAAGTTTGCATAGTTACACGACTGAGAAGATGATAATGATCTAAGTTTGCATAGTAACATGACTGAGAGGATGATAATGATCTAAGTTTGCATATTTTGAAACATGACTGAGAGCATGATAATGATTTATGTTTGCACAGTTTGTAACATGACTGTGAGTAAGATAATGATCTAATTTTTTATTAGTTCGTAATGCCAAATTGTCATTACAAAAGGGATGTATACATGGAATCCTACATTTTAGCTTGTAGTGGATGCTGAGTCAACATATAAGATGCTACAAGACTTATTGGTCCCTGATTGTTTTGCCACTCCATGACACAAGACAAGATTAACAAATAAAAAGAGTCAAACTTAACTCACAACCTATGTCTTTTGTCATTTTTGTTTACAGTCATTGTTACTCTGCTTTTATGTGAATATCATATTTGACTGAAAAGGAATGACTTTATAAACAACTATACCAATGAAACAGTTACAGACTGAGGTGGTTACCTTCGCCAGTAGGATTTACTTTAGAGTAAGAAAATAAGGGGTTACTCTGCCTACTTTAGCTGCTTCTTTAGGTTTTTTATATAGCATTTTTGCAATGTGAAACAAAGTGTAAAAACTATTTTTTTAAATGAATTTCACAAGGGTTTTTTTTTTTAATCTATTGAGGAAATAATGCTTTTATTACCAAATAAAAAAAAATTGTTAAAATATATAAAGAGAATATTATTGTTGAAGGTTGTTCTTTATTCAAGGCTGAAGACAGAAAAGCAAACAAACAACACTGTTAAAGTTGTGACAGTCATATAAAGGTGTGGACCTTTTGAAAATATAATCATCAGGTTTATATGCAAATGATGCGAAAATCTATTGCAGTAAGACTTTAGTATAGAAACAGCACCTGGCATGTGATCTTTGCCAGTACTTTGAAAAGTAGCTGTTGAGGGAAATAAGCTTTTGGTAAAGCATTGTGGGTTATTCAAGTTTGCCAAGAATATGGGAAAGAAGAGTGCAGAAGATTTGTCACAAAAACTAGTCCTAAAATAGAAAATGTGGGTTTAAGTTATCAAGTGTAAACATTATTTTGATGTAGCAGAAGTTAATGTTTTATATCCAG
The DNA here is from genome assembly GCA_032433765.1 of Megaustenia siamemsis. Classification (NCBI taxonomy): domain Eukaryota; kingdom Metazoa; phylum Mollusca; class Gastropoda; order Stylommatophora; family Ariophantidae; genus Megaustenia; species Megaustenia siamemsis. Next base: position 15,471,182 of record JAVIAB010000073.1, on the reverse strand, counting down.
TATTGTACTGACAATCTGGATTAATGCTAACAACAAGCGCAGACATAAAAGCCCGTTGGGCGGAACACTTCAAAGAAATTCTTAACCCTCCACTACCCCACAGTTTAATAGATTTTGAAGCTGAAACACCAGCAGCAGAATTAGATGTAAATTTAGATGACTTCACCTTGAGTGAAATAGAAACCACCTTAAAGCTAATGACCAATAACAAGGCTGCTGGAGAGGATAAGTTAACAGGTGAGATCCGGATAATAGAAACTGGGGTTAAACAAGGATGTATTTTATTGCCCTTGTTATTTGGAATTGTTATGGACTTCATAATGAAGAAATGCTGCACTGGTAATAAAGGCATCGAATGGATACAAGGAGACCATTTGGAGGACCTCGACTTTGCTGATGACATAGTTCTCATCAGCAGTCAGATAAAAACGATGCAGGAAAACACAAATGAACTATCATCAATAGCCAGCAAAATTGGGCTTGAGATCAATCATGAAAAGACTAAAGTCATGAAAAGTTTAATTCCAACAAGTGACAAAATATACATGGAAAACAAACCAGTAGAAGAGATTGATCACTTTATCTATCTTGGAAGTCACATTGATCGAGAAGGGGATACGAGTAAAGAAATTAGAATCAGAATTGCTAAAGCAGCAATGTCTTTCAGAAGCCTTGAAAAGTTGTGGAAATCAAAACTCATCAGCACAAACACAAAACTTAGGCTATTCAAATCAAATGTACTATCAACCCTTACGTATGCGTGTGAAAGCTGGAAAACAACAAGAGATATAGAAACAAAGTTGAACGCATTTGAAAATAAATGTCTAAGGAAAATACTTGGTATAGCATGGAACGAATTCAAAACAAACGAGGAAATTAGAGAAATCGCCAATCAACCACTAATATCTTCAGTAATAAAGAAAAGACGATGGTCATACGTTGGACATGTGATGAGAAGAGATAATAACCGAATAACAAAGCAAGCCCTCATTTGGGAAACAACAGGTAAAAGAAAAAGAGGAAAACCCAGGGAGACACTGAGAAGAACATTGATGAGAGAGGCAATAGCAGCAGGAAACGGCTCCCTCAATGAGATAGAACTGCTTGCACAAAACAGAGACAGATGGCGAGATTTGATAAAATATCTTTAAAAGAAAACTGCTAGAACAAAAAATTCATATAAGAAAAGATGTATCTTGGTCTACGCCCTATGGGCCGGTTACAGCTCGAAAGGTCAATAGATAGATTGTACTGACATTTAAGTGTGCATTCACACATTTCTGTTATATTTTAAATCATTATTCATTTTGGTTAAGTGAATGAAGTGAATTACATATTAATAAAAGGTTGTACTAAAAAAAAAACTAAATTCTAGCTGATTCTTTTCTATCAGCACTTTGTTAATCGCCGGAGCTCATTAACTCATTTTGTCATGTTTTTCTTTCTCTCTTTATTATTTCCTTATCATATCCTCACTGTTGCATACTTCTCTCATGAGATAGTTTTTTTTGGGCAAATAACTAAATTATTTTGTCACTAAGGTCCTGTAATTATTAGAAATACTGTCCATTGTCATAAAAAAATGTAAATAAATGCGGTTATATATTTTACGCAGAATTGACTCTACTCATTAACCCTAAATTATGATACCATTGTAAAAATTACCTCATCAAAATATAAATTCTTCAAAATGGGACAGTTTTTCATAGTCATACATACCCCTCTCCCCTGGTGTACCTTCCAAATTACTACTTCCAGTGACCTCTGAGTGTTTGATTTCTTTCCTTTTGTGTTCATGAGATATGATCATGATAAGATAAATTTGCACAAAATTTGTAGTTTTTTCCTTTTTTAAAATTTATTTTGCTGTGACCAGGAAAATTTCCTCGGCCATCAGCTGACATCAAACAACCCTATGTAATGAGGAAACACACCGAATAATGCTTTGAGGTAGCCAAACATACTGGAAGACTTACAGCTGCCGCATGAGTACACAATGTAGCACGTCCGGTCCATGAGATGAAATTTAATGTTATAAATCAACCTGAGCCAAGAAATTCAAGTCCTGGTGTCTCTTCTAGTATAAACACACAGCTGTGTGTCAAAAGTTAAAAGAAAATACCATTTTTAGAGCTCCTAATGTACAATTTTCCGGTTGTTTCCAAAATGGAGGAATTATTTTTCTCCGGCTTGGTATAGAACCGTTGATCAGAGGTTTAACAAGCCGCTATCGTAAAAACGATGTTGTTAATGAAACGTAGACCTGATACAGAATGTGTAAATTAGCAGTAGATAGTAGTGATAGTTTTTTTCGGCCCTAAAACAACAACAAAAATAGGATTCTGGAATGTGCGAACAATGGCCGCTCCGACGAAACATGCACAGGTCGCGAGTGAGATGGACAGATACGATCTAGATATTTTAGGATTAAGCAAAATGCGCTGGCTTGGAACAGGTAGGAGATCTATTGATAATAAAATAGTAGTTTTTTCTGGAAGGGAAGATGGAAAACACTGTGAAGGAGTAGGCATAATGATGACAGACAAAGCTGCAAGAAGTTTATTAGAATGGGAACCGGTAAACAGCCGTCTGATACGAACACGATACAAAACAAAACATGGAAGACTTTCAATTATTCAATGTTATGCGCCTACTAACGAAGCTGATGATGAAGTTAAGGACGATTTTTATAACCAACTGCAACAACTTATAAACAAAATACCAAAACACGATCTTTTAATTGTAATGGGAGACTTCAACGCCAAAGTAGGACAAGATAACGCAGGAGTGGAACATGTGATGGGGAGAGAAGGCTGTAATACAACAAGTCAGAATGGAGAAAGATTAATAGAATTATGTTTAATAGAAAATTTAGTTATAGGTGGGACATTATTTCCACACAAAAATATTCACAAAACAACATGGATATCTCCTGATGATAGAACCTCAAATCAAATTGACCACCTATGTATTAAACAACAATTCAGATCATCATTAATAGATGTAAGAGCTTACAGAGGTGCTGATGTTAATAGTGACCACAACTTGTGCATTGGGAAAATAAGATTAAAATTTAGAAACCAACAGAAGAGGTCAATTACACATAAAATTGATAGTCATAAACTGAAAGATGAAGCCATAAAGGAAAAGTTTAACATAGAGCTAAGTAATTGTTATTCAGCACTCGGTGAAATAGACTTAGATATCAATGAAATGTGGGACTCACAGAGCAAAATACTAATGACAGCAGCAGAAGCAAGTGCCGGACTGAAGAAAATGGAAAAACGAGCTTGGATCTCAGACACCACATGGAAATACATCAAAGAAAGAAGAGAAGCAAAGAGAGCCATGAATAATGTAAAGACAGATCTTGGAAAGGTTCTGGCAAAAGCAACATACAAAGAATTAGACAACAAAGTGAAAAGTTCGGCAAGAAGAGATACAAGAGCTTATATAGACAACTTGGCAGAGAAAGCAGAGACAGCTGCAATTACAGGAGACAGCAGAACTCTCTATGCTGTACAAAAGATGCTGACAAACACCTATACATCCAGTGGAACACCAATTCTAGACAAATCTGGATTAATGCTAACAACAAGCGCAGACATAAAAGCCCGTTGGGCGGAACACTTCAAAGAAATTCTTAACCGTCCACTACCTCACAGTTTAATAGATTTTGAAGCTGAAACACCAGCAGCAGAATTAGATGTAAATTTAGATGACTTCACCTTGAGTGAAATAGAAACCACCTTAAAGCTAATAACCAATAACAAGGCTGCTGGAGAGGATAAGTTAACAGCTGAGATCCTCAAGGCAATTGATAGCCATAATTTAATACATCTCCAAAAAATGTTCAACATCATTTGGAGAACAGAGAAGACGCCTCATAAATGGAAAAAAGGAATCATTGTTAAGATCCCAAAAAAGGGCAATCTTAGAGATTGTAACAACTGGAGAGGCGTGACACTTTTGTCAGTTGCCTCAAAGTTATTCTGTAAAATCATCCTAAATAGAATAAAGGATTCAATAGATACAGTAATGGGTGAAGAACAGGCTGGGTTTAGAAAAGGGAGAAGCTGTCTTGACTACATTTTCACTCTACGACTTATATTGGAGGAACACATTGAAAAGCAAAAACCTTTTGTACTTAACTTCATCGACTTCAAAAAAGCATTTGACAGTATTCATAGAGATTCTTTGTGGAAAATTCTGAAGCAATATGGTTTACCATCAAAAATCATAAATATTATCAAAGACATGTATGATGGTTACACATGTGCAGTTCGAACAGAGGAAGGACTGAGCGAATGTTTCCCAATAGAAACTGGGGTTAAACAAGGATGTATTTTATCGCCCTTGTTATTTGGAATTGTTATGGACTTCATAATGAAGAAATGCTGCACTGGCAATAAAGGCATCGAATGGATACAAGGAGACCATTTGGAGGACCTCGACTTTGCTGATGACATAGTTCTCATCAGCAGTCAGATAAAAACGATGCAGGAAAACACAAATGAACTATCATCAATAGCCAGCAAAATTGGGCTTGAGGTCAATCATGAAAAGACTAACGTCATGAAAAGTTTAATTCCAACAAGTGACAAAATATACATGGAAAACAAACCAGTAGAAGAGATCGATCACTTTATCTATCTTGGAAGTCACATTGATCGAGAAGGGGATACGAGCAAAGAAATTAGAATCAGACTGGCTAAAGCAGCAATGTCTTTCAGAAGCCTTGAAAAGTTGTGGAAATCAAAACTCATTAGCACAAACACAAAAATTAGGCTATTCAAATCAAATGTACTATCAACCCTTACGTATGCGTGTGAAAGCTGGAAAACAACAAGAGATATAGAAACAAAGTTGAACGCATTCGAAAATAAATGTCTAAGGAAAATACTTGGTATAGAATGGAACGAATTCAAAACAAACGAGGAAATTAGAGAAATCGCCAATCAACCACTAATATCTTCAGTAATAAAGAAAAGACGATGGTCATACGTTGGACATGTGATGAGAAGAGATAATAATCGAATAGCAAAGCAAGCCCTCATATGGGAAACAACAGGTAAAAGAAAAAGAGGAAGACCCAGGGAGACACTGAGAAGAACATTGATGAGAGAGGCAAGAGCAGCAGGAATCGGCTCCCTCAATGAGATAGAACTGCTTGCACAGAACAGAGACAGATGGCGAGATTTGATAAAATATCTTTAAAAGAAAACTGCTAGAACAAAAATTCATATAGGAGAAGGTGTATCTTGGTCTACGCCCTATGGGCCGGTTACGGCTCGAAAGGTCAATAGATAGATAGATAGAATGTACAATTTAGTTATAGTAATTTTTACTATGGTATCGTAAAAACATGAGTCACATATAGGTGTCATAGTCTAAGGTTAACTTTTCTTGTAACATTGCTCCATTTCAGAATCCATTCAATCTTTTAACATTTGAAATTACTGGAGAAAGTACCGCTTTGCAGTATTGCAGCATCAATCCCAGCAGTGGTGTAATCACTCTTAGTCAAAGTCTGGCTGGTCCTGGTCCTGATCAGATTATTGTAAGTAGTATCTTACTCATTATAACATATCAAGAGGCTGAAAATAAGATGACAAATTTTATATACAAGTCTATTCTGGCTGAAAGATTAATTATCTTGAAGGCAAGTTAAAACCAATAAAGAATTGTTACATGTATATAATCTGCAAATAATTGCAGCCTGGTCTATCTAGATTAAAAATTAAAGAACTAGTTTTTCTATTGAAAAAATATTAACAAAAGAATTTCAATTTATATTGTCCACATATTTATTTCATTTTTTTTTTTTTTTTTTTTTAAATTGGATGGATTTTTGTTGTTGTGTATAGATTGTTAGAGGAGTGAACATGTTATGTATAGATTGTTAGAGGAGTGAGCATGTTATGTATAGATTGTTAGAGGAGTGAACATGTTGTGTATAGATTGTTAGAGGAGTGAACATGTTATGTATAGATTGTTAAGAGGAGTGAGCATGTTGTGTATAGATTGTTAGAGGAGTGAACATGTTATGTATAGATTGTTAGAGGAGTGAACATGTTATGTATAGATTGTTAGAGGAGTGAGCATGTTATGTATAGATTGTTAGAGGAGTGAACATGTTATGTATAGATTGTTAGAGGAGTGAACATGTTATGTATAGATTGTTAGAGGAGTGAGCATGTTATGTATAGATTGTTAGAGGAGTGAACATGTTGTGTATAGATTGTTAGAGGAGTGAACATGTTATGTATAGATTGTTAGAGGAGTGAACATGTTATGTATAGATTGTTAGAGGAGTGAACATGTTATGTATAGATTGTTAGAGGAGTGAACATGTTATGTATAGATTGTTAGAGGAGTGAGCATGTTATGTATAGATTGTTAGAGGATTGAACATGTTGTGTATAGATTGTTAGAGGAGTGAATATGTTGTGTATAGATTGTTAGAGGAGGGAACATGTTGTGTATAGATTGTTAGAGGAGGGAACATGTTGTGTATAGATTGTTAGAGGAGGGAACATGTTGTGTATAGATTGTTAGAGGAGTGAACATGTTATGTATAGATTGTTAGAGGAGGGAACATGTTGTGTATAGATTGTTAGAGGAGGGAACATGTTGTGTATAGATTGTTAGAGGAGGGAACATGTTGTGTATAGATTGTTAGAGGAGTTAGCATGTTATTCATAGATTGTAGAGGAGTGGGAATGTTGTGCAATGATTGTAGAGGAATCTGAAGGTAGTTTTCTGCTTGCACAAGTTTGAGAATATGTTCATAGATGGTAACAAATTATAAATATATTTAACAGATTATATCACTTATAGATTGTGAAATTTGTAGCAAATATTAATTATTTTATTGATTCCACCAAAATTAGATTCTACTCATAGATTATACCATTATATATGAGACTGTTTTTGATAGAATAAAGTAGAGCATGATTGAAGTGTAGCAGTGTGTGTTTATATAGCATTTTGTTATTAATAAATCTATGATACTGTGTTTCCATGTGATTAATTTTTTTTTTTTATCCTAGGCTAAAGTACGAGTCCGTGATGGAGGAAATCTCTTTGATGAAAAGACCTTCTTTTTTAAAATTCAGCGAAACTATAACCAACCTCGCTTTTTGCAAAACTCTTATGAAGTAACAGTTCCAGAAACCACTGCAGTGCAGAGCTTTTTGTTGCAAGCAACTGCTGTTGATGATGACCTGATATCTCCTTACAATAGAGTTACCTATGCATTAGTGGTACCCAACACACTTTTCAGCATTGAGCGAGATTCAGGTATTATCCGTCTCATCTATCCATTGACTGGGGAAACTGCTCCATTCTATTCAGTAAGTTTTGTTCTACAGACCTCTAATTTGCTTTTTTCTGTATAAAAATACATCTAAAAAGATCATTATTTTTCACTCCCTACTAGATCCAGCTAACTCACCAATGGTTTTATTTTGTTTTATTTGTTTTGGTTGGCTGCTTTTAGAATATACTTAGAATATATTTATCACAATGTCAGAATCATCATCTGTTGTGTTCTTTCTGGTTCTTCTTTCCTTCCTCATTTGCCTTTCAACGTCAAGGGGAGATATAATTTACGACCTTTTGCTCTTCTGTTTGCCTCTGCTCATGTTATGTTTCCAGTGCTTCTAATATTCCATCAATCCATCTTTTTCATGGTCGACCCTTGGGTCTGGTATTCCCACAACATTTATTGAAGGCTCGTTGAGTTGTGTTTTGACCTTTCTGCCTTGTTACGTGGCCAAACCATTTTATCTGTTTTTATATATTCCATGGCGGGGGCTATTCCTATCTTTCTGGTTGTAAAGTTGTTATTTCTTTTTTTTTACAATATCTCTCTCTCCCTGTGCATGCGTGTGCACACGCATGTGCATTATAATATAAAAAGCCATCCAGAAAGCGCATTAAGTCCAATGGTGTATGTGATATGAGGCCTTGCAGAGAATGCTGACATGATATAGCTCGCAGCACACTTGTGTCTAAGTATTAGATAATTATGTCAATATACAACCTTCTAACTTCATCCTGCAACCTTGTAAAGGAGTTGGGGGGAAGGGGGGGGGAGAACAGATGACAACTGATGTCCTCTCTGTCATGAAAGACAGATTATAGAATAAGTTCTCTCTTCTTGTAAGACAGAACTAGGTCAAGGACATTACTCATGACAACATAATAAAGAGCTGCACAAACTAGCTGCTGTCATAGAAAGGACTTTATTAGGCCAAATATTAAAGTTTATCAGCCGTAACAAACCAGGACACACTCTCTAAACACAACTGGAGCAACTTAACAACCCTGGTTATTGTAATACCATTGTGAGGGACATACCCAGGGTACATCAAGTGATCTAAGATGTGTTACAACATTACACTGTATACACCATCTCTTTTCCTTTTTAGACAGTCTAGCCTATTATTGCCATGTAATTAGATTTCTGTGTATTTCCTTATATATTTTTGTGTTGTTGGTTATTGTTCCAGCTGAAGGCTTACTGGGTTGAAATGTTGTTCTGCTTTGGTTTTGTTTCACACCTACGTAAAGCTGGTTACTATACCACTTTTTCTTTCTGTTTTTTTATATTCTCATTCTTATCAGCTTTACAGCAGCTTCACATTTCTATGCATCTTGATGCCCTCACCCCTTTACTGTACACACCAGCTATAACTCATGTCACCCTAGTAGAGTTCACAGTTCCATTCAAATCCATGATAGAAGAACAGGATGTATTTAAACTAGCCAGTTACATAGACATGGCCTTCAAATTGAGTCAGCAGGGATCCCAAGTAAAAATAATAGAAGTGGAGGTTGATGCAAAAGATATAGTAACTACATCACTTTATGACATATTACAGCAACTAGGACAAAAGTGAGGAGCATGAACTAGAGAAATATTGCTGAATCAGCTAAAAAATGTGTTTTGTTTGTAAAGAATTTAGGATGTATTCCTAAATCCAGTAATCCCTGGATATATTAGAGGCTCTGCCAACAATTTGAAACCTCAGGTGGTCAACACCCAAAGCAAAATCTAACAGACAACCTATGGCAATCAGAACACTATTTAATCAGATTACAACATCAGAATTCCTAGAATGACACATTTCTAACGTTTGCACAATGTTAACAGTTTAAAGGTAACCTCAGGTGTTTAGTCAGACATGTATGTCTGACTAATATAAGCAGCCAATGGATCTCAATGTGCATTTGTATGCCCTAGTAAGCAGATTAAAAGTGTGGGTGGACATATGATTGAAAGTAGATATAAAAGAGCAAAATGTGAAAGTGACAAGTAATTTAAGGCAGCCAGTACCACAAAGAGGACAGCACTCATTGTCTCTGGTAGAATAGGGCTGTGACAGACATTTACAACAATGACAGTGGATTTGATCAGAAGTTTCGTGCAGACCTGAGTCTGATCCATTATATGCTGAACCTTCTGTGATCTTCCATTCTCAAACACAGGAGGCCAACAATCAGGAGTCATGACCCAAGCTTGTCTCTAGACCCCCCTTTCCTCCTCAAGTGTCAGGAAGCTAAAGGCTGAAACACTTATTCAAAAGGGGTACTTTCTGATGATCAGATTGCCTCCTATTATGAAGCTGTGTATAAACAGTTCCCAGTCATGTTAAACTTTATACCTATTTCTATTTCTTGGATTAATCTTTTTGCTTTTCACCAACAATAATGTACAAAAAAATTATGGCAAGATTAAAATAATGGTGATACAAAATGTACACCTTCATGTGTACAAAAGAGTCTAAAAGTGATACTACAACTTTAATCTTTCTTCTTATTCCAAGGTTGCTGAATCAGTGTTTTCTGTAGTTGTAACATTGTGAAACTTAATTGGCTGCATGGAGTGCAGTTTTTTATGCAGTGATTAATCAGATGTTTAAAGAATTTTTTTGAACTTTGAATAAGATATGACTTGCTTGTTTTAATTAGGCAATGCTGCCAATGAAATGACCAGATTCTCCAATCATCTTTCATTTTTTAATGTATATTTTTTGGCATCCTTGAAGTCAAAATGAGCAGATCTGTTCAAGTTTATTTCTGAAGTTTAATTTTGTGCTAATCTTACAGGCAATGTTACTTTTCATTCATTGAGGCTACAATTTTCTGAGTGTTTGTGTTGTTGATGAAAAGATATAGTTTCATTATTAAATGTCACATTTTTTTCATTGTCTGTTGTGATCATCTAGCTTTTTTTTGTCTAAACATTTTGTTAAAAAAACAAGTGATGTTCGGGTAAAAAAAATATTTTTCAGATTAAAAAGTGTTGTCAAGTTTAAACATATACACATTTTTATTTAAACTGAAGCCATATTTTTGTTCTGATCATGGCCATTAGTTCTTCTTCTTAGCATTCACCCGTTAAGTGGGTGTGGATATGTTGTGTCGCTAGTTTACATCAATGTCATGATATTTATGTTTTTAGGCCAGGCATATCCATCTTCTGAATGTGTTGATTTGCATACAAATTTTTGCAGCTGCCATTTTTGGCCTACTTATTTCGACAGCTGCCAAGATTTCTTTGAAAAGCATGAGTGCATAAAGGCCTGCTATTTTTCAAGAGAGTGTGATAGCGGATCATCCTAACTCTCAGACCAGGGGAGAGTAATGCCATGAAGAAACCATGCAGATTTTAATCCATGACCTTGCTGTCAAGAGGTCAACATCTTATCTCTAGTCCACCCAGCCTTCTCCTAGCCATTAGTTCATTTACTACCAAGAGGTAACTGACGTGCAACAAATAAATTGGTTTGCACGTTTGGAGAGAAGGCTTTGTGGCTCTCATGACTTTGTGGCTCCATGACATGGAGAGAAGACTTTGTGACTCCATGACATATATGTATGATGGGAACAAGAACCACTTATAAATTGTATGTTACAGTTCCATGAATATATGACAGAACTAAATAACAGCATCTTGACTTAAGTAGTTTTTATCAGGAAATATTTGTGTTCCCTGATAAAGACTTCCTACATCAGTACTTTGTTGTTTAGCTCTGTCATGTACCTGTAAAGCTGTAACTACATTTTATGTGTTATTTTTTTACCAAACACCTTCTATATCATGGCCCTGCATTATTATTGCTTATTTATATTTATTTTTATGGGAGTAACAGTAAGTTAGGGAACTGGACAACTAATAACAAGTGGTCAAGCTTAGCTTGATTCTGCTCAACAACTTCCAGGTTCAACCAGTCACAAATGTATACCAGGTTTTTCTGTGAAAGAAAGATAATTCTGGTATAATTTTATCACATTCTTGATCCTGCTCAACAACTTCCAGGTTCAACCAGTCACAAATGTATACCATATGTCCATATGGTCCATATTTTTTTCTGTTGTTGATTATTTGTCATTTTTTCCGAGTGCTGTAAACATACCTCTTCCTCTGAATTGATTCACTGATTATCGCCTCGGATGTTTCCCTCTATAATAATATTCATTTATTATTATTTGTCTCCAGTCTTAACCACTGGAAACTACTATTCGTGCTGTTTCGTCCTAAATGTGCAGAACGCAAGTATTCAGCCCTACCCTATCCGGGAGATACTTGTCTTAACAGGAAAAATATTTCCGAGCTGTGATCGCAGCCTTATGCTATAGTCATGGGAAAGCCTTCGCGAAAGGACCTTGCCTACGGAGCTAATTTTTTAGTTAGCTGAGTGACAGTGTTCCCTAGCGTTTGGCTTTTCGTGGCAAGGCACTGTGCCACTGAGTATGGGTTCGATCCTGCCTTGGTCCATATTTTTTTCTGTTGTTGATTATTTGTCATTTTTTCCGAGTGCTGTAAACATACCTCTTCCTCTGAATTGATTCACTGATTATCGCCTCGGATGTTTCCCTCTATAATAATATTCATTTATTATTATTTGTCTCCACAAATGTATACCAGGTTTTTCTGTGAAAGAAAGATAATTCTGGTATAATTTTATCACATTCTTGATCCTTCCAGTGCCATTAGATGTCACTTAAGGCTTGTATGTTTTTTGCCACCCATCTCTTTTCTGGGCGAGATGTTCGATCTTATCTAATGAGTCTATGCTTGCCAAACTTCCTTTTCTTATAAATATTCTTTTTAGTATCTATTTAGGTCTTCCTCTTCTTCTGTATCGTGATATTTCTCCATAGAAGAGCCTTTTCGGAATTTTCTTGCTGCCTCTTCTATCTGTAGAAGAAAAATTGAATAAGTTAAATTAAAAAAAAACACTCATTTATTCTCATTGAGAGCTTGGTGAATATTCATATTCATGTTATCATTAATCCATATTTGTTAGGGAACAATTTATTACATTTTGCTAGAACACCTTATAATCTTATATATTATAGACTCATATTGTTACAATGAATGTTTCCATCATTAGTTCAACATTAGTGCTCAAGATGGAGGAGGTTTAACAAGTATACCCGTCTCTGTAAAAATAAACATCATCAGAAACAGCAATCCCCCAGTGTTTACCAGCGATACCTGTAATAAAGGTATACAAGCTAATATAACTCAAGGTACAACTGTGACAACAGTAACAGCAAATGATGCAGACACGCAGGTATGCAAATGTTACGGTTTGTGTTCAGCTATATTCCTTCTTTCTTCATCCTATAACCCTTAGTGTCATTGGTACACCACTGATAACTTCATCAACTTTCTGCAATGATTTCTATTTACTGTCACTCTTAGGACTCTTTAAACTTGAAGCTTGTCAAATTCCTTAATCTTCCCTTCTCTTTCTCTGTCTGTTTTTCTTTCCCTCTTTTACCTTTCACAGTATGGGCGGACATCATCAATGCCCTCCGAGATGTGGGAAGAGCACATGACTTCGACAAACACAGATCCACATCACTTCTTCGGATTAAAAAAAAGGGAGTTAAGATGGGCACAGCCAGAAATGAGAAACTTAGTGTTTCTTAGTAAGAAGACTTATCAACCAACATAGAACTGGAGTCGTCAGTCGCTGGACACAGGGAATTGCTGAGGAGGGGATCTGAGCACCTATGGACATGTACGGAGTGCAATGATGATGACCCGCAAATAACTCAATAACTTTTCACAGTTCCTTATAGAATGATTTTTGTCTGGCCAGATGATTTAAATATGCGGCAAGACCATTTTCATTTACTTTGAACTATATATATATATAAGAAACAAAGTTAAATGCATTCGAAAATAAATGTCTAAGGAAAAAACTTGATATAGCGTGGAACGAATTAAAAACAAACGAAGAAATTAGAGAAATCACCAATCAACCACTAATATCTTCAGTAGTCAAGAAAAGACGATGGTCATATGTTGGACATGTGGAGAAATAATAAGCGAATAACAAAGCAAACCCTCATGTGGGAAACAACAGGTAAGAGGAAAAGAGGCCGACCCAGAGAGACACTGAGAAGAAAATTTATCAGAGAGGCAAGAGTAGCAGGAAACGGCTCCCTCAATGAGATAGAGTTGCTTGCACAGAACAGAGACAAATGGCCAGATTTGATAAAATATCTTTACTAGGATTGAAAACTGCTAGAATAAAAATTTAGATAAGAGAAAAAGTATCATATATATATATATATATATATATATATATATATATATATATATATATATCTATCTATCTATTGACCTTTCGAGCCGTAACCGGCCCATAGGGCGTAGACCAAGATACACCTTCACCTATATGAATTTTTGTTCTAGCAGTTTTCTTTTAAAGATATTTTATCAAATCTCGCCATCTGTCTCTGTTCTGTGCAAGCAGTTCTATCTCATTGAGGGAGCCGATTCCTGCTGCTCTTGCCTCTCTCATCAATGTTCTTCTCAGTGTCTCCCTGGGTCTTCCTCTTTTTCTTTTACCTGTTGTTTCCCATATGAGGGCTTGCTTTGCTATTCGATTATTATCTCTTCTCATCACATGTCCAACGTATGACCATCGTCTTTTCTTTATTACTGAAGATATTAGTGGTTGATTGGCGATTTCTCTAATTTCCTCGTTTGTTTTGAATTCGTTCCATTCTATACCAAGTATTTTCCTTAGACATTTATTTTCGAATGCGTTCAACTTTGTTTCTATATCTCTTGTTGTTTTCCAGCTTTCACACGCATACGTAAGGGTTGATAGTACATTTGATTTGAATAGCCTAAGTTTTGTGTTTGTGCTAATGAGTTTTGATTTCCACAACTTTTCATGGCTTCTGAAAGACATTGCTGCTTTAGCCAGTCTGATTCTAATTTCTTTGCTCGTATCCCCTTCTCGATCAATGTGACTTCCAAGATAGATGAAGTGATCGATCTCTTCTACTGGTTTGTTTTCCATGTATATTTTGTCACTTGTTGGAATTAATATATATATATATATATATATATAAAAGACTTAACTCTAGATTACAACACATATCCTTTAGTCACATTTTTACAACACCGTCGTAAAAATTACAAACACTAATTGTTTCATTTAGAGGTAGGAAAATAAGATTTTTTTCTTTAAACTTTTGCTAAACAGCTTTGTGTTTACCCAAGAAGATACCCAACAGGAATCCATTGATGCAGTAATCATTTCCTGGCTTAGGTTAGATTTATGGCCAGATTATTTGCCTGCATGACACTGTGGCTGAATTAGGTTACTTTGTCTACAGACACGTCGACCATCAATCCGTCATTTGAGCCATATGTTTAGTTTCTTCTTAGCATTATACGCTGCCTATCCCATATTGCAAAGATCTTTTTTTATGTCCCACCGACAGCCGAAGAGATTTCCCCTGTCATAAGAAATAAAAAGAAAAAAAAGAATTGTTTGAAAATTGACCAAATTAATTTAAAAAAAAATAGCAGTGTTTTTATAACACCTTCTTAATTTGTATGAAGCGCGCGCACATGGGTAAAAATTTCAACTTCAAAGAAAACAAATCCTGCACTCAAAGATCATCAGGATAAATAATTAGGAAGGTATAGGGAGAGGGAAATATTATTGCCTGTGGCAAACTGTTGAATTTCAAGAATTTGTAGTTTTGAGTTTGTAAATGTTACAAAGATGTTGTAATGTAGGGCTAATATTTAAATGCTCTTGTGTTAGTCGAGTAGCAAATTTCTTTATTTAACCTCTAGAGAGATGATTATTTGTGATGTCATTTATCTATTTGTGAAATATTTACCTATTCTTATGTAAATGGTTTTTGTTCTGACTAATTTTAAATTGTAATAAATTAGAGCCTTGGTTCTCAACCCTTACCTTCAGGATGGTAACTTTGGTATCAATCATTTCACTATCTTTTTATGTCCACAAGTGATCCTATTCAGGTTTTATGTGTAACATTGGGTTTCTTTCTTTTCCCAGTGAATTCATTGACAATGCCTATCCTATCCTAACTTTATATGTTATATTTTATTTAGTATTTTCTATTATTGTACCAAATTTGTATCATTTATTACTTTTATTTGCTACATTCTGACTCATTTCTAATTTGTGTGTCAAAATTTTGCCATTTATTAGTTTTAGTTGTTCAATTTGAATACTCATAATTGTATGTGTCAAATATTTTTGCATTTAGTTAGTTTTATTTGTCAAATTTGATTATTTTTCTAATTGTATGTGTCAAATTTGTGCATCTTATTATTTTAATTTGACAAATTCAGACACTTTTCTAATTTTTATACCAAGTATTTACCTTTTATTATTTGTATTTTGTCCCCTTCAGACACTTTACACATTTTGTATGTATCATTCTCACCCTTCTTTAGCTTTATGGTTTAAAATGATTGCTACTAGCTTCATTTGTAACAGTAAGTCCTGTTTTAAATTGACTTATGTTAGAATATGGATTTTTCCTAATTTCATGTTTCAAGGTATGACTTTTCTTAGCTTTCCTTGCCAGAATATGGCTTTTAACAATCTGTCTATTGACCCTTTGAGCTGTGGCCGGTCCATAGGATATAGAACCAGATACTCTTCCTCTTTTTCTAAATTTTCTTTCTAGCAGTCTCATTTCTTGTAAAGATATTTCATCAAATCTCGCCATTTGTCTCTGTTCTATGCAAGCATCTCGATCTCATTGAGGGAGCCGATTCCTGCTGCTGTTGCCTCTCTGCTCAATGTTCTTCCCAGTGTCTCTTTGGGTCAGCCTCTTTTCCTCCTACCTGTTATTTCCCACATTAGGGCTTACTTTGTTATTCGGTTAGTATTTCTTCTCATCACATGTCTAACATATGTCCATTGTCTTTTCTTGATTACTGATGATATTAGTGGTTGATTGGCGATTTCTATAATTTACTCACTTGTTTTTAATTTGTTTCACACTATACCAAGTATTTTCCTTAGACATATATTTTCAAATGCTTTCAACTTTGTTTCTATGTCTCTTGTTGTTTTCCAAATCTCGCATGCATATGTAAGGGTTGATAGTACGTTTGATTGGAATAGTCTAAGTTTCATTTTTGTGCTGATGAGTTTTGATTTTCACATCTTCTCAAGGCTTTTGAAGGACATTGCTGCTTTAGCTATTCTGATTCTAATTTCTTTACTTGTATATCAATGTGACTTCCAAGAAAGACAAAGTGATCGATCTCTTCCGTTGGTTTGTTTTCTATGTATATTTTTTCATCTGTTGGAACCAAGCTCTTCATGACTTTTAGTCTTTTCATTATTGATCTCATGCCTAATGTTGCTGGTAATTGATGTTAATCAGGCTTTTAACTCGTGGTATATTTTTACAAAAAAATATTACCAATTCATGTTAAATATTACAATAAATTTTGTTTCAGCCTGGTTATGGCACAGACTCCATTGTATACAACATAATTGGAGATGATGGTGCAGACCTAATCTTTACCATTGGAAATAAAAATGGTCAAATTCAAGTGAGATCTGGCTTTGCAGCAAACAGTGTTGATACCTACAGGGTAAATGTCACATTTTATTACTTGATTAGTGAAAAAGAAAACATTTAAAATATCAGTAGAATTTGCTAATAGTCATTTAGGTTATACTGTTTTCATGATTCTTGGTTGTTGAAACTCAAGTTTAGTATTTTATGTGAAATGGTAGACATTAAGACCTTAGCTTCAACATCAAGAAAATGGAAGTAATGGTCACAACAAAGAAGAATATTTCTTTAAATTAAAATGTGCAAATAATATAATAATAATAAATATATAAATAATAATACATATATAAATAATAATAAATAAATAAATAATTAATTAATAATAATAATATAAATAAACATTGAACAGTATTACAACTGAATAGTGAATTAGAATACCTAGGAATTATGTTAATTTCAGATGGTGTATGTACAGAAGAAGTGAAGAGCAGGAAAGCTTAGCTAAGGCTGAATTTCAAAGAATGAAAAGTTTATTACAAAAACTATTTTACATATTGAAAGTAAAAAAAAAAAACAGAAAATAAAAGTTTTTCATTGCTATGTGGACCAAGCTCAATGTATGGAAGTGAAACCTGGACATTTGGACAGCAGACAAAGAAAATTGTTGGAGGCAACATAAATGTGATTTTATAGACAAATTTTGAGAATACCAAGGACAGGTTAAAAAAAAATGGAATGATGTTATATAGAAAAGCCCAAAAGAAAAGAAAAAAAAACTTTTAAAAAATCAAAATCAAGAGAAAACAGTCTTGTCTTGGCCATATAATGAGATAGGATGAAATGGGTTATATTACATTTGGAAAATAAGAATAAAGATGGGTTATATGGATGCAGAGAGAGAAAAAACACCAGAGAGTTTCTTAAAAATGATTTGGTATGAAATCAACAACATAATTTATGAAGAACTGTAGAAACAAAATGACATGAAGGGATGCAATCACAAATGCCTGCAAGTAATGTACTTGGTGATGATGACAAGGATGACTGAAACTATTAAAATTGTTACAGTTGTTACAATGTAAGTTATTCTTGTAACATATGCACAAATGTTGACATCTTTTCATGTGGCTGCACAATTATTATCATAATGTTATTTTTGTTCAAAGAAGCTGTACTATATTTTAATTGAAAATAATTGACTGGCTGCTATTTTCTTCATGTGTGAGATTGTAAAAATGTCTAGTGTCATGACTATAACTGTTTTGTAAATTAGTTATTTAATTTCTCAATTTAATGATACCTCTCAATTAAAATTTTATGTAAAGACATCTATGATTAATTTACATACAGATCAGAGTGGAAGCCAAAGATGGTGGTGGTAAAACTGCCATAAAGGTTTGTGCCATCACCGTAACCAATAATTTGAACAGTCCTACATTTTCACCTGCAGCTTATTCTATAAACATCTTGGAGACACACTCAATCCAAATGTCCATTCTTCAAGTCATGATTACTGATGCAGATACTAGTGTAAGTTGGTTTGTATAAGACAATATTTTATAATTATTTGGAGAGAATACTGTCTTATCTGTGTTTATATGAAATTATACCTCTTTTCACAGATTTTTATTTATAAGCAATTTTATGACTTAGGGTATTTATGCATGTCTCATGCAATAACTATGACAGCATGTGTTTTAACAGAACATATTTGCTTAAAGAAAGTTTAATCTGTGACTGACATGGTGTTAACTGAAGAGGATTGTTCATTAATCAAGCATGGTCTGATTGTAGATGGTTTTACAGAGACCAAACAAATTTTGTCCCAAGGAGATTTTGCATTAACTAAACATATTCAGACTACAGAAGGTTTCCCATGGACCAAATATATTCTGACTAGAGGAGGTTTCCCATGGACCAAATATATTCAGACTACAGAAGGTTTCCCATGGAACAAATATATTCAGACTACAGAAGGTTTCCCATGGACCAAATATATTCAGACTACAGAAGGTTTCCCATGGACCAAATATATTCAGACTACAGAAGGTTTCCCATGGACCAAATATATTCAGACTACAGAAGGTTTCCCATGGACCAAATATATTCAGACTACAGAAGGTTTCCCATGGACCAAATATATTCTGACTAGAGGAGGTTTCACATAGACCAAATATATTCTTACTAGAGGAGGTTTCACATGGACCAAATATATTCTGACTAGGAGGTTTCACATAGACCAAATATATCCTGACTAGAGGAGGTTTCACATGGACCAAATATATTCTGACTAGGAGGTTTCACATAGACCAAATATATTCTGACTAGAGGAGATTTCAAGGTTTCACATGGACCAATCATATTCTAATTTGAGGAGGTTTTACATAGATCAATCATATTCTAATTTGAGGAGGTTTTATTTGGACCAATCATATTCTAATTTGAGGAGGTTTTACATGGACCAATCATATTCTAATTTGAGGAGGTTTTACATGGACCAATCATATTTTAATTTGAGGAGGTTTTACATGGACCAATCATATTCTGACTTGAGGAAGCTTGGGCTAAACATATTCTGATTAGAGGAGGTTTTACATGGATTAATCATATTCTAACTTGAGGATGTTTTACATATACCAAACATATTCTAACATGAGAATGTTTTACATGTACAAATCATATTCTAACTAGAGGGTGTCTTACATGGACCAATCATATTATAATTTGAGGATGTTTTACATGGACCAATCATATTTTAACTTAAGGATGTTTTACATGGACCAATCATATTTTAACTTAAGGATGTTTTACATGGACCAATCATATTTTTTTTGTATTTAACTTCATCGACTTCAAAAAAGCATTTGGCAGTATTCATAGAGATTCTTTGTGGAAAATTCTGAAGCAATATGGCTTACCATAAAAAATCATAAATATTATTAAAGACATGTATGATGGTTACACATGTGCAGTTTGAACAGAGGAAGGACTAAGTGAATGTTTCCCAATAGAAACTGGGGTTAAACAAGGATGTATTTTATCGCCCTTGCTATTTGGAGTTGTTATGGACTTCATAATGAAGAAATGCTGCACTGATAATAAAGGCATCGAATGGATACAAGGAGACCATTTGGAGGACTTCGACTTAGCTGATGACATAGTTCTCATCAGCAGTCAAATAAAAACGATGCAGGAAAACACAAATGAACTATCATCAATAGCCAACAAAATTGGGCTTGAGATCAATAATGAAAAGACTAAAGACATGAGAAGCTTAATTCCAACAGACGACAAAATATACATGGAAAACAAACCAGTGGAAGAGATCGATCACTTTATCTATCTTGGAGGTCACATTGATCGAGAAGGGGATACAAGCAAAGAAATTAGAATCAGAATAGCTAAAGCAGCAATGTCTTTCAGAAGCCTTGAGAAGTTGTGGAAATCAAAACTCATCAGCACAAACACAAAACTTAGACTATTCAAATCAAATGTACTATCAACCCTTACGTATGCATGTGAAAGCTGGAAAACAACAAGAGACATAGAAACAAAGTTGAAAGCATTTGAAAATAAATGTCTAAGGAAAATACTTGATATAGCGTGGAACGAATTCAAAACAAACGAGGAAATTAGAGAAATCGCCAATCAACCACTAATATCTTCATTAATCAAGAAAAGACGATGGTCATATGTTGGACATGCAATGAGAAGAGCTAATAATAGCCGAATATTAAAGCGAGCCCTCATGTGGGAAACAACAGGTAAGAGGAAAAGAGGAAGACCCAGAGAGACACTGAGAAGAACATTCATGAGGAGGCAAGAGCAGCAGGAATTGGCTCCCTCAATGAGATCGAGATGCTTGCACAGAACAGAGACAAATGGCGAGATTTTTTGATAAAATATCTTTAAAAGAATTGAAAACTGCTAGAACAAAAATTCAGATAAGAGAAGGAGTATCTTGGTCTACGCCATATGGGCCAGCTACGGCTTGAAAGGTCAATAGATAGATAGAATCATATTCTAACTTGAGGATGTTTTACATGGACCAATCATATTCTAACTTAAGGATCTTTTACACGGACCAATCATATTCTAACTTGAAGATGTTTTACATGGACCAATCACATTCTAACTTAAGGATGTTTTACATGGACCAATCATATTCTAACTTAAGGATGTTTTACATGGACCAATCATATTCTAACTTAAGGATGTTTTACATGACCAATCATATTCTAACTTAAGGATGTTTTACATGGACCAATCATATTCTAACTTAAGGATGTTTTACATGGACCAATTATATTCTAACTTGAGGATGTTTTACATGGGCCAATCATATTCTAACATGAGGAGGCTTCATGTGGATCAAACATATTTTGATTAAGTATAATTATGTATTGATCTATATATGGTTTTTAATGTAAGAATTAATTGCTAAGACAAATACCTCATTA
The DNA here is from genome assembly GCA_032433765.1 of Megaustenia siamemsis. Lineage (NCBI taxonomy): Eukaryota > Metazoa > Mollusca > Gastropoda > Stylommatophora > Ariophantidae > Megaustenia > Megaustenia siamemsis. The sequence goes on along the minus strand of JAVIAB010000073.1, from coordinate 15,449,880 downwards.
CAGAATCACAATTTTGTCTTGAACTTATTATAATTAGTGTTATATTGTTCTTATGACAAGATCTTTTGAATTTAAAAATGTAACATCACAGCTTGTAATATTTTTATGTTAACATGATTTTATGACATAAATAAATATCACTTTCTCACTTGTCATGTGTCACTTGTCTTGTTTTTTAACTCTGGGACATTACATTTCTTCACAGCCTCCTAGTAACCAAGGTAACTTCACTCTCTCTGGGGATGCATTATGTTTGGAGTACTTGCAGATACAAGATTCCTCAGGAATCATCTCTCCAAGAAAAGATCTCAGGAGTAACACAGCCAAACCAGCAACCTACATTGTGAGCATGATGACTTTTGATTTGAATATTTATAATCCGATAATTAATAAATGTTAACGCATTTTGGTTCATACACTTAAGAGTTGTGTAATGGCTTAACTTGTTGTTACATTTATCCTCTTATTCATTTAGCATTATGTATTTTAGTTATTTATGCCCACAGTTTAATATGTTACTCCTTACTTTGCTCAGATTCATAGTATGTAATTGGTATATCAATCAATCAATTATTCCATAACCTCATCAGTCATTGTGGCACTTGAAATAGCATTTTCACATTTTGCTTCCATTCATCGCTATTTAGAGCAGCTCTTTCTAATACAACAAAAGATATTCCTGTCTATTCTCTGATGTTATTCACCCATCTATTCTTTTGTCCTTCCTGCCTTCTTTTTGCCTGATACTGTGCTTTGCAAAATGGTTTTGGTAAGGCCCCTGGACCATGCAACATGTCCATACAAGGTCAGTTTCTGCTCTTTTAATATTGACATAGCAACCAAACAGGACAATTTAAATTTATAAAACAAGGAGTCAGACAAAGCTGTGTTCTATTGCCGGATTTGTTTTCACTTTACAGTGAACATATTATGAGATCAATAGTAGACAAAAAAGGAACAAAAGTCAACGGTCACAACATAAATAATTTGCGTTATGCGGACGACACAGACTTAATAGCAGAGACAGAGAATGAACTACAAAAAATGATAGACATAATAGCAAAAGAAAGCAACAAGAAAAGTATCAATCTACATAGGAAGAAAACAGAAGTAATGGTCATATCGAAGAAACAATCATCACCATCATGCAGCATAAAAATAAACAGATTAAATCTGAAACATGTGTAACGCATCAAATACTTGCGCACAATAATAACATCAGATGGAAGATGCACCACAGAAATAAAAAGCACAATAGGTCAGGCCAAAATAGCATTTCAGAAAATGAAAAATATCTTGTGCAATAAATCTATGTCAATAGAAACGAGAAAGATAGTTCATCGGGGCCATATAGAACCAATTCTGACCTATGGAAGCAAATCATGGACAGTAGACAAACAGATGAAATGACTATTAGATGCCACAGAGATGGGATTTCTCAGAAGAATGTTGAAAGTTCCCTGGACAGCTAAAAAGACCAATGAGGAAGTTCTCAAAGGGGCCAACACAAAAAGGGAGCTCCTAAAAAATATCAGAAAGAAACAATCAACATTTTTTGGGCACATCATGAGAAGAGGAAAGTTGGAAAACAATTGTTACAATTGGAAAAATAAAAGGAAAGAGAGATCGCAGATGACAAAAAGAAAAAATACTGGAGAGCTTCGTGTCATGGCATGGAAAACAGTCAACAACAGAACTGATACAATGCACTGTAGATAGAAGATTGTGGAAGGACATGATCGCCTACGCCAACCAGTACGGCACATGAATGATGATGAATATTGACAATAATTTGTATATATATATTTATGAAGCTGATAGATTCTTTCATTAGAACAATTTTTGGGACAGACATTTTCATCATCATCAGCATGTGCCATACCGGTTGGCGTAGGCGATCATGTCCTTCCACAATCTTCTGTCTATAGTGCATCGTATCAGTTCTTTTGTTGACTGTTTTCCATGCCATGACACCTAGCTATTCAGTATCTTCTCTCTTTGCCGTCCGCAATCTCTCTTTCCTTTAATTTTGCCACTTATAACCAAGTATTCCAACTTTCCTATTCTCATGATTTGTAGCCGGCCCTTTTTCCCCTTTCTTGTTCTCCATCTTCTTCTGCATAACACCGGCAAACAGCAACCAACTGTAGACTGCAAAGGTGTTGAACCAGCACATGAGCACCAAGGACTTTGTGATATCAGCATAGAAGGACTTGACCTCGTCTTCCCCTTGATGTCGCCCACATGGTCGGCTACTGGACGACCAGCAGTTTTGACCGCGTACTGGAACCCAGAACTCCTGCAACTGGATAGGTTCGTGAGATCAGCGCCTTCACCCACTGGCCGGTTGCGCCCTCCTAGGGTTGACCAAGACTACTTACTGCTTGGTCATACTAGGAACAGAACTCTGTAGATTCAAGTCAGGCTCCTTGAGACTTGAGCCCGCCTTATGGTGCAGTAGGACTGCCCTGACAGATTCACTCAGAACCTGCCTCCCTGTGGCCCCCGATCAGATTAGACTTGACTTCACGTTGTGATGATAGTGACCTGCGACACCAGTGTTCGTTCTTCACGGTGACACAATACAGTGACAACTGAGAACTTTGCACACACTTACTTTATTCAATCCCAGACCACTCTTGTTGGCCTGCCCCATGACATCTTGAAATTCAACATTTCTCACAATATTACGTTCATGTCATAACTCCCTTCCTACAATGTATGGTGTATTCCCGAGGACACACTCTCTCTAGCATGTGTGCACCCTCGGTGTCAAAACTAGTACTATGCTGACACACCCTTATACCTTTGATAACGGCACAACCTCAACGGCAGCTGCTCTCCATCCCTTGCTGCACTAATCACTCTTTAAATGACATTGCCTATTCATTTGTTCCCTAAAGTCTCTTCACAACCTGGTAAATACTGAGTTCATGCGACTGTGGCCTGATGGCTTACAGTCAGCCTAATGATGGTAGGAACAAAACACGTCCCATAAAGTCTCTTCACAAATTACTGTCGTAACTTGATGGCTTACAGTCAGCCTAATGATGGTGGGAACAAAACACATTCCATAAAGTCTCTTCACAAATTACTGTCGTAACTTGATGGCTTACAGTCAGCCTAATGATGGTGGGAACAAAACACGTTCCATAAAGTCTCTTCACAAATTACTATCGTAACTTGATGGCTTACAGTCAGCCTAATATTGGTGGGAACAAAACACATTCCATAAAGTCTCTTCACAAATTACTGTCGTAACTTGATGTTAGCATCCCCTTTTCCAGCGATGCAGTTTACTAACTAATTGTTCCTTGGACAGGCTACCATTAAGCCTTCCCCTCTAGTGGGCATTACTTAGCTCACTAAGTCCACATAAATCTCCTGAGTGCGAGTATCATAACTCCATGCACTTCCACCAGTTCAACTATCCACTGAACGGTGTCTCTAACTAGTGTACTAGTCCTACACTAACTGATTACTCGAGTATCATAACTCCTTAGTCTAAACACACATTACATTGTTCAGTACTGCAGAGTCTATCTATTCCCTACTCTACACAAAATATCTCTGGAATCATTTTCCTCCTTATTCTATCACAACTCACCATGTTAGTGACTGGAATTATCATGTCCCTCTCAGCTCTTCTATGCTTAACTGTCACATCCTAACTAACTATGTCACAACCCTTCTGGGCATTACTAAACTACCTCTAATCCAGCCCACAGCATCAGCTTGTTAACTAATAACCCATCCGCACAGAGCGCTCCCTCAATCTCGAAAACAATCTTTTTCCTACTCAAAAATCCTTTGTCCTCCTAACTTCCCCTTCGTTTTCACAAACTTCATGGTTCACGACCCACTCACCCAAGAATTCCCTTTTCCCGTGGGTTCTGAGTTGTTCTCTGTTTACAACCATATCTAAACTTCACCCCTTGATCTCTTCCATCTAATCCCTTCTCATATAACCTCTCCGTCCCTTTACCTCAACCCTTTTTCAATGTGTCAGAAAAATATTGATTGTTTCGTTCTGATAAAGAGGAAAAGAGGCTGACCCAGAGAGATATTGAGAAGAACATTGATCAGAGAGGCAAGAGCAGCAGGAATCGACTCCCTCAATGAGATAGAGTTACTTGCACAGAAAAGAGACAAATGGCGAGATGAGATTTGATAAAAGATCTTTATAAGGATTGAAAATTGCTAGAATAAAAATTTAGATAAGAGAAAGAGTTTCTGGGTCTATGCCCTATTGGCCGGCTACGGCTCAAAAGGTCAATAGATAGATAGATAAATAAGTATCATAATCTACCATTAACAAACCCAACATTAGATTATTTGAAGGAAGTTAAGACTTATTTAGCTTTATAAAGATATTTGATATTTAATTGAAGATGAATGCTACATTATTCTGAATTAATAAATAAAAGAACATTATATTAAATTATTCTTAAATGAAAATGAAAATTATTAATATAAACATGAATTAAACAAAATGAAGATAATTCAAATTATGAAACATAAGGCAATAAAGTTTTTTTTTTTAAATGCCCACCAGAAATTGAAAATGATTACAACTAAACTTACCATTATTTATTTTACAGTGTACTGTGACATGCAAGGACAGAGGTAATCCTCCACGTGATGCTACAAATACAGCCTCAGTTACCATCAATGTGTTGTACAACCATGCCCCATACTTTGATAAAAATTTTTATAATGCAACAATCAACCGTGACATCAAAGACTTTGCAGTTATCACTAGTTTCATACCTAATGACCCTGACACAGTGGTAAGCTCCCTGTTTTATTTTATGCATGAGCTCACAAAATTAGTTTCTATCTTAATTTAGAAAAAGTAAGGTATATGTCCAACATCCTGCACATTTCTTGTTATATTTTGTTTTATCAATCCATGCAATCAATGATCTCATCTACAATAAGGAAGAGAAGATGGACAGATGTCGAGAAGAGACAGCAAAAGAATTTCAAAATAGGCTCTTCTGTGTGAAATATTAGGATACAGAAAAAGAGGAAGATCTAAATAGACAATAAAAAGAACACTTATAAGAGAAGCAGAGTTGGCAGACATAGACTCATTGGATAAGATCGAACATCTCACCCAGAATAGAGATGGATGGCAAAACAAAATACTACAAGCCTTATGCAACATCTAACGGCACTGGAAGGATCAAGAATCAAGAAATTCTTTAATTATTCTCTTTGTATTTATCCTTGTGTAATGTCCTTCATATTTTGTTGTTGTTGCACTTATAAATATCTATATTTGACAAATTGTTGGCTGTTATATACATTGCTCCTGATATTTTCACATTTATTTTATAATCAGGATCCCTTCAGGATCATCAGTGTGAGGTTTATTGGTGGAGACGGTGCCAATTTCTTTGCTATAAACACAAATAACCAGGTGGTTGTCAAAAATTCAAAGGATCTAGCATTGGACACTGATACTAAGTACCAGGTTAGCTGTTAATGGGATATAATATTCACTTAGTTTATGTGATTGTTTAACCCTTAGTTACAATACCTATATGTGACTGACGTGTTTATGATACCATAGCAAAAATTACTACCCACATAAATGTAACATTAGGTGCTCTAAATATGGTATTTTCTCAGAACTTTTGACACACAGCTGTGTGTTTATACTAGGCAAGACACAGGGACTCTGATTTCCTGACTCAAGTTGATTTTAGGACTTGAGTTTGACCTCATGGACTGGATGTGTTACAAAGTCTATCGGTACGGTTGCCATACGTATGTCAGTATGTTCAGGTTCCTCATAGCATCATATGCTGCATTTCCCAAGTTTTTACAACGGGTTGTTTAATGCCGGCCAATGCCCAAGGAAATTTCCCTGTCACAGCAAAAATTTGGAGATTTTTTGTTGGCATTATACGAGATCATATCTCCTACAAGGAAAAGAAAAAATCCAATTCCAAAGGAAACCAATCCAACAGTCAGGGGTTACCGGAAGTAGTAATTAGGAAGGTACACGGAGGGGGGGGAATGTTTGATCATGGCAAAATGTCACATTTGGAAGAATTTACCTTTTCATGCATGCATTTTTACAATGGTATCATAATCTAGGGCATTTGAAACTTTGTAAACTTGTTTTATCTTAATGCCACTTATAATACTGAATGATAAAAATAGTATATTATGATAGGAAAAAAAAAGAAAGTTTCATTTAAATATTAATATGCCATTTTTATCATGTGCCATACCGGTTGGTGTAGACGATCATGTCCTTCCACAATTCTCTATTCACAGTGCATCATATCAGTTCTGTTGTTGACTGTTTTCCTTACCATGATATCTAGCTATCCACGATCTTCTCGCTTTGTAATCCGTGAACTCTCTTTCCCCTGTATTTTGCCAGTTGTAACCGAGTATTCCAACTTTCCTCTTCTCATGATGTGCCCAAAAAAATGTCAATTGTTTCTTTCTAATGTTTTTCTTAATGTAGCTTAAGAGCTACCTTTTTATGTTGACCTGTTTGAGAATTTTCTCATTGGTCTTTTTGGCCTTCCACAAAACTTTCAACATTCTTCTTAAAAGTCCCATCTCTGTGGCCTCTAATAGTCTTTTCATTTGCTTGTCTACTGTCTATGATTTACTTCCATATTGTTATATAAAATTGACTCTATATAGCACCAATGAACTCTCTCACTTCTATTGTCATAGACTTGTTGCACAGGACATTTTTCATTTGGTGAAATACTATTTTGGCCTGAGATATTTTTTGTTTTCTTGTGGTGCATCTCCTATGTACTGATATTATTGTGTCCAAATATTTGATGTTCTGCACTTGTTTCAGATTTGTCCCGCTAATTTTTATATTGCATGGTGGTAATAATTGTTTCTTCAATACAACAGTTACTTGTTTTCTTACTATTCAAACTGAGATCTTCCTTGTTGTTTTCTTACACTATTATTCCACTGTCATCATCATCATGTGCCATACTGGTTGGCATGGGCAATCATGTCCACCAACAATCTTCTATCTGCAGTGTATCGTATCAATTCTGTTGTTTACTGTTTTCCATGCCATGACACCAAGCTATCTAGTACCTTCTCTCTTTGTCATCTGTGAACTCTCTTTTCCCTGTATTTTGCCAGTTCTAACCAAGCATTCCAACTTTCCTCTTCTCATGATGTGCCCCAAAAAATGTCAATTGTTTATTTCTAATGTTTTAGGGGCTCCCTTTTTGTGTTGGCCTCTGAGAATTTCTTCGTTGGTCTTGCTTGTCCAAGGGACTTTCAACATTCTTCTGAGAAATCCCATCTCTGTGGCGTCTAATCATCTTTTCATTTGTTTGTCTACTGTCCATGATTTGCTTCCATAGGTCAGAATTGACTCTATATAGCACTGATGAATTCACTTTCTCACTTTATGGCATACAAAAATAAAGAATTCTGTAGTGGACAATAATTTTTAACATGAAGATAGTTGCGCAGGATATTTCTTGACATACTTTTGAATTCATTAGAGCTAAAAATTAATCTTTACAAATTTTAAATAATGGCAAATACTGTGGTTCTCTGTGCTCCACAAAAACAGAAAGTACTATGTAATGAAGTAGATATCTCAAATTATTTGTTTTGTAGGATGTGTAGATTTTTTAGTTAGTCTTTGTCTTCATTTGAAGACCTTCTTAGTCAAAATGTTGGGTTGTCCAGTTAAGTTTTATCTGAAAATGCAACATCCAATTTTTAGCTCGTTTACTGTATTCTCAACTAAAACTTTTTCTGGATTTTTCATTGAATTTTTTCAGTTAGTAATAGGCACCAAAGATTTTGTGGAAAGAGAGTTAAATATTTATCAAAATAACATAACTTGAAAGTTGGTAAAGATATAATTAATTTACATAGCCTTGTTGTCATTTTTAAGTTTAGTTAATATGATAATATTGTATCTGCTCTTGCTGAAACAAAAACTTTTGTAAACTTCTGCAGGGTATACTGGAAGTGTTTGATGAAGGTAGCCCACGACTGAGTGCTACAGCTGTTGTTGAAGTTCATGTAATCCGCAACATTGCAACCCCTGTTTGTGACACCAAAGCACCTGTTACAATTAACTATACTCAGCCTTTGGGTGTTGCAATAATTAATATCACTGCCACAGATGCAGATCCACAGGTTTGTTACTGTTTTGTCTAGTGGATCACTTGTAGCATTTGAAGTCATCACAAAAGTATTAAATCTCATTATTTGATGATAGTATGGTTATTTTTTGACAATAAAGATAAGAAAAATATCTCTTCCTTTTGTAGAGCCTGTACTCATAAAAGATAGTGTAGACATTAAAACAGCAGGGAAGAAAATCTTTGGAGACTACAGATATGTGGTTTTACAAAAGAATGTTGATCATGTATAGACAGCTTAAAAGGGTAACAATCCAAAGGAGGCCAAAGAAAAAAGAAATTTTGTTGCTGATATAGGGAGGAAAACAATCAACATTTTTGGCATGTAAGGATAAGGGTATAGCAGGATTTTATTAGGACAGCAGGGAATATTTATGTTGAGGGAGGAACAGGTAGGTGGGAAACAGAGAAAAGATACCAGACAGCTTAAACCTAGATTATGATACCATCATAAAAATGACCAAATACAAATTCTTCAAAATTTGACAGTTTGCCATGTTCAAACAATTTTCTCCCACCTTGTACTTTCCTAATTATTGGATTTGCTTTCTTTGGCATTGGATTTTTTTTCATTTCATGAGATGTGGTCTCGTATAATGCGTAAAAAATTCTGCAATTTTCAACAAATTGGTCATGTCAACCAACTGTGTGTCAAAAGTTCAAAGAAAATACTATTTTTAGAGCTTGTAATGTTACAATTAACGGGTGGTAATTTATCCATGGTATCATAAACACTTGAGTCACAGATAAATAGCTTAATCTTAATCTAGGGTTAAGAGAATTGTTTGATAGGTAGTCAACAGAATTGGCACTCAGAGAAACAGGAAGTGTAGAGAAAAATAATAAACTACTTCTGCAGACATTGTATGTGATGATGATGATATGTGTATAATGTAAATCATCATCATCATCAAGTACCGGGCCTACTGGCGTAGGTGATCATGTCTCTCCACAACTTTCGATCTCGGCAGCTATTTATCATTTCTGTTGTTGACCTTCTGCCAATCCATTCTCTTAAGCTGTCTGTTATTTTTCCTCTTTGCTTCCCTCTATCTCTTCATCCCTCAATTTTTTCCAGTTGTCACAATATAATCCAGTTGTTCTCTTCTTATTACATGGCCAAAAAATGAAGATTGTCTCTTCCTAATATTGGAAATTAGCTTTCTTTTTGCTTTGACCTCTCTCAGGACATCTTCATTACTCTTCTTAGCTGTCCATGGCATTTTCAACATTCTTCTGTAAAACCACATTTCTACAGACTCCAGTGATTTTCTTGTCTGTTGTCCTATTGTCCATGATTTGCATCCATATGTCAAGACTGGCTCTACATAACATTTAAGAACTCTTTTTGTTGTTTCTATTGTCAAAAATGGATTGCATAGTACCTTCCTCATTTTTTGGAAAGCTGCTTTTGCCTGAGCCATTGTGCATCTCACCTCTTTTGTACATCTTCCGTCTGAGGTTAACAAATTTCCCAAATATTTAAATTCATTTACCTGTTTTAATATTGTTCGACTTGTCTTTATTTTGCACTGAGGTGATGTCTTTTTCTTTGTTGTTACCATTACCTCTGTCTTTTTGCTATTAAGGCTGAGTCCTTTATTTTTGCTTTCCTTCACTATAATGTCCAACATGTCTTGTAACTCATTTTCACTCTTAGTTATTAAGACTGTATCATCAACATACCTTAGATTATTTATATTATGACCTCCAATTGTTATTATAAAGTAAATACTGACTGCAAATTTTCTCAAAGCAGTATTGTAGTTACCAATTTGTGTATGTGAATTCGTCTTGAATTAATTGGGGTACACAAAAGACATGCATGGATTTTGTATTAGATTTCCTCACTTTGGAGAGTAGAATCATGATACTGAGAGCACATACATACCTAAAGATAAGCACTGGTCAGGAACATCCGCTTTATGAGAAAATAACTGAAGATAAGGGCAATAGATTAAGGAGAGGTAAATCATTGATAGACCAAGCTGAGGATATTGTCAAATTGATTTGTGAACTATCTAATATTATTCCGGGGGCAGAATGGACACCTGTTTCCGAACTTAAAACCATCTTCTCAATAATTGCCACATTAGAGAATGCAGAGAAGATGATCTAACTGCAGTAAATGCAGACGTGAATGCCCTCATTTGTGAAAACTGCAGTGATATAGATGTGCTAGTCCACACAGATGGTTCTGTGGTGCGCCATCAACTGAGTGCTTAGGCATTCACTGTCAGAACTATTCATGAGGATAACAGTGCACACACAATGATGACCAGTAGTTCGGCAGTGAAAATGATGGCAGTGATAAAGGCTTATGATTGGTTGGAGACTCTATACACATATGTGTGATGTGTGACTCAATAAACTTGGACCACAAAGTGGTGACTGGTCTAATTAATCATCAATAGTTGGAATCACAGAGATCCAAGATTTTCACTATCACCCTTTTGTATGTCCCGGACCTTGCTGGTGTTGAGGGCAATGAAAGAGCAGATAGGCTGACAGGTTCAGCATTATTAGCTACTGGACAGCCAATGGATCAGGCAGATATCATTAACTTCCCCATGAGAGATGGGTCAAACGAAGGACATTGACAGAAGTGCAAATATATGGCTACCTCGACTGTGTGCACTGGGAGTGAAGATTAGTATTCCAGAACAGAGCAATAATCTGGACGAATAAGAGGATTGGACTGGCACAATTAGTCACTGTGTGCTGATGAGAAGGTCGGAGCACCTATGGATGTGTCTGGAGTTCTGTGATGATGATTCTAATTTAACATAACATAATATAACAATTTGGTAAACTCTCTCTTGCTGTGGGTTTTTCTTGTCAAATGTTTATTAATTTTTATCCTGTGTTCATATAAGGGTTGAAACATCTGTGTTATATTGTTTTGTGTATTCTTAATTTTTTTTTATGTAATTTTTCTTAAACAGATTTAAAGAAACAAAAATAAATTTTTTTAAGAACAAAATCTTTGTTGTCATAGCTTTTACCAATGACATACTAACTTTATATTAAAACTGTTATATAGAACTACAACTGTGTTGAAATCCACCTAATACTGCTATTGATTTAGAATATCTACAATTGCTATGTGGTAACAGATACTTTACATCTTCATAAATAAACCACATATTTGTACATAGCATTTTTGTTTAAATACTTTAAAAAATACTTTTTGTGCCTTAACGTGTGACCTAGATATCACATTTTTCATGTGGCATGCTTTCAGTTGTCATTTATGCCTATAACACATTGCCTATAAACCTGATATTCCCTGAACCTCACGGTGTGTGAGATTAGCACTATACTGCCATTGAGTGTGTATATATTCATCTAATCTTGGTTAATGGAGTGAAGGCATCAAGATGCACCAAGATGCAAAGCAGCTGATAATAATGACAATTAAAAAAAAACAGATGGTATGGTAACAACTTTACGTAGGTGAGAGACAAAACAAAAGTTGATGTTTCGGCCAAGTAGGCCATCAAGTGGAACAAAAGACAACAACACAAAAATATATAAGGATATATATACAAATCTAACTACATGACGATAATATGTTAGATACTCAAGAAATAAAAAAAGGGGGGAAAAAAGGTACCTTCCTTGTGGTCCAAAGCTTGATCAGCCACTGACTGAACTAAAAATTGATGGGCAGGTCTAGTTTTTTTTTTTTTTCTTTAACTTCATTTATACAAATTCAAGGACTTTTCTGTTTAAATGTGTATATAAATAATTTGCTATTGAAATAATTTGTACAAATGAACTAAATTGCCAGATTTAATAATTAATAATACTTACTTTAACATTTGAATTTTCTCAACTTTGGTTCACATTTCAGGCACCCATGAATACTGTAAGCTTCGCACTGGTAAACCAAGGTCAAGCAGCTCAGTACTTTCAAGTTGATAATGTGCTAGGGACTGTGTCACTGAAGTCTCCACTTCCAGCTTCTGGAATTTCAGCAGTGATGGTAATTTATTACATTTTTCTTTTCGATCTGTTTAAAATTAATTATAGCGCAGATAAATAAATCATGCTTGTCTCAGGATTATAAATATAGTATAAACATAAAATGAACATAAAATGATATTAAGCAGTTAAACCTATAGAGAGATGAGACAAACAATGATGTTTCAGCAAAAGCCTCCATCAGGTAAAAGACATCAAATATTTATACAAAAACACAAAAGGGGAAGTACTCTAAATCAAATACACAAAAGTCAAACACTGGTCGCAAGATTAAAAATTGTGGAATAAGGAACAATGGCCATGATTTAACATGCTAGGATTTTATGTTTATTTTATGTAAAGGTAAAGGTAAAGTACGAGACTTGAACCGGCGTCTTAGCACGCGAGTTTACACCCATATGTGCTCGGCCGCCTATCCAGAAATGTTCGGAGATTTCTGTATAGTGTAGCCTCAAGCATCGAAACTCAGATGCGAGACAACATTATTTTATGTGTTCTGCAGCTCTACTTGCAGTTCTACATGATATTTAATGTATTAAGTATTATATATTTTATGTTTGTACTTTACTCCACTGAGGATCATCTTCTTCTTCTACCTTTTTAACTCCCTGTGGAGCATAGGTCTTCAACAAACACTTTCCAGGTCGTTCTGTTTTTTGCCATTCTTTTAAGATCATTCCATGTCTTCCCCATCATCTTCATTTCTGCTTCTATCTGTCTTCCCCAAGAATTCCTTGGTCTTCCTCTTTGTCTTTTCCCCCGGGGATTCCAAAAAAGGGCCTGTTGTGTAATACTCTCAGTTGGCTTCCACAGTGTGTGTCCTATCCAGCGCCATCATCTTCGCTGTATCTCTTTATCCACTGGTATTTGACTGGTACAGTTGTAAAAAAAGCTTATTTATAGTTTATGACTTTCATACCTTTTTGGGCAATATTTTAATCATGAAAACATATCAGTAACAAAATTGTTCATTTTAACTAACATTTGCAAAGAACAAAAAAATCAGTTTAATAAATATGAAACTAGTGGTTAAAGGAAAATTGTTTTACAAAGTGTTTGTGTTGTACAACTTTCATTAATTTTAAAGAGTGTGAATTCTAAATAATTTTGTCAGCGAAAGCAGTTTCTTGAAATTAATGAAGTACCTGACAATGAAAGTAAGAAAGTTTTACATGAATGTGAAGACTGTGGTTCTGTAAAGGAAGAAAATTATGCTTTTAAAGATTTCATGAATATTAATATTTGATGGTGACAACATTTCTGCGCGGTTTCGCCTATAGTCTTTTGGCGTGTGCTGAGACTGCTACGATAGGGACTACAGTTACCTTTCTTTGTTTGGGAGATGTGTTAGTAATTCGGATGATTCCACTGGCACGGGCGGTTGAGCAATTATGGATTTTAATTCGTTTGCAGTGATACCGAGGCCTTCCATAACCAATAACCAATTTGATGGTGAAAGAATAAAACTATTTATAACAGTGAAAACATGGTACCAGTGGTATCAGCAAAGAAAATGAGAAAAAAAGAAAATAAAAGCCCAAACTAAAATAGATCTTTAAAAATGTAGTAAAAATCTCAATTTTATTGACCACATATGGTAAATTTTTGTGACTAAAGAGAAAGTAAAGACATTAATCAAGAAAGTCAACAGACAAAGATTTACAGTGGCGTAACAGATGGATTGGAAAAGCTAGTATTTGATTTACTAAATTACTCACAATATTGAAGGTTAAGAATGAAATTATTGAAGTAGTCAATTATAATACTAACTGCTTGCTGACACCTCTCCCAGGCATTTTGATCAATGGATTTAGAAAAAATTAGGACTTCTAGTAAAATAACAGACACTAGTAAAATAATTTTTTAAATATTTAAATGGGTGAGGTTTCGGAGACAACATTTTTCATGGACTTTATTGTTTTAAATATCTGTCAGCATGCTTTTACATTTTTTTGGAATTTTTAGATAATTGAACAAGGAACTAGATTTCACCAAATAAAAAGATATTACATGACATGTAGAAAAAAAATGGGGGATAAATGACCAAAAAAAATAAAAATGCAAAATTGAAACCATAGTTGCAATTTATCATTATAAATATCAGGTCAAAAGTAATCCAATATGAATTAGTTAGCACACAAAAAAAAACAATTAGCAATGTGTCTTTAAGCAGCCTTGAAAGTTTTGTTGATGTAACATAAAAATAACTTATCTTTGTCTTCCACAATCATGATGTATATCTTGATATATAAACACTCTTCACTATAATATTTTTTATAACAGTTATCCAACATGAAACTATTTTTTTTTCTAAATCCAGATTGAAATTGCTTAAATTACTGCTCTCATTGTTGCTCAGATATTATCATTATCCAAAACATTAAAAAGGTTGTTTTACTAGCTTCTTCAGCAATCATCACTTTAATTATAGCATTCTAACCTCTACTGCTCAATGCCTTTTTAATCAGCTGCTTTTTGTCAGCAATAAACACTGATATTCAAATGGAAAAACCACACTCTTGACATGATTTCTTTGTATACACTTCATTTAGATGGAAGAATGAACTCTCCAGTGAAAAATGTTTACAAGAAACGATATGAAATAGCCAATGTAAAAGTTGAAATAGGGTTTACACAAAATTAATTGAGAATGATGCAGCAAAACAGACCTGACCAAATTGGGCGGTAATGCAGACTGCGGCATAACATACAGAGAGAGTTCATAAGGATTATCAGGTTCTAAAATTTACCTACAAAGAAAAAGAAGTTTCAATTATAAAAGTATCACCCCAGTAATGTATTTACTTATAAGATAACACAAAAATGAATGAATAGAATATAATAGAAGGAAACAGTTCATAATGTTTTTAACAATATTTGTATTTCTAGGTGCAAGTCATTGCTCGAGATGGAGGTTTCCCGTCACAATCTGCAACATGTTCAGTACAAATAAATGTACTAACAAACTCGGGTGTGCTGATTTTGGGTAATTATACTGAGCGAATACCTGAATCAACAAAAATTGGAACATCTGTGATTACAGTTTCAGCAAGCCCTGCGGTAAGTCTGAGATATTACTAATTATGGTCTTGGAATAACTTCACAATGACATTCTGTGATTGAAACTCATAGGAGAAAAGACAGTGGGGAAAGAAAACCAAAGGAGATGAGAAAAAAGAAACAAAGTATCTGAAAGAAAACTTTTAGTATGAAAGTGAAGAATAATAAAGGAGTATCAGGCATGCTGCAATAGGGAATGTGGTGTTAGTACCAATATTTTTCAAGATCATCACCACATGTACATGTGATGCAGTCAGTATCACATCATGCTTCCATGCTTTCCCAAATAAAATCGCTGTTACCCATTTTCAGAATTGGGTGAACCTTAATGTTGTACCAATCATAAACAAATTTGCCTCAGTTTTGAAATGAAACTTGGCCATCTGGTCAGTTAGCTATTTATTTAGTTCCTCTTAAGTTGAGGATGGTACATAAGACAGATGTCATAACTCTTCATATCTGACCATTTACTGTTAGGTCTTGTTTTTATTCTCAAGCCCATTGTTGAACCCTCTTTTTGAATTGTTCTTAGAGTTTCTTTGATCCTCATTGTTTTCTCTTGCTGTCTGTTGTTCACATGAAGGCCTGGTGCAGAAATGCCATTCTGACCACATGACTGATATACTACTACCTGAGTCCTTTCATATATATAAAAAAAAAAAGTAAGTAAAGAACCCTGTCACGCCAAGTGGCGTATAGGGAAATATGGTGTTAGTGACCCTATATTTTACAGACCTTCAGCACATGATTTTTGGGTAATGTGGTCGGTATTATGCCCGTTTCATATATAGCTTGATATAAATTCTGTTTGGTTTCTTTTCTTATAGCTTCATTTAGTGTAAAGTCTCTAGAATTTAGGCTTAAGTCTTTGAAGGCATTTATTTTCAAAGGCAAGTAGTCTCTTTTCTGGAATTTCAGTAGATTTTCAGCTCTTGCATCCATATGTTATTACTATAGCTTGTTTCATAAGTTGTGCCCAACTTTAAAAATCAATATCTTTTTAACCGCTTTTTGTAATTTTTTCAAAATTTGCATGTATAGTTATAATGATTAGAACCCAACAGGGAATTAATTTAATTAAAAACAAACATTTGGTTATTATTATTGCTTATTTGATTTATATAAATTTATAACGACCCATTGATGTAGTCAAAACTTAGTGTTTACAGTATTTAAGTTAAAAAATAGCGATTACAAATCCATACACGCTCAAATTTACGATTTTGCACACTTTCCGCGTGAGTTATCTGACACAATTAGACACTTGTAGTAAACACGAGACATTGTGTGTTCCATTTCCGTTAATTCAGCGGCGTAACGTGGAACAAAAACATTTACCATGAGTCTTAAAATGAAATTCTGCAGTTTACAAAACATCGCAATAAAAATGTATGACTATTTTTGCAAAGAGGCTAAACGAGGAAGATTATTTCATTCTTTAGAAAACCCTGAGAATAGGACAAGACACATTTTTGATTTATCTAAACGGTCATTTAATCGCTGGATTCAAGCACGTGACCGTCAATGTTCCAAATATACAAAATCACAAGGAAGAGCAAAAATGTTGGATAATTTCGACAGTGAACTTATTAGAAGTGAAATTCGCAAAATGTTGAGTATGAATGAAACTGTTACAATAAGAAAATTAAAAGTATCACTGAAAAAGAACAACAGTATTGAAATATCAAAGTCTACATTATGGAGGAATGTGAGAGCTGCAGGCTTTACATTCAGAAAGTATTCCAATGGACGAAACATCATCTGTGAGAAGCCACATATAGTAGTCATGAGAAGCAAGTACTTACGTGAAGTAAAAGAGGTGCGCAAGCAAGGTTATGATATTGTGTACTTGATGAAACATGGATCAATGCTCACCACACTAACCAAAGGGAATGGCAGTCATCAGATGGAAAGATTAAGAGATTAATACCTAGCAGCAAAGGACAGCGCTTGATAATTGCTCATGCAGGTAGTCGACAAAATGGACTAATACAGAATGCAGAGCTAATTTTTCTTTCAAAATCCATAGACAATCGGGATTATCACTCTGAGATGAATGGTCACATATTTAGACATTGGATTGAAAATTCTGTTCTCCCAGCACTAGATCGACCATCTTGCCTAATAATGGACAATGCAGCGTACCACAACATTGTTGCACTTGAAGATAAAGTCCTGACGTCATCCAGTACAAAAGATGCTATTAAGATATGGCTCACAAAGGAGCACATACAATTTAATAACATGTACTTAAAACCTGAATTACTATCTCTAGTAAAGCAAAAACAGAGGACAAAGATTTTTCAAATAGATAAGATTATCCAAGAGCACGGTCATATAAGTTTGAGGCTGCCACCTTACCATGCTCATTTAAATCCAATAGAACTAATCTGGGCAAAATTAAAAGGACAAGTGGCAGATGAAAATACAACATTCAAAATATGCGATGTAAAGACTCTTGCTAATCTCGCTTTATTAAATATAGACAAAGATTATTGGGCTAAATGTGAAGACCACGTCTTAAAACAGGAAGAGGAATATTGGAAAAATGATGGTTTGTGGAATGTTCAACCCCAAACAGTTATTAATCTTTTAGACTCGTCTGATTCAGAATGAAAGTATATAGCCCCCACAATGTTGGCCCCTATATTACCTTAAATTATTTCAACAAACGGTCCTTTTCAGGACCACACAACTATGAAAATTGGACATACAGGTATACCTTGATATTATTATCGTCCGTCCTCGAACTGAGCAGACAATAATTCTCCTGGTGTTTTGTTTTATCCAGTTATTTCCCCATTACGGTCACGCCTTTACCTAGTGAAAATTAATCGTAGACCAGCAACTACGGTAATTTCTATTCTTTAGGGCTTCACAATTTACAATTTTGACAAACATCAAAAAAATATCGCCGCTTTAAGAAAACTGCAGCTGCAAGATATTTGTTAAATATACATTTAAAGGGTCTTTTGCATTCTAATAACATTTGGAAAATTTCAAAAGTATTTAACAAACGGTTAGACAGTAATAGCGTTTTGAAGTTGGACATATGTTTTGAAACGAGCTATAGTATCTTGCATCCATATGTTATTACTAGTATCTTGCATCCATATGTTATTACTAGTATCTTGCATTCACATGTTATTACTAGTATCTTGCATCCATATGTTATTACTAGTATCTTGCATTCATATGTTATTACTAGTATCTTGCATTCATATGTTATTACTAGTATCTTGCATCCATATGTTATTACTAGTATCTTGCATCCATATGTTATTACTAGTATCTTGCATCCATATGTTATTACTAGTATCTTGCATCCATTTGTTATTACTAGTAACTTGCATCCAAAAGTTATTACTAGTATCTTGCATCCATATGTTATTACTAGTATCTTGCATCCATATGTTATTACTAGTATCTTGCATCCATATGTTATTACTAGTATCTTGCATCCATATGTTATTACTAGTATCTTGCATCCATTTGTTATTACTAGTATCTTGCATCCATTTGTTATTACTAGTATCTTGCATCCATTTGTTATTACTAGTATCTTGCATCCATATGTTATTACTAGTTTCTTGCATCCATATGTTATTACTAGTATCTTGCATCCATATGTTATTACTAGTATCTTGCATCCATTTGTTATTAATAGTATTTTGCATCCATATGTTAATACTAGTATCTTGCATCCATATGTTATTACTAGTATCTTGCATCCATATGTTATTACTAGTATTTTGCATCCATATGTTAATACTAGTATCTTGCATCCATTTGTTATTACTAGTATCTTGCATCCATATGTTATTACTAGTTTCTTGCATCCATATGTTATTACTAGTATCTTGCATCCATATGTTATTACTAGTATCTTGCATCCATTTGTTATTAATAGTATTTTGCATCCATATGTTATTACTAGTATCTTGCATCCATATGTTATTACTAGTATCTTGCATCCATATGTTATTACTAGTATTTTGCATCCATATGTTAATACTAGTATCTTGCATCCATATGTTATTACTAGTATCTTGCATCCATATGTTATTACTAGTATCTTGCATTCGTATGTTAATACTAGTATCTTGTATCCATTTGTTATTACTAGTATCTTGCATCCATTTGTTATTACTAGTATCTTGCATCCATTTGTTATTACTAGTCTCTTGTATCCATATGTTATTACTAGTATCTTGCATTCATATGTTATTACTAGTATCTTGCATTCATATGTTATTACTAGTATCTTGCATCCATATGTTACTACTAGTATCTTGCATCCATATGTTATTACTAGTATCTTGCATCCATATGTTATTACTAGTATCTTGCATCCATATGTTATTACTAGTATCTTGCCTCCATATGTTATTACTAGTATCTTGCATCCATATGTTATTACTAGTATCTTGCATCCATTTGTTATTACTAGTATTTTGCATCCATATGTTAATACTAGTATCTTGCATCCATATGTTATTACTAGTATCTTGCATCCATATGTTATTACTAGTATCTTGCATCCATATGTTATTACTAGTATCTTGCATCCATATGTTATTACTAGTATCTTGCATCCATATGTTATTACTAGTATCTTGCATCCATATGTTATTACTAGTATCTTGCATCCATTTGTTATTACTAGTATCTTGCATCCATATGTTATTACTAGTATCTTGCATCCATATGTTATTACTAGTATCACACAAGAGTTGGACAGTCAGATTTCCAGTTGCTTGTTAAGTATTTTTTTTATCTCCAAATACTAACATCATGACAGATAACACCAGAGTTAAAACTCAGAATAGTAAAATGTTATATCTTCTCAACATTTCTGTATGGTGCAGAAACATGGACACTAGACAAGAAAACAGAACAGAAAATTGAAGTCTTTAAAATGTGGATTTATAGAAGATTAGGAAGAATTGGATGGAAAGAAAAGAAAACAAATAAACTCATAAAACTACTAAAAATGAAAAGAGAACTACTATACACACAACTCAAACAAGACAAATTAGATTTTTGGGGCATGTTAGAAGTCACAGCAGCCTCCTAAAATTAATCTTGGAAGGGAAAATACAAAGTAAAATAGGCAGACCAAAACTAACATAGGTGAGTTACATCTAAAGATGGACAAGTCAGCCTATGACAACCTGCCCTATCAAAACAAGAGACAGCGGAATGGTGCTCCATGGTAGCTAACCATTGATGCGGAGATGACTCTCAATGATGATGAAATGCTCCTAAGTTTGTTAAAGGCACTTGTTGCCAGTGTAATATGAGTCATGCTTTGATTCCATGCCATGACATTTTGCTTCTCAGGTAGGTGAAGTCAGCAGTACAATAACAGTCATTGCAGTTGAAAATAATGAATATGTATAAACCTTAAAGTCAAAAATAATCATCATCATCATCATTGAGTGCCGTCTCCGCAATGAAGGTTGGCTACCATGGAGCGCCATTTTGCAAAAATAATGCTCACCATTATTGACTTTATGGGTCATATATATATTCATTATTTTCAAATGTATTCTGATCTTTAATAAGGATAAATCTACAACATTATATATTGCTGAGACTGCCAGAAAAGCAAATTCTTTTATCTCCCTTGACGCTCAAAGTGGTAACAAGAGGAAGAAGGAGGATAATAGATTTACTGTAGTGGGAAACCAGGAAGTATAATAACCAACTAGTAATTCTCTCATGTGTCTCTTGTTGGTTGTTGCAGCATAAAAATACTTTACCACAGTTTGAACTTTTGAGGTCAGCACATTCTGCTTTGTTATTGTCACAGGGTAATATATAGGAATTACACACATTTTGCATTAAAAAATTAAACAGTTTGAGGAAATGGACCACCAAGGAATATGCAACTGAGAACTGTCTGGAAAGCACTTTTCTATGGAGAGAGTGTTTTCATTGTTCATTTAACTCATAATTTACATTTTGTTTTTATGGCTGTTTACTTTGGATGTGAAAAGCTGGGGTAGATCTGCAGTTAGTAAACTGGTCTGTTGAGAACAAGAGGTTGGATTCCATTTTTGATTAAAGATTTCTGGTTTCACCCGGTCTAAATAGGTATTCCATGTGTTCTGGGATAGAAAGATAACAATGGCAGAATACCAACTACATAATAAAATAAAATGTGCCAATAATCTAAAAAATATAAACATCATATTCCTTATGAGCCATGACAATGTTCTTTCTTCTTCAATTTCAATTTTTGCATGTAATCTGTTAACTTATATCTCTTTTGTATTCATAGATACTTGATTACATTGATAAAACTTAAACCAGTCTGACAGTTTTCTTTCCTCTACATTTTGCAGAATCTTGTTACATACAGTGTTGTTGGTGAAGATACTGCGCCAACTTTCTTTAGCATTGATGCTAATACAGGACAGATATCTGTGATAGCTAATCTGACTACAGAGAAATATCGTTCTACATATACGGTATGTGCAGATACGAAATATGAACTGATGTGTAATTTATATTTATTATTATTGATAGTGAAACAGGTAAACATTTTGAATAATTGATTACTGAATAATGATTTATGCATAATTTTAGGAATGCAAGAAATGGGTAATAAGATGAAACAATGATGTAATGATAATTGTAATGACAGTGACAAAGAGCACTGGCCCCTTCACCTCCAAATGTCTTAGCTTAGTATGATGACATTTTATTTCACTCCCCTACAACATGGGTTTTCTTCTTTCATTCTTCATTTGCCTTTCAGCATCAGAGGGAGATATAATTTGCAGTCTCCACTCTGACTAAGTACGTGTTAGAACGTTGCAATATGTTCTGCGCCAATGACCCAGTGCATTAGATTTCTGCCAGCATTTTATTCAGGTTTGGTTTACTTAGCTTTTGATTGTCCCCAATCTTCCTGCAAGGCAGCAGATTGTCTTTTCTGTAGGGTGATTCTGCCCTTAGATGGTCGACCATCGCAGGTTTACGAGCACCATCTGCCTTTATTAATTTACAACCTCTGTATATATATGCTGTTTCTTCTCCTATCAACTTTATACACACCTGATTCTTATTCCTCCTCTCCATATCTCCTCCTCTTGTACTTCTCTACCTCTCTATGTACTTACTTCCTGCACACCACTCCTCTATCACTCTACTCCTTACAGCCTCCTTCTCTATCTAGCCACTTCTGGCCCACCACCTTTCTTTCTATCCACTTTACACATACCTGTTTCTTCTTCTTCCTCTCCATATCTCCTCCTCCTGTGTATATTTCTTCCCTCTCCCTACCTCCCCTCCTCCCTGTTTGGACCTACTTCTCTATTCATCCACTTTTTACCTATCCGTTGCACCCACTCTTTCTCATTTTTCTCCCAGTCACAACATGGCCTTTTCACTTTCCCTTTTGTCCTCTTTTTGGGACTTCACTAGTTTTCCCTCCCTGGTTACCCTTCTTTATTTATTATCCGTATCTTTTTATGAGGCCACTTAACTCCCACTTCTACTTCCTCTCTTAGTTTGCCCAGACATGTCCCACCCAGGCCATTGGTTCGGGCGTCTGTATATCCCTTGTCCTCCGGCCAGTGTTTGTGTAAGAGGTCTGACTGGCGTGTCATTTCCCCTTCCCCCCTCCCTCACAGTTGTAATCCGACAACTCCTGTTCTTTGTTTGTCATGTCTACGCTTGCTTCCACCTCATGAAACCTTAGCGGACCAGTCATTCCGATGATTTCCATCACGCAGGACTAACCAGTCGTTCAGCTAAGTCATTTTTTAATATACTTTTATAGATATATTATTTACTTTTTTCTATCTCTACACCCATCCTACCTCCCCTCATGTAGCACATCTCTCTCTCTCTCTCTCTTTTCTTATCGTACCATCTGATTTCTCCTCTCCTTGCCCACCTCTCACTATACTTTACCATCAGACATGTAGTTATAGTTAATTGTACTTCACCATTTGTTGTCGTTGTCTTTGTATTCTGAAAAAGGCCACAGGCCGAAACGTCAGTATTGTGTTGTGTTCCTTCCTTGTAAAGCTGCCACAATACCTTGGATGCTTATCACACCCCACTACTGGCTCCTCTGTACATGAAATTTAATGATACACTATGATTATATCTATGTTTGCAGAGCAGTATTTGAGTAATTTGATTCTTTGATTCTTTATTTTAGTTGCGTTTGAGAGCTGTACGATCATTTGAAGTGACTAATGAAATAGCTTTTGGTACTGCCACAATTTATGTTGAACGCAACCTCAATGGACCTGTTTCTCAACAACTACTGTATGAGCAGACTATCAGCGAAGATTCTATCATCGGTTTACCTGTTATTCAGATAAATGCAACTGATGCTGATGGGGTTAGTGTCATTCATTTGGAATGCCAAATCTTGCATTTTCAATGTTAATTGACAGTTTTGTTTGTTTGTGCATTTGCTTGTCTGTGTGTATATGTGCACACATGTATCTGTGGTCTGTATGTATATGTGTGTGTGTAAAAAAGAATAATTATACAGATTATTCAATCTATCTATCTATCTATTGACCTTTCGAGCCATAGCCTCCCCATAGGGCATAGACACTTATACTCTTTCTCTTATCAAAATTTTTATCGTAGCAGTTTTCAATCCTTGTAAAGATATTTTATCAAATCTCACCATTTGTCTCTGTTCTGTGCAAGCAACTCTATCTTATTGAGGGAGCCGATTCCTGCAGCTCTTATTTTAGATATTTAAAGTTGATACTGATACAAGCTTCTTTTTGGATACACTATTGATTAATCAGTATCTATAACCATTGCACATTCTAGGGTGATGTGGTCGGTATTACACAAGGCCACCTTTACTTCCCAGAAAAATCTCTGGTACCCATTTTTAGAGGCTGGGTGAACCCCGAAGCCTAGTCAGTCTGAAAAAAAATCTGCCACTGCTGGGGATCGAGCCCTGACCCTTCTGTTAATTTCTGCTTCCATAAAAATGAATCAATATGTTTTGTAATCACTTAATTTTTTAAATGTACTTTTAGGATAGCTTGCTGTACAATGTTGTGGCTCAAACCCCTGGATCAGACTTCTTTTATGTCAGCCGGACTACTGGTCTAATCAGTGTGTCCAAGCAATTGTATACCATTGGCCAAAATCGAGTTGAGGTATTTATTTAATTTAACACATTTATAGAATATGTGATGCTTATTTTCTCAAATGTACAATTCATGAAGAATTTATAACATTGTTGAATCATCACCAAAGGTTCACAAAAAATATGAATTAACTTCACAGAAATGACCTTGAAATAGCTGATCATTAATTAGTAGCTGTCCATTTGCTTCATTGGATCAATCAGGATGTTTTGCAGGGCTTCCTTGAGTGAATTCTCTATCAACGATAAAAACTGGGAAAATCTGGTAAAATCAGATCATAGCATATGAACAAAAATAAAAAAATGGCACAGCAACATTTGAAGCAATGTTGATATCATTCAGAAGACAAAAAGTGCAGAAGAAAGGAGACAAGGCCAAGCACCACAAATACATCTTGTTCACTCTGTGGTTGGATCTGTCTATCCAATATTGGCAGATTCAGTCATGAGAGAATTTGGTCAGTAAAACAGCATCCAGCATAAGACATCAATATTTTACCAAACTACTGACTTATCATCATTGCTTGTTACCAACCATCTGGCAAGACGCTAAATGCTATATATATATATATATATATATATATATATAAAATTGATTCAGTAGTTGTACTTCTCTTGTGTGGCACAAAACTGACTGTGAAGTCCAATTCTGGCATAAAATCCTCTGAAACAGATGCAACATTTATGACTAGAAGGGATCATTTGATAATTGATTAAACTGTTCTTACAGTGTTTTTTTTCTTTCTTCCACATCTGTTCAGCCCGGTCGATTGATGCCTATAGTAGGGTGATTCAGTCACAATGCTTGGTCTTGCACAGGGATGTCCCTGAAAAAACAATTTTGATGTTAAAACTTCTTAGAGACAATTTAAGTGAGTCTTCAAAGTTTTTTTTCTGACCACTGACTCATCACTTGCCCTTGTTGAGCTCTTGTTCAAGCGTGCTACCACACATCTCATATAAGCCTTCTGTGTTCTGCACATCTCATATAAGCCTTCTGACTCAACATTTATTAAACACTTTGAATTTTGGCATTCATCAAGATTTTAATATGTGAGATATCTAGTGAATAAATCTTTCGCCTTTTACTAAAGATTTCCGTGGAGAGGAGCAATATAATGAGTCTAAAGACTATTTTTCAAACCGTACCTGGTAGGGTATTTTTATTACAAAGGACAAGGGTAGGGTTCAATCCAACCGACGGCTTCCGGGTTCACCCAGCCTTAAAGGGGTACCAGATTTTTTCTGGGAAAGTAAAGCGGCACGGGCGTAATACCGACCACATTACCCCAAAAGTCATGTGCCGAAGGTCTGTAAAATTTATGGTCACTAACACCATATTCCCTATACGCCGCCACTTGGCATGACGGGGATACTTTACTTTTTTTTTTTTATATCTAGAAACTGAGAAAGCGCATAATAAGTTAGAAGTGACTTTATAAAATAATGTCAACGGTTTAGTATATTTAGTTAGGGAAGATCAAATGAAACTCTCAAAATAATTAATAGGTTCTGGCTTAAGAACAAGTCAAGATGTTGCAGTGCATTGTTAGACTTAAAGAGTTACTTTTTCTGCCATGTTCAGAGCAAAATGAAGTAACTAACTAATATAATTGAGTTAACAAGTCAATAAAATGCTACAAAATATTCATAAAAGGGTGTTTACTTTTGTTCTATTTCAGTTCCAAGTGAGTGTAAATGACCAAGCAGTAGTCAACCAGAAATCTATCACCGTCACAGCCAGAATAAACATTGTACGTGACCAACCACCTCAGTTTGTCACTCCCCAAAATTATCAAGCCATAATTCCATCCACGCTACCCACAGGTTCTTTTGTTTACAAAGTCAGCGCCACTGACAGTGATTTGCAGGTAAAATAACAGAGAGACAAAATGAAATGTACAATGTTGTTAGTCCCTCTTTTAATTACAATAATAACATTTATGAAAGTTACATTATTTAGTAAATGCAGTCTTTTGTCTTATGATTTCATGATTCCTTTTATTGGTTCTATTTATTTTTTATGCATTCTATTTTTCCATCTTTTTTTTTAATTATTCAACTGCAGTCAAGAATGTTTACAAGAAACTATATAAAATAAGTAAATGTAAATGTATGAATATGTTTATATAAATTAAATTGAGAATGGCATAAGATTATTATGACTGCATTGATACATACTTGACCGAATTGGCCGCGATACAGACTGCGGTGAAATATATGGAAATGGAAAGATTTAAAACTCTGAAAATAGCTATCTAATGGTGAACTATTTGATCCTCCGTTTCCTAATATGCCCCAGCACTGGTATAACTCCAAATCTTTTCTTAATATCCTCATTTTTCTGATTCTGCCTCTTTTTGTAACATTCAGTGTTTTTCTTAGGCATCTCATCTCTGTTGTAACTTTTTATGTCTGTTGCTGTTAGTTTCCAGGTTTGGTGCCTATAGCAAAGTTTTTAGATGAATTTTAAATAGTGCTCTCTTTGTAATATATGTTAAATGACTGTTCTGTAATAATCATCATCAAGTACCGTGCCTGCTGGCATTTGTGATCATGTCTCTCCACAACGTTCAATCTCAACTGTTATTTATCATTTCCATTATTGACCTTCTGCCATTTAACACATTCTTTTAAGGTGTCTGGTATCTTTTCTCTTTGCTTCCTCTTCGTCCCTTGATTGTTCCAGTTGTTACAATATATTCCAGTTGTTCTCTTCTCATTACATGGCCAAAAAATGATGATTGTTTCTTCCTAATATTGGAAATTAGCTGTCTTGTTGCTTTGGCCTCTTTCAGAACATTTCATTACTCTTCTTAGTTGTCCATGGTATTCTCAACATTCTTCTGTAAAACCACATTTCTACAGCCTCTAGTGATTTTCTTGTCTGTTGTCCTATTGTCCATGATTCATATCCATATGTTAAGATTGGCTCTATGGTCTACATAACATTTAAGAACTCTTTTTCTTGTTTCTTTTGTCAAAAATGGATAGCACAGTATTTTCCTCATTTTTTGGAAAGCTGCTTTTGCCTGAGCCATTCTGCATCTCACCTCTGTTGTAATTCTACCATCTGATGTTAACAATGTTCCAAGATATTTAAATTCATTTACCTGTTTAAAGATAGTTCCACTTGTCTTTATTGTTCACTGCGGTGATGACTTTTTCTTTATTGTTACTATTACTTCTGTCTTTTTGTTATTAAGGTTGAATCCTTTATTTTTGAGATTTCCTTCACTATAATGTCTAACATTTCTTGTAACTCATTTTCACTCTTAGTGATTAAGACTGTATCATCAGCATACCTTAGATTATTTATATTATGGTCTCCGATTGTTCTGTAATATTGGAACCAGTTATCCAATTTCTTCTTCTTCTACCTTTTAGCTCCCAGTGGAGCATAGGTCTTCAACAAACACTTTCCAAGTCGTTCTGTTTTTTGCAATTCTTTTAAGATCATTCCATGTCTTCCCCATCATCTTCATCTCTGTTTCCATCTGTCTTCTCCAAGAATTCCTTGGTCTTCCTCTTTGTCTTTTCCCCTGGGGATTCCAAAAAAGGGCCTGTTGTGTAATACTCTCAGTTGGCTTCCGTAGTGTGTGTCCTATCCATCGCCATCGTCTTCGCTGTATATCTTTATCCACTGGTATTTGACGGTACATTTCCATAATTCCACGTTAGTGACTTTGTCCTGCCATTTCCATCCCTTTATTCTGCGCAAGCATCCATTAATGAAAGTCTGTACCTTCGTGATTGCCAATTTTGTTATTCTCCATGTTTCACAGCCATATAATAGGACCGACTTAACACATGAGTTGAAAATTTGTATTTTTGTATTTAGCCTAATTTCTTTGGATTTCCATATGTTTCCCAGTGCAATGAAAGCTCCTCTTGCTTTTGATATCCTTATTTTGGTATCATTTTCTGTTCCTCCCCCTTTATCTATATTACTGCCCAGATATATGTAAGATTGTACGTCTAGTAGAGGTATTTCTCGTATTATTATTTGGTTATTGCCAACTGCATTAATTCTCATAATGTTGGTCTTATCTCTATTAATCTTTAGTCCTAGCTGTTGTGATCTCTCATCTAATATACTCATTTTATCCTGCATCTGTTGATGGCTGTGTGATAGGAGAGCTATGTCATCAGCAAAGTCTAAATCATCAAGTTGTTTGGTCAGTGACCACTGGATCCCATTTCTGTTGTTTTGAGTTATTTTCATAATCCAATCTATGGCCAGTAGAAAGAGAAATGGAGACAGAAGGCATCCTTGCCTTACTCCTGTTCTTATTTCAAATGCTTCTGTAAGCTGTCCTTCATGCACCACACTACATTTTGTTCCTTCATACATTGTTTTTATCAGGTTAATAAACTTTATGGGGATTCCGTAATGACTCAGCAACTTCCAAAGCATTCTTCTGTCTAAACTATCAAATGCCTTTTCGTAATCTATGAATCCAATATAAAGTGGGGATTTTAGTTCTAAACTTTGTTCAACTATTATACGTAGAGTAGTTATTTGATCAGCACATGATCTGTTCTTCCTAAAACCTGCTTGTTCATCTCTCAAGTGTTTCTCTATAGCCTCTTTTAGTCTCTCCAGAATGATTCTGCCTAATATTTTTCCTGGCACTGATAGTAGCATAATTCCCCTATAATTTGTGCACTCTTCCTTTCTTTGGTAGTTTGATCATATAACCTTCTCTCCAGTCTTTAGGTATTTCTTCCCTCTCCCAAATTTTATCCAATAGATCATGGTAACATCTTGGTAGAGGTGTTAATATCTGCTTTGATGGCTTCCGAAGGAATTTCATCTGGTCCTGTGGCTTTACCATCTTTTAATAGTTTGATGGCTTTCATTATTTCTTCTTTGCTTGGTTTTCCGCAGTTAACTTGTAACTCTTCTTCTGCTGGTAGTATATCTGGAGGATTATTTGAGCCGGGTCTGTTCAAAAGTTCTTCAAAGTGCTCTTTCCACCTCTCCATTTGTTCCCTTATATTACTCAGCAGATTTCCTTTCTTATCTTTGATAAAGGCGTTGATCTGTTTGTATTTTCCACCTAATTTCTTTGTGCTGTTGTACAGTTCTTTCGTATTCCCTTTATTTGCTTTTTCTTCTGCCTCTTTAGCTAGTTCATCTATATATTTCCTCTTATCCCTTTTAATGCATCTTCTCACTTCTTTGTTCACCTCTGTGTAAGCTTCCTGTGTCTTGGCTTTATTACTTCTTGTTTTGCTTTTATTTATGTCTGCTTTCTTGTTCTTTCTTTCTTTAATTTTATCCAGGGTCTCTGCTGTCATCCATGCCGTATCCTGGCGTTCTCTTTTCCCCAGTGTTTCTTCGCATGTCTCTTTCCATATATTTTTTACCTGTTTCCAATGATCTTCTATATTTATTGTATTTTCTAGTTGTTGGAGGACTTGGTATTTGTTTGATATTGTGACTGCGAATTTATCTTTAATTCCTTGTTCTTTAAGAAACCCTACATTGAAATACTTTTTACCCTTATTCGTTGTAGTATACCTTTTTAATTTAATTTTAAGTTTGGCTAACAGAAGATGATGGTCAGAAGCTACATCTGCCCCTCTATATACTTTTACATCCTGTAAGGATGACTTAAACTTATTATTAATACATATGTGATCAATTTGATTTTCCGTTCTATGATCTGGTGACACCCATGTAGCTTTGTGTATTCTTTTATGTTGGAATATTGTTCCTCCTAGGCTCATTTGATTAAGGGCGCAGAAATTCACAAATATCTCTCCATTCTCGTTTATATCTCCAAGTCCATGTTTTCCCATAATCTCTTCGAAGCCTCTGTTGTCTGATCCTACCTTAGCATTTAGGTCTCCCATCAAGATTATAATATCCTTGGCTTGTCTTGCATCCATCTGACATTGTAGCTGTTTATAAAAATCATCTTTAACTGAGTCATCTTTATCGTTGGTTGGTGCATAGCATTGTATAATGTGTAATTTTATTTTGTTTTTGGTTGTTCTAAATGTTGCTCTCACCAGTCTTGGTCCCACTGCCTCCCATTCTATTAGTGTCTTCTGTGCATTCTTTGATAGCATTATAGCTACCCTTTCGCTATGTTGGGCTCCTGGTTCCTGGTGTCCTGATGATAAAATCATCTCCCCTGTATTCAATTTTATTCTCTCCGCTCCCAGCCATCTTGTTTCACACATTCCCAGAATATCTATCTTGTAGTTAGTCATTTCTGCTGCCACTTGTGCCGCTTTTCCCTGTTCGTTAAGGGTACGAACATTCCAGGTGCCAATTCTGAATGATTTCCTGGTAGACAAAGGGTGAGTCGGCAACCCGGACTCCTTATGGCTTTCTCCGGATTGCGTCATACGTCTCTTAGACAGAGAGCCCTTCTCTTTCCTGGTTGACAGATTAACTTTATCTTAAAGTTCATGTTTGTGAAGTTTTTTCTGCTTATTTTTTTACAGTATGGGATAGCCAGTCCCATGCCTAACCCTCCTTTCTCGCCTCTTACGAACATGCCTGGTAGGGTACAGCGCCGCTATTCTTTACTACCCTTTCGGGCCCCGGCAGCACACGGGCGAATTATCCAATTTGCTTTGCATTATCTATTGACAATCTGTGTTGTCCTATTGAACGATATGAAATTTTCTAAGTATTTAAAATTCTGTTGTTTGTTTTAATTTGTCTTTAGTGAAGATTTTAAACTTGCTTGTCTTTCATTTTTACAATCATTACTTTTTTCTTGTTTATGCTAATTTTTATATTGTGGTTCTTGCATACTTTCCCCAAATCATTGAAATTGTTTAATTTGTTAAAAAATTACGTACTCATATAACACGCATCTTGGGAAAAATGACCAAGCAGTGTGGAAAAATGTTGTTGTCATCTGCTAGATAAACTTAAAGTGTGATGATCCCTAGCCTCCTTGTAGTCCAGAGTCAAGAAGAAGAAGATAGTACATTAGCAATTGTCAAACCAGAACAGACTGATTACCTTATCAAATGTGGATAAATGATTTCAAAAATGAGTGAAGTTAACAACTCAGATTGTGGTGATAGGTTTACAGAGAGAAATGGAAGGAGACACTGTAATTATTTATGTAAATACTGAAACCATATTGCACAATTGGGAGAACAAATATTTGGCAGGACCTACTCTTATGATGCTATCTAGTAAAACCTACTCTTGTGATGTATGCTATCTAATAAACCTACTCTTATGATGTAATGCTATCTAGTAAAACTTACTCTTGTAATGTAATGCTATCTAGTAAAATCTACTCTTGTGTTATAATGCTATCAAGAAAACCTACGCTTATGAAGTAATGCTATCTAGTAAAACCTATTCTTTTGATGTAATGTTATTTAGTATACCTACTTTAATGATATAATGGTATATAGTAATATCTACTCTTGTGTTGTAATGCTATCTAGTAAAACTTACTCTTATAATGTAATACTATCTAGTAAAACCTACTCAGGGGACTGGTTGGTCTCGAGGCAAGATGCCGGCCTCGAGACAGAGAAGTTGTGGGTTCAAATCCCAGCTACACTGGTTGGGATTTTTATTTATGTCTCTCTGCGGCAACTACCCCTGATCTCAGCAGCGAGGCCTGGCTTGAAACGCCAATTACTCATCGACGGAAAAAATATGAGTACCTCCGAAGTCTGAGTTATCTGTGGCGAGGGACCCCTGTGCACACAGTTGCCAGGGAAAAATGGATTAACATTCAAAATTCAGTTCCTAGTCTCTAGGGACTTCATCAGAGGTAAAAGCTGGTGAACAAAAAAAAACCTACTCTTTTGATGTAATGCTATCTAGTAAAACCTACTCCTGTGATATACTGGTATCTAGCAAAACCTACTCTTGTGATGTAATAGTATCCAGCAAAACCTACTATTATGATATAATGTTACCTAGAAAAACCTACTCTTATTTGTGATATAATGCTATCTAGTAAAACTTACTTGTGTAATTCAATGCTATCTTGTAAAACTCATTATTCATATGATGTGATGCTATCTAGTAAAACCTACATGTGTAATGTAATCTATCTATCTGTCTATTGACCTTTCGAGCCATAGCTGGCCCATAGGGCGTAGACCAAGATACTCCTTCTCCTATCTGAATTTTTGTTTTAGCAGTTTTCAATTCTTTTAAAGATATTTTATCAACTCTCGTCATTTGTTTCTGTTCTGTGCAAGCAGCGATATCTCATTGAGGGAGCCGATTCCTGCTGCTCTTGCCTCTCTCATCAATGTTCTTCTCAGTGTCTCTCTGGGTCTTCCTCTTTTTCTCTTACCTGTTGTTTCCCACATGAGGGCTTGCTTTGCTATTCAGTTATTATCTCTTCTCATCATATGTCCAACATATGACCATCGTCTTTTCTTGATTACTGAAGATATTAGTGGTTGATTGGCGATTTCTCTAATTTCCTCGTTTGTTTTGAATTCATTTTACGCTATACCAAATATTTTTCTTAGACATTTATTTTCAAATGCGTTCAACTTTGTTTCTATGTCTCTTGTTGTTTTCCAGCTTTCACACGCATACGTAAGGGTTGATAGTACATTTGATTTGAATAGTCTAAGTTTTGTGTTTGTGCTGATGAGTTTTGATTTCCACAACTTTTCAAGGCTTCTGAAAGACATTGCTGCTTTAGCTATTCTGATTCTAATTTCTTTGCTTTTATCCCCTTCTCGATCAATGTAACTTCCAAGATAGATAAAGTGATCGATCTCTTCCACTAGTTTGTTTTCCATGTATATTTTGTCGTTTGTTGGAATTAAGCTTTTCATGACTTTAGTCTTTTCATGATTGATCTCAAGCCCAATTTCAAGCAATGAAATACTATCTAGTAAAATCTACAAGTGCAATGCGATGCTATCTAGTAAAATCTACATGTGCAATGTGATGCTATCCAGTAAAATCTATATGTGCAATGTGATGCTATCCAGTAAAATCTATATGTGCAATGTGATGCTATCCAGTAAAACCTACATGTACAATGTATTGCTATCCAGTAAAACTTACATGTACAATGTATTGCTATCCAGTAAAATCTACCTGTGTAATATAATGTTATCTTGTGAAGCCTACTCATGTAGTGTAATGCTACCTTGAAGAACCTACTGATGTCATGTAATGCTGTCTAGTAAAACCTACCCTTGTGATGTAATGATTGTAATGCTACCTACCAACAAGTACTCATGCAATGTGATACTGTCTAGTGGAACCTGCTGATGCGATGTAATGATGTGTACTGGAACCTATTAATGTGATATAATGCTACCTAGCAACAATTACACATATGATGAAATGCTGTTTAGTGGAACTCTACTGATGTGATGTAATGCTGTCTACTGGAGCTTACTGATTTGATGTAGTGATGTCTAGTGGAACCTACTGATGTGATGTAATGCTGTCTAGTGGAACCTACTGATGTGATGTAATACTGTCTAGTGGAACATACTGATGTGATGTAATGCTATCTAGTGGAACCTACTGATGTGATGTAATGCTGTCTACTGGAACCTACTGATGTGATGTAATGCTACCTAGTAACAATTACTTATGTGATGTAATGCTGTCTTGTGGAACTTACTAATGTGATGTAATGCTACCTAGCAATAATTACTTATGTGAAGTAATGCTGTCTAGTGGAACCTACTGATGTGATGTAATGCTGTCTACTGGAACCTACTGATGTGATGTAATGCTACCTAGCAACAATTACTTATGTGATGTAATGCTGTCTTGTGGAACTTACTAATGTGATGTAATGCTACCTAGCAATAATTACTTATGTGAAGTAATGCTGTCTAGTGGAACCTACTGATTTGATGTAGCATTACATTCTTGACATTAGACAAGAAAACAGAACAGAGAATTGAAGCCTTTGAAATGTGGATATATAGAAGAATAGGTAGAATTTGATGGAAGGTAAAGAAAACTAATGATGAAGTCATAAAACAACTAAAAATGAAAAGAGAACTACTAAGCACAATTCAAACAAGACAAATGTGATTTTTGGGCCATGTTAAAAGACACAATAGCCTACTAAAAGTAATCCTGGAGGGGAAAATACAAGGTAAAAGAGGCAGAGGCAGACCAAGACTAACATGGACGAGTAACATCAAAAGATGGACAAATCTGCCTATGACAACCTGCACTATCAAAACAGGAGACAGAACAGAATGGCACTCCATGGTAGCCAACCTTCGTTGCGGAGACGGCACTCAATGATGATGATGATGAGCACTGTCAGACAAAACTTACAACTTTTCTCTATTGTTGCAGGGAGTCCTCAATTATAAAGCAAACTGCGGCCTCCTCTCTGCACCAAGCTACTTTGGTGTGAATACCACGAGTGGTGAAATTATTTTACAGAACTCCATTAAGGATGATCTAGCTCCCACCTATTCGGTAAGACATGAGATTGTAGCTAATGTAGTTACTATATTATTAATAGTGAAGTTAACAATTATATGGCAATTAGTACAAATATATGTTCCACGTGGGATTAAACAGATAGTGAATTCTGGCCTCATTTTTTCTGTTATTTGTTCAATTTTAATTAGACATTTCTGGTAAGTTTTGCATAGAGCATTAAGAACAGGTTTTAGTTTGAGCTTTGGAATGTTATAAGAAAGTATGATCCATTTGAAAGATAAAGTAGTTTGTACAGTGCTTCACCTGAGAGACAAGATCAGAAATAAATATAAAATGATGAAAGGAATATTAGAAACACTAGGAAACATAACAGCAGCAGAGGCGAACAGGAGAGCAAAAGATCATAAATTATATCTCCCCTCGACGCTGAAAGGCAAATGAGGAAGGAAAGAAGTACAGAGACAGTGCTTCACCACATTGATCAAGGTCAGTCCAGTTATAACAGTTTCTCTGTTGTAGAGTTTGTCAATGCTGTAGAGTGTTGTACAGTTTGTCTGTGTTGTAGAGAATTGATAATATAAAACTTTAACAGTTATTGCTCAATATTGATCATGTTAAAGTTTGTGTCATATTGATCACTTTGATTGTCTGTGTTGTACTAAATATAATTCTGTAGCAACTATTGTTAAATGATAATACCAACATCTTTATGAAAGAAACTTGTAAAATGTTGTGACTTATAATGTATACGGCATTAGTGCCTGCATATTTATAATAATAATCTTCCCATTTTTGGATAATGAGTTATTAGCGGGTCATCATTATTGCACTCTGAACATGTCCATAGGTGCTCAGATACTCTCCTTAGCAAGTCTCGAAGCGTCCAGCGACTGATGACTCCAGTTTTGTGTTGGTTGATTAGCCTTCTTACACACCCACTAAGTTTCTCGTGTCTGGCTGTGCCCATCTTAACTCCCATCTCTTTCATCCGAAGGAGTGACGTGGACTCATGGTTATCGAAGTCCTGTGCCCTTCCAACTTCCCGGAGGGCATTGATGATGTCCGCCTGATCCATTGTTTGACCGTCCTCAACAATAGCGCAGCTAGCCAACCTGCCCGCCCTTTCATTTCCCCATACTCCAGCATGTCCTGGGACGTAGACGAAGGTGACCTTACGTATTTTTTACTTCTGCAATGACTCTACCCATTGCCTACGTACAGATCCCACATTCACTTTTCATATCACGGTCATCGAATCACTCAGTATACAGGCGTGGGTGTAGTCTTGTGACTCTAGCCAGATGAATGCTTTGGTCACTGCTATCACCTCCATCGTCATACTACTCGTGGTCATAACGTATGCACCACTGTCTTCCTTGACTTTTCTGCCTGCCGAGCGTGCTGTAAATGCCCATGCACTTCGTTGGTGTCGTATTACAGATCCGTCTGTATAGATGACTGGATCTTTCTCATCAATGTTGTCCCAGATGAGACTGTTGACCTCTGCATTGACCACGACTGAGTTCTGTTCCCTACATTTCCTGACAATACTATTTGTCTGCTATTTCATGACAATACACGAGAATGTCCCCTTGAATGTCATAGGCACCGGTATCCACTCCTCGCCAGTGTTGATGTTGGTAAGCCCACAGACCTGTTTGATGACATCTTCACCTAATATTTGCCTCTTTTTAGCCTGATACCCTTCCCTGTCTATAGCTGTCAGCTGTCTAACCTTCCCCTAGATAATGATATGTAGTCAGCATGCTCTTGTTGCATGTTTATGAAACTAACAAATCATGTGTTCCGCTACAATTACAAAAAATGGTTTTCTGTTAATGGAGACACTGTAAGTACACCTATGATGTGCTTAGAATGAATAAAATAAGACTCCTTTGCTATGTCATCATGTGGACACCAAGTGGTGATAAAAAAGAGCAAGGGAGACCAACAGAAACTATAATGTAGAGTAATTAACAGAGAGGGCTCAACTTCAGGTTAAATAGTTAAACACAATTCACAAGACCTAGTTGTGAATCAGCGGACATAGAGAATGGAGAGTTAAGATCTCTTTCCCAAATGTCATTTTTTGTTAAGGAAAAGCTAACATCTGTTGATAGATGGATTGTGTACATAAGGAAAACAGTTGAACTGTATTATCAGTTTCTTTCTCATCAGCAGGCCTCAGTTACTTAAAATAACTGTTGTGTGTTAATTCATGCACTTTTTCTTTATATTGTGTTGTTAATGCTGCACATATTTAAAAAAAATGAAGTCTTAAAATGTACAGATGAAACCTTATCACAACAATATCCCTATATTTTGCACTGTTCATAGTTATCACAACAATATCCCTACATTTTGCACTGTTCATAGTTATCACAACAATATCCCTACATTTTGCACTGTTCATAGTTATCACAACAATATCCCTACATTTTACACTGTTCATAGTTATCACAACAACAATATCCCTATATTTTTCACTGTTCATAGTTATCACAACAACAATATCCCTACATTTTGCACTGTTCATAGTTATCACAACAATATCCCTACATTTTGCACTGTTCATAGTTATCACAACAACAATATCCCTACATTTTGCACTGTTCATAGTTATCACAACAACAATATCCCTATATTTTGCACTGTTCATAGTTATCACAACAACAATATCCCTATATTTTGCACTGTTCATAGTTATCACAACAACAATATCCCTATATTTTGCACTGTTCATAGTTATCACAACAACAATATCCCTATATTTTGCACTGTTCATAGTTATCACAACAATATGCCTACATTTTGCACTGTTCATAGTTATCCTTTACAGAAAAGATGTCCCAAGACTTGTTCACACTATTTATCTCAGCTTCCACTGTTTTCTTCTTGAAAATTCCTGTTTCAGTTATTGAAATGTTATTTAAACGCAGCAAATACACAGCACATGCAAAAACATACAATGTGTGTGTGTATATATGTGTATATATATATATATATATATTTAATAACTTATGGTTGAAATATCTTTCTCATATTTGCAGCTTTGCCTTGTAGTCTATGACTCTCTCAGACCCAATGCTCAAGCTACTGCAACCATGACAATCACTATCAATCGCAATCCCAACCCCCCTGCCTTCACTTCAACATCCTATAGTGCAACAGTATATGAGACAGTTGATTATGGCTATAGTTTGTTTACCCTGGCTGCAGTAGACCCTGATAATGTGAGTAATAGTATATCATAGTTTAATAAATGTAAACTCTGAAATTGGTTATTTATTAGTCAGTAAAGTAAAGGTTCCCTCCACACCTTGCTAGGCATATGGGGAATATGGTGTTAATGACCACACTTTCCATGACCACTGCACATTTTTGGGTGGGCCATCTTTATCACATCAGGCCATCTCTATTTCCCAGAAAATTCTCAGCTACACATTTTAGGAGGTTGGGTGAAACTTGGAGCCTTATTGGTCTGAAAAAAAATCTGCCAATCTGGAAACTAAACTCAGACCCTTCTGATCAGAAGCAAACACACAAACCACTCAACACTAGATTCCTTTTTATTATACACATTTAGATATAAAATGTGTATGTTTACAAACACAAACAGATTTGTGTATTAACACTTTATAGGTGACAAGAATAGATGACTGAAGGCAATAGTGACAGTTAGAATGGATACAATTGAATCAAGTTAGCTAGTTAGCCTGCACAAGATTGGTTCAGGTGAAATAAATATATAAACTACATAATACTGAAACAGATAGAAGTAAAGAAGGATCATCATCATCGTGTGCCTTCTCCGCAACGAAGGTTGGCTACCATGGATCGCCATTCTACTCCGTTTCTTGCTTTGATGGTGCAAGCTGTCATAGATTGACTTGACCATCTTTTGATGTTACTCGTTCATGTTAGTCTTGGTCTGCCTCTGCTTCTTTTACCTTGTATTTTTCCTTCCAATATTACTTTTAGTAGGCTATTGTGTCTTTTAACATGCCCCAAAAATTTCATTTGTCTTGTCTTAATTGTATTTAGTAGTTCTCTTTTTATTTTCAGTTGTTTTAAAACTTTATCGTTTTTTATCTTTTGTTTCCATCCAATTCTACCTATTCTTCTATAAATCCACATTTCAAAGGCTTCAATTTTCTGTTCTGTTTTCTTGTCTAATGTCCATGTTTCTGCACCATACAGGAATATTGAGAAGATGTAACATTTTGCCATTCTTAGTTTCAGCCCTGTTGATATTTGTTTTGTTGTTAGTATATTTTTCATGGCATTAAAATTACTTTTTGCCATACCTATTCGTTTGTTTATTTCAGCTTTGCAGTTTCCATCATTGGTTATAGTATGTCCCAGGTAGTTTTAACTCTGGACTGTCTCCAGATGTATTCCCTCAGCTGTGATATTTAATTGTAGGTCTTGAGAATTTTCTTTGTTAACGATCATAGTTTTAGTCTTTTTGATATTCATTTCTAGTCCATATTTTTTGCTAGTTATGATCATCACATTAAGCAATTGTTGTAGGTCTTTAGGATTTTCTGCTAGTAGAACAGTATCATCAGCATATCTCAGGTTATTGATTATCTTTCCATTAATATTTAGGCCTGGTATCTCTGAGATG
The DNA here is from genome assembly GCA_032433765.1 of Megaustenia siamemsis. Taxonomy (NCBI): domain Eukaryota; kingdom Metazoa; phylum Mollusca; class Gastropoda; order Stylommatophora; family Ariophantidae; genus Megaustenia; species Megaustenia siamemsis. Next base: position 15,410,506 of record JAVIAB010000073.1, on the reverse strand, counting down.
TTTTTAAAGATTTGCTCAGTGTATAGATTGAACAAGCTTGGAGATAGGATGCATCCTTGTCTTACTCCTCTTTTTATGTCCATGGGTGTAGAGTTCTCCTTGTTATATCTTATTATTGCTGTTTGCTCCCATTACAAATTACATATTAGTCGTATGTCTGCGTCGTCTAGATTTATATCCTTTAGGCAGTCTATAAGTTGGTTATGGTGTATTCTATCGAAAGCTTTGGTGTAGTCTATAAAGCAGGCATATATTGGTTTGTTTACTTCTGTGTACTTTTCAATCAATGTTCTCATGCTGAATATGGCTTCTTTTGTCCCACTCTGTTTTTCCTGAATCCAAATTGTTGGATTGTCAAAGTTCAATTGTCAAAGAAGGATAGGGCAGTTGAAAAAAAAATGGATAAAACACTTTATAGCTTAATGTTTCACTGTGTGGTAAACTGCTGTGCAAAATAATTTAACAGGTCTGTTTTAACATTAGTGCTACAAGCACACAGATGGTCAATAACAAGTGCTCTACAAGCACACAGATGGTCAATAACAAGTACTCTACAAGCACACAGATTGTCAACAACAAGTACTCTACAAGCACACAGATGGTCAATAACAAGTGATCTACAAGCACACAGATGGTCAATAACAAGTACTCTACAAGCACACAGATGGTCAATAACAAGTACTCTACAAGCACACAATTGGTCAATAACAAGTACTCTACAAGCACACAGATGGTCAATAACAAGTACTCTACAAGCACACAGATGGTCAATAACAAGTACTCTACAAACACACAGATGGTCAATAACAAGTACTCTACAAGCACACAGATGGTCAATAACAAGTACTCTACAAGCACACAGATGGTCAACAACTAGTACTCTACAAGCACACAGATGGTCAATAACAAGTACTCCATGAACACACAGATGGTCAATAACAAATATTCTACAAGCACACAGATGGTCAATAACAAGTACTCCATGAGCACACAGATGGTCAATAACAAGTACTCCATGAACACACAGATGGTCAATAACAAGTACTCCATGAACACACAGATGGTCAATAACAAGTACTCCATGAGCACACAGATGGTCAATAACAAGTACTCTACAAGCACACAGATGGTCAATAACAAGTACTCTACAAGCACACAATTGGTCAATAACAAGTACTCTACAAGCACACAGATGGTCAATAACAAGTACTCTACAAGCACACAGATGGTCAATAACAAGTACTCTACAAGCACACAGATGGTCAATAACGAAGTACTCTACAAGCACACAGATGGTCAACAACAAGTGCTCTACAAGCACACAGATGGTCAACAACAGTACTCTACAAGCACACAGATGGTCAATAACGAAGTACTCTACAAGCACACAGATGGTCAACAACAAGTACTGTACAAGCACACAGATGGTCAATAACAAGTGCTGTACAAGCACACAGATGGTCAACAACAAGTACTCTACAAGCACACGGATGGTCAACAACAAGTACTCTATAAGCACACACATGGTCAACAACAAGTACTCTACAAGCACTTGGATGGTCAACAACAAGTACTCTACAAGCACTTGGATGGTCAACAACAAGTACTCTACAAGCACACACATGGTCAACAACAAGTACTCTACTAACACTTAAAAGAGTAGTGGTAATATCTATACATAAATTATCAGAACTCAGTAGTGGTACATGCACATACATGGCCAGAACTCAGTAGTGGTACATGCACATACATGGCCAGAACTCAGTAGTGGTACATGCACATACATGGCCAGAACTCAGTAGTGGTACATGAACATACATGGCCAGAACTCAGTAGTGGTACATGCACATACTTGGCCAGAACTCAGTAGTGGTGCATACACATACATGGCCAGAACTTAGTAGTGGTACATGCACATAAATGATCAGAACTCAGTAGTGGTGCATGCACATAAATGATCAGAACTCAGTAGTGGTGCATGCACATAAATGATCAGAACTCAGTAGTGGTGCATGCATATAAATGATCAGAACTCAGTAGTGGTGCATGCACATACATGGCCAGAACTCAGTAGTGGTGCATGCACATACATGGCCAGAACTCAGTAGTGGTGCATGCACATAAATGATCAGAAATCAGTAGTGATGCATGCATATAAATGATCAGAACTCAGTAGTGGTGCATGCACATACATGGCCAGAACTCAGTAGTGGTGCATGCATATACATGACCATAACTTATTAGTGGTACATGCACATACATGGCCAGAACTTATTAGTGGTGCATGCACATACATGGCCAGAACTTATTAGTGGTGCATGCACATAAATGATCAGAACCCAGTAGTGCTATATGCACATAAATGGCCACCAACCAGTAGTTCTACATGCACATATAAATGACCATCAACCAATAGTGCTACATGCATATAAATGATCTGCAGCCAATAATGCTACATGCATATAAATTACCATCAGCTAATAATGCTATATGCACATAAATGACCATAACCAATAGTGCAACATGCACATAAATGGCTATCATCCAATAGTGCTACGTGCACATAAATGACCATAACCCAGTAGTGCTACATGTACATAAATTGCCAGCAGTGCTACGTACATGCAAATGGTCAGAAGCCAGCAGTGCTACATGCACATAAATGGCCATAACCCAGTAGTGCTACATGCACATAAATGACCAGCAGTGCTACGTACATGCAAATGGTCAGAAGCCAGCAGTGCTACATGCACATAAATTACCATAACCCAGTAGTGCTACATGCACATCAATGGCCATAACCCAGTAGTGCTACATGCACATAAATGACCATAACCCAGTAATGCTACATGCACATAAATGATCTGTAGCCAATATTGCTATCTATCTATTGTCCTTTCGAGCCTAGGACGGCATATAGGGCAGAACGACAATCTCAAAAACAGAAACCTTGCGTGCCAAAATGGCACATATTGCAGAGATCGCTGCTTCTATAATCTATGGCTCTGTTCCCATAACAATACTTTTTTACAATGACAACTTGTCAAGCCATCAATCAACCTCCTTAGTCGCCTTTTACGACATGCCTGGAAGGTCGCAGTGTCACTATTCAATAGTGCTACATGCACATAAATGGCAACCAGCCAGTTGTGCTACATACACATAAATGGCCAAAAGTGTTAAATGCAAAACATGGCCTTGACATAAAAAAAATTATTTACAAATCTTTGTACTCTCTTGAGACATTTTAAGTCATTGTATACAAAGTAAGAGAATGACAATAAAATCACAAGAGAAAAGGACCGGTGCAAAAAATACAATTTAAAAGTTAAATTATTCTGGCTTTATTACAAATAGGACTTAAAGGTCCATTACAGAGAACGTTAGAAAGGGAAAAATTAATGAGAACAAGAACAGAATTGAGGCTAATACTGATATGGAAGTGGCTGAAAGCAAAAAGGAAGAGTCAATTTGTAGCATTATATCACCTTAGGACAAGTCTCCTGAATAAATAACAACATAATTTACAATCACATTCAACAGAGTAGCATTGAGTACCGCATCACAAGTAGTAACCCACAAATCTGCATCAACTATGTTTACTTGAATGGTAACACTGGACTTTTGTCTAGTGCCGGAGACTTTGTCCTCACCAGACCTGCAGCGTCATGTACGGTAAGTGATTTGTTTTCTCTTGTTACTGAAAATTCAAAGAAATTTTTATAAAAAGCAGACATTGTATTTGTGTGAGGATATTGTGTGAATGATAGTATTTTAATCTATCTATCTATTGTTCTTTCCAGCTCAAGACAGCAAATATGTAAGAAATTGTAGACTCTCTATGTCTAATGATCTTTGTTATCAAGTGTTAGACCTTGTACAGAATTGTATACACCATTGTATCTTTCCACATGTCTCTGTTTTGGGCGAGCCTCTCAATATTGGTAAAGGAGCTAATGTCTGCTGTTGTTGCCTCTTGCCTCAATGTTTTTTTTTTAGTGTTTCTATTGGTTTGCCTCTTTATTATTTACCCTCTGATTCTCATTTGAGTTCTTGCTTTGTGAGTTCCTGCATTCTGATTGCTTGCATTGTTAGTATTTGTGTAAAGATAAAATTGTATGCAATTTATATTTAGGGCAATAAATTATATTTGAAGAAACAATGTAAAGTAATGATGAAACTATGATAATGATAAGATGTAAAATTGTTGAGGGATAGATGATAATGAATGTGTTAAGATGGTAAACAATAATGCCAGAGGAAATGTGATTATGTACATTCACAGACATAAATATAATGTTAAACAATAGGACAAATAAAAGAGCATACTATGTAGTGATTCTACTTGTCTCTCTCATTCTTTGTATGAGTTCAAGCTTGCCAGAGAGTGTAGAAAGAAAGACAGTGATGAAAATGAAGAAAATTATATTTTTAGATGAACATGCAGGGGAAAATAATAGGATAAAATAAAAATTTGTTAGGAGACTGTTCCTTGACAATGTTGTGACTTCTGCTTTTAGTTCACTTTTGCTGCCCGTGACTTGAGCAACCCTACCCGGGATGCTACCAACACAGGGACAGGTGTTATTACATTTATCAGGAATGACTTTACACCTAGCTTTCCCGCTTCTGAGTACAACATCACAATCAATGCCACCCAGGCCATGAACAGCCCTGTCTTCACTGTCACTGCAGCTGATGGCGATGCTCCGGTAGGTTCACTTTTCTTGTACCCTTTTGTACATGTACTAATTTAGCAGTTTCATTTTAAGACATATCAAAATAGATTACTTAACCTATTGGATAATAGGTTCTGAAATATAGACTGTGGCAAATAAGTCATGCCCTAAGATCTGACTATAATGGGCTAGCTGGTACATTAGCTAAATATCTGGGCAATGGTCACAGAAACATTTACTACTAATAATGTCATGAGGCCAAGCATTTGGAGAGATAGTGAAAATGATGGTAATAATAAATGGACAATATGTTGCTCTTTGTAAACTGTTTTTCTTTTTAATGACCAAAAACAACTAATGAAAATGACATTTCTAAAGGGTTGGCTACGGCACAAACTTTTGAGCATTATCTAAAATGGTGTGAAACAGACAAATAGATTTTAGTGTTGAAATATTTGAAGATTAATCACTAATATTGAATTTCAGCTGAATTGGATGATGATGGAATATTTAAATATCATTAAAGCATAAAAAGCTTGAGGACATTGGCTGTTGTTTTCTGTCCTTTGATGTCAGGTCAGTGAGGATTATGCTGTCATGATTCTTTTTTGACAAGTTTTTGAAGTTGTCTGATAAGGCCAATGTGAAATCTGGGCAAAGTGACTGCTACAGGATGACTTGATTTATTTGCATTTAAAAAAAGTAATTATAATATATTTCTTTGCTATGTTAAATAATTAGAAGATATGTTCTCCAAAAATTAAGGCCAGTACTACAATGTTTTAGTTTGATCTTTAGTGTGTTCATGAATTGTTTCATGTGTCCACCCTGGGATTGTCTGCCCAGATTGTCTTTTCAGATTACAATAATATAGTTTCTTTAGTAGAATTTGATCTGGAATGCAAACCATATACTCAGATCATCCCAGCTATGATCTACACAGCATGGAGTTTATACTTGTCATTCTTGATTGTGCCAACACTTTAGTGTCTGGTACCACGTAATCACCAGTTTTCACATATAATTGATATGGAAATGGTTCTGCTTCCTGGCATGACAACTGTAAATAGTCCATATATGCCAGACATATGATGGGGTAGGCAGAACATACCTGTCTCAGTTACAATAGTAACAATGGATGATATAAAATTTATGGAAAAAAATATGACCGTGTCCTTGAAGTTAATAGTACCAGGATATCAGCAGACAACACTCACTGAGACAGGTAAGACATCTCATCAACAGACAACACTCACTGAGACAGGTAAGACATCTCATCAACAGACAACACTCACTGAGACAGGTAAGACATCTCATCAGCAGACAACACTCACTGAGACAAGTAAGACATCTCATCAACAGACAACACTCACTGAGACAGGTAAGACAGCTCATTAGCAGACAACACTGACTGAGACAGGTAAGACAGCTCATTAGCAGACAACACTGACTGAGACAGGTAAGACAGCTCATTAGCAAACACTCACTGAGACAGGTAAGACATCTCATCAATAAACAACACTGACTGAGACAGGTAAGACAGCTCATTAGCAGACAACACTGACTGAGACAGGTAAGACAGCTCATTAGCAAACACTCACTGAGACAGGTAAGACATCTCATCAACAGTTGGGACTCACTGAAGCAAGTAAGACAGTTCATTAGCAAACACTCACTGAGACAGGTAAGACATCTCATCAATAAACAACACTGACTGAGACAGGTAAGACAGCTCATCAATAAACAACACTCACTGAGACAGGTAAGACATCTCATCAATAAACAACACTGACTGAGACAGGTAAGACAGCTCATTAGCAGACAACACTCACTGAGGTAGGTAAGACAGTTCATTAGCAAACACTCACTGAGACAGGTAAGACATCTCATCAATAAACAACACTCACTGAGACAGGTAAGACAGCTCATCAATAAACAACACTCACTGAGACAGGTAAGACATCTCATCAATAAACAACACTGACTGAGACAGGTAAGACAGCTCATTAGCAGACAACACTCACTGAGGTAGGTAAGACAGTTCATTAGCAAACACTCACTGAGACAGGTAAGACATCTCATCAATAAACAACACTCACTGAGACAGGTAAGACAGCTCATTAGCAGACAACACTCACTGAGGTAGGTAAGACAGCTCATTAGCAGACAACACTGACTGAGACAGGTAAGACAGCTCATTAGCAGACAACACTGATTGAGAGAAGTAAGACAGCTCATTAGCAGAAACACTGACTGAGACAGGTAAGACAGCTCATTAGCAGACAACACTGACTGAGACAGGTAAGACAGCTCATTAGCAGACAACGCTGACTGAGACAGGTAAGACAGCTCATTAGCAGACAACACTGACTGAGACAGGTAAGACAGCTCATTAGCAGACAACACTGACTGTGACAGGTAAGACAGCTCATTAGCAGACAACACTGATTGTGACAGGTAAGACAGCTCATTAGCAGACAACACTGACTGAGACAAGTAAGGCAACTCATTAGCAGACAACACTGACTGAGACAAGTAAGACAGCTCATTAGCAGACAACGCTGACTGAGACAGGTAAGACAGCTCATCAGCAGACAACCCTCATTGCGGCAGGTAAGATGACTCATCAACAGGCCACACCATTGAGGCAGGTAAAAGTGAGCTTTACAGTATCTTCCTCATTTCTTGGAAAGCTGCTTTTGTCTGAGCCATTCTGCATTTCACCTCTTTTGTACATCTACTATCTGAGGTTAACATTGTTCCTATGTATTTAAATTAATTTAATTATTTTTTATATTGGTCCTATTTGTCTTTATTGTGCATGAGATGTGATTTTCTTTGTTGCTACCATCATTACTTCTTTCTTTTTGCTGCTGAGGCTGAGTCCTTTATTTTTGCTCTAATAGCAATTTTTAAAAGTCTAAAAATTTTTTCTTCTTTATGTTATATTTTAACAAATTGCTATTACCCTCCCTGCCCGTTGATTATAAATCATTCTGTGAAATTTGACTAGCAAAAAAAAAACTCTTATGGTATTTACTTTTCTTATCCATATGTAAATTGTGTGACCACGTATGCAAGACATGAGTAGTAAGTCCTGCTTGCACATGGAAATGGATGAGAGTTGTATGGTTTGAAGAAACAAAGTATACACTGTACAAGTTGTGTCTGTGGTAGGAAAAGTAACTGTTTTTATTGGATAGGCCAATAGGCTTTCATCATATAGGCTGAGTACTGGTGCACATCTGCATGCTTGTTGAAATTTATTTGTAAATCATAAAATTTGTTATTGGGATGGCTTCCTGTACTGACAAGAAATATAAGTGCATATCACTTGAAATGAAAGTAATGGTGATAGAGAATGTGGTAAAAAAGTTTAAATCAAAAACAAAAATATTCATGTAATATGATATTTCCACAAGCACACGACATAGAGTCCTGAAGGACAGAAACAACAAGAAACAATCAGACTGGCAGTCAAAAGAAAAACAGACTCTCTGGACAGACTGCTTGATGATGATGGTTGCTGCTTTATATCTGAGATTTTTTATTGATTTTCTTTCAGGAAATTGGCTACAGTAACATAGAGTATGTTGCCGTCGGTGACTACCCAGCAGGCTCTTACTTCTCTCTTGCAAATGGGACAGGTGTCATCACTCTCACCAACAGTCTGGCCTCCAGCAATATACTCATGTTCACGGTAAGTGGTTTGTGGTTGTAATGAAATATTAGAATCTTGTCCAGTATTAATTTAACTCTATTGGTCTATAGCCACATGCACTAAGCACTGAGGTAATACATAGTGAGTAAAACTTGAGTAGCAATGCAAGAAAATAGTTCAAACATTAGAAATTTAAAATAAATAATTCGTACTCTAAAGCATCAACCTTTCAGTAAATTTAAGTATTCATTATGTGTAATCTTTCAAAATACCTGAGAGAAAATTCCTCTCCAATATGGTATTTCCTCTTTCCAGTACAGCACTTTTCGGCTGCATGTGTTTATCAAAATAAACTTAATTTTTGGATATTTATATAATAAAAATGGATTCTGGCCACTGCAGATTTGATAATTTGCAAAGTAGTGCTTTCAACTTTTCCAGTTGATAGATTAATATATAACAGAACGGTTTTCCTCCGCCCCGTGATGAGTCATCAGCGTGTTGGGACGTTCGGAGTCCTGACGTCGACCTGTGTTGATTGACAAGCCGACCTCTTTGTGCGATCGATCGTCACTGCTCCTGAATGTCGCCTTGCCTGGATGCTGCACTTGTGTTGTACCCTTGGCCAGGTGATCGCATAACCTGGTACTCCGCGCTGCGTCGTGTGGCGACTGCTGTGTCTCTGCAGGCCAGCTTGCGGGCCTCCTCCAGTTGTCGTTCTTTGCCAGGCACAGACAAAGACAGCTATCACTCGAGAAAGTACTCACTGAACACCAGGTAAAAGACACACCTGAGGTTTAATGCTCAAAAGTCAACCTCTCACAACATGTTCACAATCACAATTACAATTGATAGGTTAGCAGCCTCTCACACTTTGCCTGCTAACCACAAAGCATTCCCCTGTGTTATCTAAGACACTGCAGTGGTATACTGCAACACTCTTTCCACACCATCATGGATTCGCCTACCTTTTTCTGAGTAATCGTTGTTTACAATTTCATCCACTAGCACCCTGTAGCAGCCTTATTGCTGATCAATGAATTGGCGAAATCGATCTCGTGCAATCTCACCTTTACTGTTGGGTTTCCGGAGCATTATACTTCGTATCGGCACTCTCCTGTTTGACAGGAACGATGCGACTCTGTTTCGCTAAGTGCCAACTAATTTGCTCGGTGTCGCTGTCTGCACACCCACTCTAACTTCATGCTCCTAGTGAGCCTGACTTTATGAACTATCTCACGTACTGTCACACGACTTGTCATGCTGCTACACTGCACAACTATATTCTAACTTCACACTTCTGTTGAAGCCTAGCTTGGTGAACTACTTCACGGACTGACTTAAATTGTTCGTTGCTGCTAACTGCACAACTATATTCTAACTTCACACTTCTGATGAAGACTAACTTGGTGAACCATTTCATGGATTGCCATAAATTGTTCATTGCTGCTAACTGCACAACTATATTCTATATTCTAACTTCACACTTCTGATGAAGACTAACTTGGTGAACCATTTCACGGATTGCCTTAAATTGTTCATTGCTGCTAACTGCACAACTATATTCTATATTCTAACTTCACACTTCTGATGAAGACTAACTTGGTGAACCATTTCATGGATTGCCATAAATTGTTCATTGCTGCTAACTGCACAACTATATTCTCACTTCATATTTCTGATGAAGCCTAAATTGTCGGAAACTATCTCCCGGATTGTCACTTCACTGGTTGGTGCTGCTAACTTCTATAATTGTCTTATCCACTACCCTAACACACGTTCTACTTATCACTGCTTCAGGAATAAGGTCCGTTCCACTCAGCGACCACACACCAACTAACTAACTCTGCCACTTTGTTGTGAACTAACCACACTATGCTCCTGGTACCGGTTGCAACAAAACACCCAACCATCTGCATGGAGCCATCGTTTAATCTCGAATTATCTTTCCAACCTATCCTCTATCTAACCTTTCTCCCCTTCAACCAATCATACTCCGTTTTACATTTTTGCCTCGTTCCTAAATTGTGTCTTACATTTCTCGTGAGCCACGATGTGTCTACCCGCTTTTACTTCTGAACACTTCTCCCCCTGGAACCCGTGATTCTCCTTTTAATTCACACTTCTCATCACCTTTCGATTTCTACTACCTCACTCCCATCTTATCGTACACTCTTTAATCACTGCTACCTCCCTGCTTCAAATATAGGACAGGAACAATTAGTAGTTAACAGATTAATATAGGACAGGAATAATCAATAGTTGATAGATTAATATAGGACAGGAACAATCAATAGTTGATAGATTAATATGGGACAGGAACATTCAATAGTTGATAGATTAATATGGGACAGGGACAATCAGTAGTTGATAGATTAATATGGGACAGGAACAATCAGTAGTTGATAGATTAATATGTGACAGGAACAATCAGTAGTTGATAGATTAATATCGGACAGGGACAATCAGTAGTTGATAGATTAATATGGGACAGGAACAATCAGTAGACAAACATTTTGATAGTTGAGAGAAAACAGCCAGCTAAATGGAAAGGGGAATGCCCCAACTGCTGTGACACCAGCCAGAACTAAAGACTGCAGAAAATAAGAATCAAATGTAGCTTGTGTTTGATGGTTTCACGTTGTTAATCAAAACCATTTTTGGAACATAGACCATGGAAATGGCCTCTCAATCCACCCCTATTCTTAGAAATTTTCCTCTATCTTCTTCTAATTTAGACCAATGTTTATTGAGGTTTCCATGACTTTTCTTCTTCATGCATTCCTGGACCTTTTCTGCTTTTTCTTTCCCTGTGGATTCCAGGATAGAGTCTGTCTTGCATCATATTTTCCTGGGGTGTGTAGGTTTCACATAAGATAGCTAACCAGAAAAATGAAACAGAAAAATATTCTAGGCTCATATTACTTTCAAATTAAAAATTATCATTCTAAAGTAGTTTCACTGTTATTTATTAGTACCTCCAAATTTGCATATAAATAATAAAATCATGTATCACTCATTTATTTATCATTCTCTTCATAATTATTATTTTTCATTCTCTTCATAATTATTATTTATCATTCTCTTCATAATTATTATTTATCATTCTCTTCATAATTATTATTTATCATTCTCTTCATAATTATTATTTATCATTCTCTTCATAATTATTATTTTTCATTCTCTTCATTTTTATTAAAATAGTAGTGTCTTCTTCCCGGTATATCAGCTTACGAATATTAAAACAGGCGTTGTCACATTGCGAGCTTAAATGACCATACCGGTAGTTAGTGTGTTAATTTTATGTTACCTCATTTGTTGTATTTATTAGTTTTACCCACTAGACTTTAATCACACATTCCTCTATGTGCATAGAAAATAAATGTGGCTTATTTGCACAGCTTCATGGCTTCAGTTTTTACTCATTCTTTAATGTGAGTCAATAATTTTTCCTTCTGCCATTTTGTGACTCAGACATTTATTTTTAAAATTCAATTTGTTTACATATTTGTTATTCTATTTGAGACTTTCTGTTCAATTACTTTCTTGATTTTAAAGCAGTCAAGAATATATCAGAACAGTTTTTAATAATCCTTGATTTATTTACAGGTTCGTGCAGTAGCTCGGGATGGTGGTCGCCCACGCCTGAGTGGCACAACCTTGGTTCACATTTATGTCAACTACAACTTGAACTCACCTGTGATACTGCCTGATCAAGATTCAGCGAACGTTACAGTGTATGAAGATGACAGCACCGTCACCCCAATTTTTCAGTTCAGCTACTCTGATGCAGATCCACCTGTGAGTTATTTATATTTGAAGTTGTAATTTCTTTTTCTTAGTGATGTTGTGTGGTACCAGTGCTAACGTACGGATGTACAAGTTGAAAATTGATCAAGACTTTGGATAAGATTATTAGATGTTTTTGAAAACAAATGTCATTGTAGGATCTCAAACATAAGCTGGAAAAAAACATTTTTCAAATGAACAAATAAGAGATGAATCCAAACAAGAATACATGTCCAGCTTTACAAGAAGAAGGCATTGAACTACATCAATCATTGCAGAGAATGAATGAAGAAAGGCATTCATTTGGAAACCATCTGGTAAAATAAAACAAGGCAGACCATGAAAATCATTATGATGAGCAATTATTAGGGAAGCCTCAATCATGAGACTAAGAAACAACCAAGAATTAGCAGCAAATCGTCAATCGTGGAGAACTATGACTTCCACTTTATCTTCGGCCCTGGAGGAAAATGAATGGATAAAAATGAATGAATAAACTGCATGATTAACCAATATGATTAATTTTAATGTAATGGATTAGATTAAGTCACTTAGTCATGGTAAAGACTAAATCTTTTTTGGTCTTCTGATCCTTACACCTAAAGTATAAAATACTGTAGTATTTAGTAATAGCAAAATGGATTTGAATGTTACGAGTTGATGTGAGTCATAAGCTCTTAGACCCAAGATGGGAAAAAGTAGTAGACTGTAATTACCTTCTTAAATTTCTGGGTTCTCCTGGAGAATTTGTAGCTTGTCCTGCCTAGAGGTACTACAATGACAGGTCCTTTACATGAACAGCCCCCACCATTGTGGGGAACACTGTGATACTAACCTCACTTGGCAAGTCTATTGCAGACTGTTTCCTGGAAAACCATGTTTGAGGTTGATGTGAAGTCTTGGTCAGTTGATGGGCTGCTGACCCTGTAGTAGTAATAGCCATTTGGTTTCAGAATCTAGTATTTCTACACATCTATTGTGTATACTGAGGTGACTGTACAGTTTCACTCTGGCACAGACTTTCCTTTCACTAGTGGGACAAGTATGGTTAGATTTAGACATGTGGGTGTTTGTGGTTATTCTATTTCAGGTAACACATCTCCATGCATCAACACTTTTCATTTATGCATCTGTAATATTATTGTGCCATTTTGGATAATCCTGCACAAGGATTTTCCAGGAAGTGATGTGATAGCTTTTCAGAGAAACAGTTTGAGAAATTTTAAGTTTCTTCTTTCCCTCAATTGGTTACTTATCTTTGTAGAGTTCACAATACACCAATTACTTTAAAATATATTATTCATACATTCCAACAATATCCTAATTTCTCTTGAGTCATTTCAACTGAATGTTTATTTTAAATATTAAATCCTTATTAATCAAATGATAAGATATCATCTTGAGGTTAGATTGAATTGTTCTCTTTAATTTTCTTTGTCTTTTCTTCTCAGGCTGTTTTTTGCCTTATTTGTGTATTTATGACTCATCTCCAATTTATAATTTACTTTAATTATATCAGAATCATAGCAAAGATATATTTCCCTATATATGACATTCATTGTCATTCTATCCTGTGGGGACTGAAATTTGATACCAGTTTTGGTACATAGTTCCTTCATGAAATTAAAATATTTTCCTGTAAAGCCATCTCTACGGGCTAAAATGTATCTTATACTGAATTGTATAAGTCAGATGACTAGAGAAATGTGCTCTACATATTCCTGAATTTATCCACAGTAGCAAAGATCATTATCTCAAAGTCTGAATTTCTCAGATGTTTGCTTAAGACAAGTCTCTTGTGTCCAAATATAAATTTGAATAGAACTATTAGAACTTTTCAAAGAAAATTATAGAAGATGTCTGTGATTATTTGGTTGAGAGACCTTCCATTTCTTCCTAATGTGTTCCTGATGATGTGCTTTATCTCTGTTATTAAAAGTCAGTCATGTTTGTTGTTTGATGCTCCCAAGTTTAGCAAATTAATAGATGGTTTAACTTATTTATATTAATATTTATCTTACTTTATGTTTTAGACCGTTTTCTAACATACTATATCTTCTTGCTCTCATTAAATATACATAAGTCTTCTTTATTTATACATTTATTAAATTAACTTATTACTATATCACTATTGTTTGCTCATTGGTCACATGAGTTTTAATTTTTCATTTATTGGTTTGGATATTAATATCAAAAGGATTAAAACGCTCAATATGCTCATGTTTTTGTTCAAATTATTGAAAATAAAGTCTTAAGAGGATGGGAATAACAGCTGAGATGACAAATTACAGACTGGTGAATAGAGAGTTTTTGTCCAGCTTTATATGTCTCTAGAAATGAAGAAATCTATCTGACTGCTTGTCCCAGCTTTATATGTCTCTAATTAGAAATGAAGAAATCCATTTGACTGCTTGTCCCAGCTTTATATGTCTCTAATTAGGAATTAAGAAATCTATTTGACTGTTTGTCCCATATGTCTCTAATTAGAAATGAAGAAATCCATCGGACTGCTTGTCCCAGCTTTATATGTCTCTAATTAGGAATTAAGAAATCTATTTGACTGCTTGTCCCAGCTTTATATGTCTCTAATTAGGAATTAAGAAATCTATTTGACTGTTTGTCCCAGCTTTATATGTCTCTAATTAGAAATGAAGAAATCCATCGGACTGCTTGTCCCAGCTTTATATGTCTCTAATTAGGAATTAAGAAATCTTTTTGACTGCTTGTCCCAGCTTTATATGTCTCTAATTAGGAATTAAGAAATCTATTTGACTGCTTGTCCCAGCTTTATATGTCTCTAATTAGGAATTAAGAAATCTATTTGACTGCTTGTCCCAGCTTTATATGTCTCTAATTAGGAATTAAGAAATCTATTTGACTGCTTGTCCCAGCTTTATATGTCTCTAATTAGGAATGAAGAAATCTATCTGACTGCTCTGTGTGTTTAGTTTTCTCTTTAATTTATATCATCATGGTCATCAAAATATTTTAAAGTCACTGTTTATTGTATGTTGGTTTACTTTTCTAAAAAGAAATATTTGCAATCTTGTTTTAGGGCCCACAGCGTGATGTCACATGGACAATTCAGTTCAATAACAACGCATTTCGCCAGTACTTTATCATTGATCAGCAAGGAAATGTTTACATCAACGTTCCATTGTACTTGGATAATTCAGATGTTATGCTATACACTGTATGTTCACATTCTGTTATATGAATACTTTTGCCATAACTCAAATAATTTTTGCAGTTGTTGTTATTTGTTACAGATAATTTGAAATATTGTATATCTAACAATTATTGGTACAAGTTTAGCATTTAGTTTAGTCAAAAGTTGTCCTAAGAGCAATGTGGTCCACACCCACCTCCCTGAAAGAGAAACTATAAGGGGCAATCGAATCACTTAAACAGACAGCTAACTTCATAAGAGAGTCTGGAATCCTACTCTGATTGAGTCTTGATCACAGAGAGAGAGAGAGAAAAGTTGACCTTCATTGCACAGTTGAGAACTCCATAGAACTCAAATCCTCTCCTGAGTACGTCTCCCAGAAAGAAGTACGCCCACCACACACAACTCCATTAAAAATGTAAAAAAGTAAAGTGCCCCTTCACACCAAGTGGCGTATAGGGAATATGGTGTTTGTGACCATAATTTTTACAGACCTTCAGCGTGTGATTTTTGAGGTAATGTGGTCAGTACAACGCCAGTGCTGCTTTACTTTCCCTCAACAAAATCCTCTATCCATTTAACACTGGGTACACCTGGAAGCCGTTGATCAGGATCAAATCCGCCTCTTGTCCTTAGTAGTCCAGTTCACTAACTACTGAGCTACCACAGCTCCTACACAACTCCATAGCACTGGTGAAACCTAGTCCCTGAAACCTCTTAGGACATGCTTGGCAGATGACAGTGGCTTTATTCTTTTCTCCCCTCATCATGGCCAGTGCTTTGGTACAATTTGATCGTTTAATAAAATTAATAAAGGCATATGAAAACAAGGTTATTTTGGTTCTCTACAGTTTTTTAAGTTTTATCAAAGTAATAATGCTAAAACAATGTCCTATATCATAAATGCAAACAACAGCTGATCAAGATCCTGCATCACCTTCAGTTGGTACTCCCGGAAAACCTATCTGGTCTGGCCAATCAAGTAAGGATCAGAGATGGAAGGTAACCTTGTACTCAAAAGTGCAGCACTGAAGTCAGATGTGTTGAGCTCAAAAATGTGTTGGGCACAAAATAATGCATCAACGCCCATTTAACATTCTTTTAAGGTCAGATGTTGAAGAGAACTATTCATTCTTCTAGTAGCCATCAGGTGAATGCTGAACGAATGAAAGAGATACGAAGTGAATTAATATTTCACTGTACTGAGCCATGGCTTTGAGAGGTTTAGTCCAGTGCTATCCCATCTTGGAGAGCATCAAGCTGCAGTTAAATCCATGTTTGCCATATTGCCAAGCATCTGACTATTGAATTACACCCTCATAAACATTTCTTCTAATTGGAAATGTCTTATTCAGGTACTAACAGACAATTGAGACACAATGTGGCAGTGCACCATCCAGGTGGAAACAAAGTGTGTTGGCGTTTCTTTAGTTGTGGATAACAATTTTGAAAAAACGCTCAGACAAAACTAGAATTTCTATGTCTTGTAGTTGTCTTTAAGTAATAGACAGAAATTGTACAGATAGTTTTTGGACATTGTCTGACTGTTCTTCTTATCATTGCATAAATAGAGTTTTTTTTTTGCTAAAAATGTTGCCCCTGTATTATAGAAAAAGACATGCAACAAATTAAATCAAATATTGAGACAGCTATCCCTTATATTTCAAAACTAAGAAATACCTATTATCATCAAGAAATATATTATACTCCAATATTGTGCAACCAATGCCATACATGGTCATTTATGACTAAGAATAAAAGTAAGCTGATCACCACAGAGATGATGTGCTTGAGAAAAGCACATGAAGTGACTAGAAAAGATAGACTCATAGATAATATTTTAAGAGAAAGAGTAGGCACAGAACCAGTAGTCCTACGCTATCTAAAGCTAGAAACAACAAAGTAGTTTGCCCATCTAGAAAGAATGTTGTGTGATTCCTTACCTACAAAGCATATATTAAACGATGAGTAGAGAGAGGAGCAAGAGACAGACCCAGAGTAAGATGTACAGACAACATCGAAGATGCACTACAACATTACTTGGTAATAATTTAAACCACTAAAAAGACAACCAGAACTTTGTATCTCCCTTGACACCCGAACGAGTACAGCAGGAAGTGAAAAAAAAATAAAAACATATTTCGTGCATTTTTTAGTTATTAGTATTTGTTCAATAAATATATTTATGGAAGATACAACTTTTCATATTCTATCTACTTTACTTTCCTCTGTATTATATGTCAATATTTTTTCCTGTTTTTGTGACTTTGACACATTGTTTGAGCATTTAATAAATCTAATGGGGTAGCTTAAAGGGGAAAAATAAGACCACTAAATGGTTTTAAAAAATGTGTCCCCATTTTCTGACAGTATAATTGTTAACTCTTATTCAGTTACATTGTTAATTGTGTTTGACATTTTATATTAATAATAATCTTTTAAGTAATGTAATCTCCAGTTTACTGTGCTGATTACCAACAAGGATGGATCAGGTAAATCAGACTCCATATTTTGTACAGTAAATGTCCTGCGGAACTTGTTCACTCCAGTATTCAGCCAAAGTGTGTACTATCTGTCAAACGTCAACTATCAAGCACCTGGTGGAACTGTGTTGGCCAATAATATCACTGCTACTGATGCAGATACAGTTGTGAGTATGTTTGTGGTATTCTGGGAAATTATAAATTAATTGCAAATTGACTTGTGTACCAAATATCAGCTGGAATTTACCAATCTCTTTCTTTTACTGATTTGTCACTTTCTTTTTGTTTGAATTAAACAAAAATATATGTTTTTGGCCTCACTCCAATTACTTATCTCTGACTAACTTTTAAATTTTGTATACAAATGAACTTTCATCATCATCAAGTGCCATGCCTGCTGGAGTAGGTGATCATGTCTCTCCACAACTTTGAATCTCAACAGTTATTTATCTTTTCTGTTGTTGACCTTCTGCCAAGCCATTCTCTTAAGCTGTCTGGTATCTTTTCTCTTCGCTTCCCTCTATCTCTTCGTCCCTCAATTTTCCCATTGTTGAACATTACTGTTTGCATTTGTTTAAAACTTGTTGTTTACAAAAGAGTATTGTTTTTTTTTTCATTTTTTTTTTCATTTTTAAAAAAAGAATATATTTTTTTTTCTACATTTACATCTTAGTTCTTTAGTATTGTTGGTCTTTTCCTTCTCTGTTCTACTTTCTAGAAATTATACCCTCCACCACAATGGCCTTGAAAAAAAAAAAGAAACAGTGATGCAGGGTATTAAAAAAAAAGTAAAGTACCCCGTCACGCCAAGTGGCGTATAGGGAATATGGTGTTAGTGACCATATATTTTACAGACCTTCGGCACATGATTTTTGGGGTAATGTGGTCGGTATTACGCCCATGCCGCTTCACTTTCCCTGAAAAAAAATCAGGTACCTATTAAAGGCTGGGTGAACCGGAAGCCTACCTCTTGTCCTTTGTAGTCCTGTTCACTAACCACTGAGCTATTGGAGGCGGGTATAGTCCTGGAAAAATAAAAAACCTGGCAATCTAAAGAAAATGAAAATAAGAAATTAAAAATTCATTACAGACAACTCTCACTGAAACCCGCAATGCAATGACAGCAACTCTTACTGAAACATGCAACACAATGACACCAAGAAGCATTCAGAAAGGCAGGCAAGAGGGCTCTGAACAAACTACTTGATAATGATGTTGATATTTAGATTAATAAGATGTTCTGCTGTGCATTGTAGTTTAATTAATGATCTATACATACACTTCGTTAATGAACATTTTGTTGCTGCTTTGTAATAAAATCTCAATGTCTTCAGCCTAGGTACAAAGTAAACCGCTACGAGATGATTCAGGATGCAGTGTACAGTCAGTTGTTTAGTGTTGACCCAAACACATGTGTACTTTCTTTGGTGCAGCCTTTGACAACTAGGACTGAGAATGATTACAAGGTTAGTTGATGTTGATGTTAAGAATTTTCAGAGAAACAAAGATAATGTTTCACTTATGGAAGTGAATCTGATGCTTTGAATGCAGTATTAATTGTTCATCCTTCGGAAAAGAAAAAAAAGAAGTGAAATGAAAATGTTTTAAAAAATGTGACGAAAACGCTGGTATTGTGATTTTATGTTAGCTTTAGACTTTATATTTACATTGTCATGGCTACTGGGGCAAAATTCTACAGGTTACAGTTAATATTACAGTTAATAATAGCGGAGAAAGCTATAGAGCATAATAAAACACTATGTACAGCTTTTATTGACCAAGAAAAGGCGTTTGATAGGGTGGACAGGGAACAACTGTGGTCCGTATTGCCCTTGTACGGAGTGAGTCACCACCTAGTAGAGATATGCAAGAGCCTCTATGAAAGTAGTCGCACTACAGTAAGATCTTCAGCAGGCTACCCTAAACACTTCACCATTAACTCCGGAGTAAGACAAGGCTGCGTGCTTTCCCCTTTACTTTTCATCACATATATGGACAATATATGCAAATTAGCATGCCCAATCAAAGGAAATATACCAACACGCATGATAACAAGCGATAGCACAAAAGTGAACGAAATATACGTACCAGAAAACAACAGAAGAGAGGAAGAAATAAATGAAATACTATTTGCACACGACCAAGTTCTGATACATGAAACAACTGAGGACCTACAAGAACATATCAACAGGCTAAACAACACTTGTAAGCAATACAACATGAAGATCAACATAAGCAAAACCGAAGTAATGGCAATAGCGAGAAAGAAAGAAAAACTAAACATCATAATAGATAATACGATTATGAAGCAAGTCATCATCATCATGTACCCTGCCGGTTGACGTAGGCGATCATGTCCCTCCACAATCTTCTATCTACAGTGCATTGTATTAGTTCTGTTGTTGACTGTTTTCCATGCCATAACACCAAGCTATCCAGTATTTTCTCTCTTTGTCGTCCGCGATCTCTCTTTCCCTTTATTTTGCCAGTTGTAACCAAGTATTCCAACTTTCCTCTTCTCATGATGTGCCCGAAAAATGTTGATTGCTTCTTTCTGATGTTTTTTAAGAGCTCCCTTTTTGTGTTGGCCTCTTTGAGAACTTCCTCATTGGTCTTTTTATCTGTCCAGGGAACTTTCAACATTCTTCTGAGAAATCCCATCTCTGTGGCCTCTAACTGTCTTTTCATTTGTTTGTCTACTGTCCATGATTCGCTTCCATAGGTCAGAATTGGTTCTATATAGCACCGATGAACTTTCTTTCTCATTTTTATTGACATAGATTTGTTGTATAAGATATTTTTCATTTTCTGAAATGCTATTTTGGCCTGAGCTATTCTGCTTTTTATTTCTGTGGTGCATCTCCCATCTGATGTAATTATTGTGCCCAAGTATTTGAAACGTTGCACTTGTTTTAGATTTGTCTTGTTTATTTTTATGCTGCATGATGGTGATGATTGTTTCTTTGATATAACCATTACTTCTGTTTTCTTTTGAAACCAAGAGACAGAGATAGATATAAGGTGTAACAAAGCATGCCAAGTTATAGACCAAGTATCAACACTATTGAAAAACAAAGCAATAACTATGGAAGCAAAAAGGGCAATATACAAATCAATTTTTCTACCAACTCTGTGCTATCAGTGCCAGAATTGGACGCTGGACTCTAGAACAATAAGAAAGATAACGACCACCGAAATGAAATGTGTCAGAAGAATGACAGGAAACAGCTTAAGGGACTGAGTAAGAAACATTGACCTGAGGAAGAAACTAGAAATTGAACCAGCCATCGAATACATAAAGAAACAACAGATAAATTGGTTCGGCCACATAACAAGACAAAAAGAACTAACAATGACTCAAAGAGTCTTAAATAAACGCTATGAAAGCGCCAGATTAAGAGGAAGACCGAGAAAGAGATGGATAAAGGGAATACTAGAGTCACTAGGAGGAATAACATCAGAAGAGGTCAACAGAAGAGCAAAGAATCGCAGATTGTTTCTCCCCTCGACGCCAACGGCAGCAGAGGAAGGATAGAAGAAGACAGTTAATATTTTTATGAGTGGACAGTTTTGTATAGGTTTCAGATGATAATTTTTGCTAATGTACAGTTTTACAGGTTGTAGTTGATGTTTTTACAAATGGACAATTGCACAGGTTTTTACAAGTGGACAATTGCACAGGTTTTTATAAGTGGACAATTGCACAGGTTTTTACAAGTGGACAATTGCACAGGTTTTTACAAATATTTTTATGTGAGAATGTTTTAAAAGTTGTCTTAGTGCTAATAACTGATAATTTTTCTTACCATGTAGATTGAGATACGAGCTTTAGATGGGGGCACACCAGTTTTGTCAAACTATACCACAGTGATCATTAGTGTCAATCGAAATCTGTTCCGTCCTCGCTTTACCTCGGCCAACAATCAGACTTTGACTCTTGATGAAGATCGTCCACCACAAATGGTAGCCACTCTTACTGCAGCAGATGATGATACAACGGTAAGTAGTTTTAGATAAATGATGTAGTTGTAGACATAAATTATCAGATGAAGATCGTCCACCACAAATGGTAGCCACTGTTACTGCAGCAGATGATGATACAACGGTAAGTAGTTTTAGATAAATGATGTAGTTGTAGACATAAATTATCAGATGAAGATCGTCCACCACAAATGGTAGCCACTCTTACTGCAGTAGATGATGATACAATGGTAAGTAGTTTTAGATAAATGATGTAGTTGTAGACATAAATTATCAGATGAAGATCGTCCACCACAAATGGTAGCCACTCTTACTGCAGTAGATGATGATACAACGGTAAGTAGTTTTAGATAAATGATGTAGTTGTAGACATCAATTATCAGATGAAGATCGTCCACCACAAATGGTAGCCACTGTTACTGCCTCAGATGATGATACAACGGTAAGTAGTTTTAGATAAATGATGTAGTTGTAGACATAAATTATCAGATGAAGATGTTATGAAAGAATAATGTTGCTAAAGGAGACTAGTATTGACCAAAAAATCCAGCATATGATATTTTATAGAGCTTGTACTTTAGCCATATTTAATTTACTTTACTCAATGGATTTTTACTAAAAGAAGAGTTACATCCTCCCAGTGTATGTAGTTGTTAGTGAAAGATCAACATATGTGCCCCATAATTTATCTGCAGTTGTCTTTCTTGGGGCTCTCATATCTCAGTACAGTTCACTTGATTGTGGGACATGTTGGTCAGTTTGATATGCAACTTGAGGGGTTATAGTTAGTGCAACCTGTAGAAGTGCAACTTCACTCAACAATGTGTGTGTTGTATTCAGTGGATTGCAGCTTCCTGTGCTCTCTTTAGATTCAATAGAAGATTTTAAGGTAATATTCTGTTGGTTCTTGATCTTCCATAATATAAAATGACATAAAATGAAAGACCAGAAAAATAAAATTGTTGTTTACAAATAATTTTTCTTGCTGAGTTCTCTGCCCTTAGGGTGATTTATTTTCTTGATTTAGTTCTCACCAAGCACAGACAAAGAGTCAGTGATGTTTTTGCTTCAATGTTTCTCTTCTGCTTCAGTCATCCAACGATTACTCTTCTCCTTTGTTTGCCATTAAAATTGTATTAATTGAATATAGTTGCTCTATGAAATAATATACAGCATGCTGTTAAAGCTGCAATTGTTGGCCCAACACATTGAATTAAAATTTGATGTTTTATAGTGTTTGGGAGGAAATCTCACCATATTTCTCTCATTGTTGCTATCATCATTCACAAGATATGTAAAGTATGGCTCACAATATGCATCTGCTTTTACTAATCTTTGACAGGCTTCTTTGTTCTGAGAAGAAGTGAAGAAAAGATGTAAATGGTGAATTAACTGATATAGATATGATTATGCACCAGCAAACAAATATACAAAAATATTACCCATCACTGACAATGTCTAATGATATGAAAAGGTCAGATGTCACAACAGTCATCATCAGATTTGGTCTGAAGTTAACAAGACTATTCCACTGTAACCTGTCCTCATCAACTTTCTCTTTAAGTTATTTAGTGAGAAGATTGGTTTAAGGTCACTTGATCATATTGTTCCACCATAACCTAACTAAAACATAATTGTTCCACTGACTTCCTCATCATCTTTTTTGTGTAAATCTTGGTATCCAGTATTTCCAGTAGTGATTTTCCATGTTTTATATTGTAACTAAATCACTCCATTCATCTACATTCTTTAGAATTTTTCTACTCGTTCCTGTAAATAATTTTATGTTTGAATTTTTTTTCTGTCATGCTCAAATCAGGATTATGTGATAACATCTCATTTCAGTATGGTATTTGTTTTTATCTTTGTTTGTGTGTGTTTAGAATGCCAATTTTTAAATGTCACATCCCGGGAAAGGGTATTCTAGGGATGCTCTTATCTAATCGTATGGTATTCGGTACAAGGACTTACCTACATACAAGAGTTCTTATTCATGCATTCTCATTTAGTTTTAATACGAACACCACCAGGCAAATGAAGAAGAGGCAGACCTTTGGGGACATGGCGATGAACCAAACATGATAAAGTAACTGCAGGTCCTGGGGAGAGTATCCATGCTTGCTCCAGACTGGATTTAATAGAGATCTCTTGTGTGCACCCTATGCTCTGACTGGAGTTAAGAGGATTAAGAAGAAGAATAGTGCTACAGAGCAGATATATTACAGATTATTATTAATGATTAGTAACAGTTCAAATGTTAACCTCAGATGGTAGATGTACAACAGAGGTGAGATGCTAAATATCTCAGGCAAAAGCAGCTTTCCAAGAAATGAGGAAGATACTAATGAGGAAATCCTTTTTTGACAGTAGAAACAAGGAAAGGAGATCTTAAATGTTATTTAGAGCCAGTCTGAACATATGTATGTGAATCATGAACATTAGGACAACAGACAAGAAAATCACTGGAGGTTGTAGAAATGTGGTTTTACAGAAGAATGTTGAGAATACCATGGACAGCTAAGAAAGGAGTAATGAAAATGTTCTGAAAGAGACCAAAGCAAATAGAGAACTAATATCCAATAATAGGAAGAAACAAACACCATTTTTTGGCCATTCAATGAGAAGGGAACAGCTGGAATATATTGTAACAACTGGGAAAATTGAGAGACTAAGAGATGAAGGAAGCAAAGATATAAGATACCAGACAGCTTAAGAGAATGGCTTGACAGAAGGTCAATAACAAAAATTATAAATAACTGTTGAGATCGAGAGTTGTGAAGAGACATGATCACCTACTCCAGCAGGTACTTGGTGATGATGATAAACAGTTCAGTTTTGGTGAAAATCTTTCTCTCTGGGGAAGGTTTGTATATTCCAATTGTTGATGACCATGGATGACAGAATCAAGATCTGGAGAGCACGAGCATACCTGAAGATTAGTACAGATACAGAGCATCCATTGCACCACGTGCTCAACACAGAGAAAGGTACCAGGCTAAAAAGAGGCAAATCATGGGTGGGCTGAGCAGAAGATGTCATCAAACAGGTCTGTGGGCTTACCAATCTCAGCGTTGGTGAGGAGTGGATACCGGTGCCTACGTCATTCAAGGGGACTTTCTCATGTATTGTCACACTCGACAGGAAAAGTAGGGAACAGAACCCGGTCATGGTTAATGCTGAGGTCAACGGTCTCATCTGCGATAACACCGATGAGAAAGATGCAGTCATCTATACAGACGGATCTGTAAGATGATACGAAAGAAGTGCATGGGCATTTACAGCACGCTCGGCAGGCAGAATAGCCAAGGAAGACAGTGGTGCATACGCCATGACCACGAGTAGCATGACAATGGAGGTGATGGCAGTGACCAAGACATTCAAATGGTTAGAGTCACAAGACTACATCCACGCATGTATACTGAGTGATTCGATGAGCATGATAAAAAAAGTGGAGGCGGGCTTTGTACGCATGCAATGGGTAGAGTTGTTGCAGAAATCCAAAATACGTAAGGTCACCTTTGTCTATGTCCCTGGACATGCGGGAGTACGAGGAAATGAGAAAGCGGACAGGTTGGCTGGCTGCGCTGTCATTGAGGACGGGCAACCGATGGATCGGGCGGACATCATCAATGCACTCCGAGATGTGGGAAGAGCACAGGACTTCGACAAACACAGATCAACGTCGCTTCTTCGGATGATGGAAATGGGAGTTAAGATGGACACAGCCAGAAATGAGAAACTTGGTGGCCATGTAAGAAGACTTATCAACCAACATAGAACTGGAGTCGTCAGTCGCTGGACACTGAGGGTATTGCTGAGGAGGGGATCTGAGCACCTATGGACATGTTCGGAGTGCAATGATGATGACCCACAAATAACTCAAATAACTCAATTCCAATTGTTATATTTGACCTAATTTCGGTTACACAACTTACGTCTTTCTTAATGACTTGGCTCAGAGAGCCCCATCTTCTCTTTGATGACTTTTTCAACCTGTGCTAATTTTTTTTTTACTTAAAAATATTGTCACATTTCACATTAATTTTCATATTTGAACAGCAGTCTCATGTATTAAATATATTAAATGGTATTAAGCAGCTGAACCTAAGGAGAGACTAGACAAACTACTATGTTTCGGCAAAAGCCTTGATCAATAATACAAATATAAATACAATAACGCACACAAGGCATGTACTTATCTATCTGAAAAGGGCCATGTCAGGGAATGATTGGAAGAGGAAGTGACCAGGACCAAAGTGCTTGTTGGTCACATAAGTGATAAATAGGTAAAAGAGGGCCAAAAAAAGAGCCAAAGTAAAGATCCCCTGAAAAAGGGAAAGGTTAGGTGGCAAGAGAGAAGAAAGACTGGTAATGCAAAGGCTTTTGAAATTAAGTCTTTTTCTGAAATGTCCTAGTTTATCTCATTGCTTCTTAGGTTCAGCTGCTCAATACCATTTTTAAAATATATATTTTCTGCAGTTTTGCTCATGGCATCACATAAAATTAGTGTACTGTATGCAGTACAATATATGATATATTTCTGTCCGTCTCCAGCAGTCTCATGTAGCGAAGCAGAATTTAAAATATATATTTTCTTTTTTTTTTTCATTATGAGCTTCATTATATTTTCCTTTATGGCAGTTGTTATTATTTTTGCATTAAAAAATTCATTAATAACTTCTCTGCTCAAATCTCAGGCGCCTGCCAATAGGCTAATCTTCAGCCAAGTTGATGGAACTGCACAATCCATGACCTACTTTAATACTGATTATAGTGGCAGAATCTATCTTATCAGAAGACTTGACACACCTGGAACTCCTGATATCTACACGGTAAGTCACAATTGGTTATTATAAGATTCCGGCCAGTTTCAGTTTTTATTAATGAAAATTACGTTCTTTATCTTTCACTATACACTTAAATAAGAATTAGTTTTACTAAATTAAACTTGTGTTGAACACTTATTTAAACATAAAATGAACATATAATTATGTTTATTTTAAAACTCTTAAAGCTTTAAGTAAATGAATAGAGCTCTTAAAATAATAAGTATTACTAACATAACTCTTGAGTAATAAGTAATATTATTAGAACTCTTAAGTTGTGATCTCTGCAATATGTGTCATTTTGGCAATCAAGGTTTCTGTTTTTGAGATTGTAGTTCTGCCCTATGTGCCGTCTTCGGCTCGAAAGAACAATAGATAGAATGGTAATAAAATTCTTAATTAATAAGCAATTTTAATCAAACTACTTTTTTTAAAAGTAGTACTAAAAGAACACTTATTTAATAAGTAGTGCTAATAGAACACTTTAGTAGCAAGTAATACTAATATAACTCTTAAGTAATAAGTAAGGTTAATAGAACACTTTAGTAGCAAGTAATACTAATATAACTCTTAAGTAATAAGTAAGGTTAATAGAACACTTAAGTAATGAGTAATACTAATATAACTCTTAAGTAATAAGTAAGGTTAATAGAACACTTTAGTAGCAAGTAATACTAATATAACTCTTAAGTAATAAGTAAGGTTAATAGAACACTTTAGTAGCAAGTAATACTAATATTGACAAGCTGTCATTGTAAAAAGTATTGTTATGGAAACAGCGCCATATATTTTAGAGCAGTGATCTCTGCAATATGTGCCATTTTGGCACGCAAGGTTTCTGTTTTTGAGATTGTGGTTCTGCCCTATGTGCCGTCTTCGGCTCGAAAGGACAATAGATTAGATAGAATACTAATATAACTCTTAAGTAATAAGTAAGGTTAATAGAACACTTTAGTAGCAAGTAATACTAATATAACTCTTAAGTAATAAGTAAGGTTAATAGAACACTTTAGTAATGAGTAATACTAATCATCATCATCATCAAGTACCAAGCCTGCTGGCGTAGGTGATCATGTCTTTCCACAACTTTGGATCATGGCAGTTATTTATCATTTCTGCTGTTGACCTTCTGCCAAGCCATTCTCTTAAGCTGTCTGGTATCTTTTCTCTTTGCTTCCCTCTATCTCTTCGTCCCTCAATTTTCCCAGTTGTTACAATATATTCCAGCTGTTCTCTTCTGATTACATGGCCAAAAAAAATGATGATTGTTTCTTCCTAATATTGGAAATTAGCTCTCTTTTTGCTTTGACCTCTTTCAGAACATTTTCCTTACTCTTCTTAGCTGTCCTTGGTATTCTCAACATTCTTAATGTTGTTAGTAATACTAATAGTGGTCTTAAATATAACTAATGCCAAAAAAAGTAAAGTAAAAACTCTTAAATTATAAATAATACTAATAGGACCCATAAAGTTATAATTTGCTATTTATATTTTTAGAGTTATAAATTATATCTTGTTTTATTCTTTTCCATTCTCTTTGATCTCAGGTGCAAATTAGGGTCTGTGACCAGGCCCCTACTTCTCTGTGTGCTATACCAGATTCATTTGTGACTTTCAATGTCATTCGAAACCACCGACCATATTTCATCAACACTCCTTACAGTGGAAATTTTACAACCTTGTCACCAGGAGCTTACGTCCTTACAGTTACTGCTCTAGACCCGGACCCGTCTGTAAGTTCAGCAAACCATGAGTACAACAAAACCACATATTCAGCCATAACATAAAAATAAAGCTGTGTAAAACAATATAGAACAGCACACAGTTGCTTGCTTTAATGCAAAGTTGTATTTTAGTTACAATCTTAACAATGCTGCCACTTATAGAAATGAAGATGTCCTGAGGAAATTACCTTCCACTTTTTTCTTGAGATTGATATTATATGGGAGTGGTTCAAATTTGTGACACTGTACAAAAATATTAATATTCTAAAACAGTTAATTTTTATACTATTTATATTTTAGTCCAATAAAGTTTATAAATAAATATTTCAAAATTTGAGTGTAAAATAACCATAAACTTAACCACAAATATTGTAAAATCTTAGGTCATGATGTCTCTTATGGTTATTGTTAATGTACTATAGCAGAATTATACTCGCTTCTATTTTAAGAGCTGAGAAAATTTACAAAGTCTACTAAAATTATCATCAGCAAACAAGAGAGAACAAAGCTTCCCCAATAGCAAGATGTTTTCACCCATGACTCACATATTTTCACTTGTTTGCAGATGGCCAGAGATCAACTGTCTCATATACACCAAACATATATATTACTATGAGAGGCCTTTAATTTAGGCTTTTCTGTATCATCATATGTTTGTTTTGAAATCTTCTTCTTCTTTCCTTCCTCATCTGCCTTTCAGCGTCGAGGGGAAATATAATTTGTGGTCTTTTGTTCTTCTGTTCGCCTCTGCTGCTGTTATGTTTCCTAGTGCTTCTAATATTCCATCGATTCATCTTTTTCATGGTCGGCACTTGAGTCTGGTGTTCTCACAACATTTGTTGAAGGCTCGTTATGTTGTGTTTTGATCTTTCTGCCTTGTCACGTGGCCAAACCACTATTCTGTTGTTTCCTTATATATTCTATGGCGGGGGCTATTCCTAGCTTTTTTCTCAGTCTTCTTCATTTCTGATCTTATCTCTCAGACTGTTTCCTGTCATTCGTCTAACACATTTAATCTCTGTAGAGGTTATTTTTCTTATTGTTCTTGATTCTAGGGTCCAGGTCTGGCATTGTTAGCACAACATTGGGATGCAAATTGTATTGTATAGTGCTCGTTTTGCCTCCAGAGTTATTTCCTTGTTGGACAATAGTGGTGATAACTGTCCAATGATTTGACAAGCTTTGTTGCATCTTGATTCTATCTCTGCTGTTTGAGAATTATCGTTTGTCATTAGACTTCCTAGGTATTTGAATTCCTGTACTTGTTTTAGTTGTCTGCCTTCTGTAGTTATGCTGATGTTCTGTTTATTTTTGGCGACATTCATGACTTCTGTTTTGTTGATGTTGATTTTCATGTTGTATTTTGTGCCTGAGCTGTTGAGTTTGTTTAAGTGTTCTTGTAGGTCTTCTATTATTTCATGTATTAGTGCCTGATTGTCTGCAAATAAAAGCTCGTTGATCTCCTCTGTCTCTGATGGGTTGGCTAGCTTGCATATATAGTCCATGTATGTATTAAACAGTTGGGAGGATAGTACACACCCCTGTCTTACACCTGATCTAACTTCGAAGTGGTCTGTGTAGCCTGCTGCTGTTCTGACCCTGCAGCTGCTGTTGCTGTAGAGGCTTTTAATAAGGTTGGTTAGATATTGGCTTACTCCGTATGTTGTTAGTATCCCCCACAGTTGTTCTCTGTTTACTCTGTCGAATGCTTTTTCCTGGTCAATGAAGGCTATGTATAAGTTTTGATTGTGTTCTGTCTTTTTTTCTGCAAGCTGTTTTAATGTGAATAGTGCTTCAGTACATCCTCTGTTTTTTTCTGAACCCCATTTGAGAATCGCTTAACTGTAGTTCTATTATTGGTCTCAGCCTTTTTTCCAAGATTTTGGCGTATAGATTTCCATGGCTGACAAGGGATATACCTCTATATTGATTGCAGTCTCTTTTGCTACCTTTCTTTTTCCATATTGGTATGATGATTGCCTGTTGCCAGTCTTCTGGGGCTTGTTGTTGGTGCCATGCTGCATTAAATATTCTGTGCAGCCAATGCATTCCTGTTTCTCCCGCTGCTGCTATTATTTCTATTGGTATGTTATCTATCCCCGGTGCTGTATTTCTTTGATACATATTGATTACTTCTTCGATTTCCTCTTTCATGATGTTGGGTTCAGTATTTGTGAGTTCTAGCGTGGTTTTTGTTGCCTTATTTTGTGAGTTCTAGCGTGGTTTTTGTTGTCTTATTGGTAGTTGGCATATTTATCTATCTCCATCTTCTGTGTATTTCTCTGAGCATAAAACATGTATCCCTTACCAACCTGCTGAGTCAGTCATAAGTTAAGGGCTTAACTTAAGAAAAACACACGTTGAGGGTTTAGCCTGGCTGATGTTTCCCCAGCGTGTTTGATCGCTAAGGTCTCACGTGTTTTGAAATGATTGGTAAAATCTACATGAAGAATAGGCAAAAGTTTCGTTTGAAATTTAGCAATCAGAAGCAGCAGTTTTATTTGAGCACTGGTTTTGGTACCTAATTTCATGAACACTGTAAGAGTTCAGACACCATATGAGTCTCCAATTTCCTATTTCTTTTTTATTTGCACAACTTGTATGATTAAAAAGTGATTTTCTCATGTTTTTTGTAAATAAATAACTTGTATGCAAAACAGTTTTAACATTTAATTTATGCTACAGAGAAAATCATTTTAGCACTTTCAATTTTCAAAGTGACATAATGTTTTATAAAAAAGAATATGGGTTGATACGAAGTGATTAAAAATATAATGAAATTTATTTAAACATATAATATCTTTTTCCTACATAGACACATAGGTTTGGGGTATTCAATTACACTCTTATTGGAGATGATGGTGCTCAAGGCAAGTTCAGCATCAATCCTCAGACTGGAGTTGTTACTGTGTCACCCAATCCAAGCTCTGGAGGGGAGAGTCCATTCAGAGTAAGAACATAGCAGATTGCTCATTTTAATAGACCACAGTGAAATCTTACATTTGTATACCTTCTTAAATGTCGGTTTGTTGCAACACAAACAGTTAAGCCTAACAGCACTTGCTTTCCTTTTACAGTGAAATATAGGCTGCTTTTATCCACAGTGGCAAAGAATGCAACACATTTAATCAATGCAGGACAGGAACAATCAGTAGACAAAAACTCGGATGGGAAATGTGAATGCCTCTGATTGTGATCATGCCAGTCCGAACGAAAGACTGTAGTGAAATATAGAACTACAGTTCCAGTTTTGGATATTTTTATGATAACTTGTGTATTTTTGTTTTTATCCTTGGTCTGATATATGGAGCCATGGACTAACTTCACAATTGTATTGGTAATTTGATTTTAGAGTCTGTAGTCAAAGCTCTTTGATAAATTAAAGTATAAGCAATTATAAACTGTTTTGAAAATCTAGTCTACCCTACATAAACAGAGGAAATGGATGACGGAGGTTATATATTACAATGTAGGCAAAATGGAATGAGGGAAATAATGTTTGTGTAGTCATGATTAGAAGGTAAGAAAGGTGTGGTGTGGGTAAAAATGCTACCTTAGCCAGTCAGTGGAATCAATTATTGCTAGTGGGAACTGTCATGTCATTGGTGTAAACATCCACACATTGTTTGTTCATGGGAAAACAATCACTATTTTAATAAAAATGTTGCTGGTTACAATCTGATTGTATGAGATTGTTTGGCATTTGTCACATTTTGTATACCAGTTACACTAAAATTATCATATAACTTTCAAGATTGTTTTAAAAAGAATGTTTTAAAATGAATTAAAAAAAAAAAAACTAAATTAAAATTGATTGTGTTGTTTTATTTTCTATGCAATATTTAATCTTTAACAATCACTGAACTGAGATATAGAACATGCAGCATCTTTTATTCATTTTTCAGTTACGATTTAGGGTCTGTGATCAAGGAAGCTTGTGTAGTGAGGAAGTGGGTATAGTTGCAATCTCAAACAACAATGCCAGTCCAACCTTGAACCAACAGTCATATAATGCTACCATCCCAGAGACCATTTCCTTTGCAACCACCATTTTTGATGTTGACGCATATGACAGTGACATTTCTGTATGTATTTGCATTCTCTTTTGATTCATAAATTAGCATCTGACATTTTTTTTTCCTTGAAACATAAAAATTTTCTGGAGTTAGAGCAATTTTTGCAAACCAAATAAATCTTGAAGATTATTAATTTGAAACAGTAGTTTAGCACTTTCAGTATGGAAGGTTTTCATCAATGCAATGGAAGAGATTTCAAAAACAAAATTTTTCATCATTTTAAATATCAATTTAAATGTTTATATTTATCTAACACATAACATATTATATGTGCATTTTTTTACTATTGAACAAGGATTTCACCAATACCAAGATGATACTAGGCATGTAAAAAGAATATGGTTTGATGATGTTTCACACCAATAAAACTGAGAGTGATACACTATGTGGTGAAATGTACATGGCTAAAATCGACATGGCACACAGTGCGTTGAAATCTACCAAAATAGTTAAAACAGAGTAAAGCATATTTTATTTCTTAGCTATTTTTTAATATCTATTTACTAACAAGGTCCTATGGATCTGAGATTAAATTGTTCATTGTGGAGAGTTTCTCACAAAAGTTTTAGTTGTTTGTATTTTTGTTTCTAATTTTGAAAATTCTTTTCAGGCTCCAAATAATGTGGTTCAGTTTGTCCTTCTAAATGGCTCCAGCAATGACAGAAGTCTGAACTGTTTTGATATTAACCCAACATATGGCTACATCTTTGCCAAGATGAATTTAGCACGAAATGAACCATGTAATGCTGCCAACATATTCCAGGTTTGAACACATATTTATTGATTTTCTAGTTCCATTTTTATAATGCCTATGATAATGTATAGTCTCATAGCAAAGTTGAATCTGAAAACTAATTCTACTTCCTGTTCTAGTGGCTCAAAAATAATAGTACAAAGAGTTGTAAAAGATAATAGTACAAAAAATGTGTGAAAGGTAATAGTCAAAGAGTTGTCAAAGATAATAGTGCAAAGAGTTGTCAATTGTACATAGAGTTGTTAAAGATAATAGTGCTAAGAGTTGTCAATTGTACATAGAGTTGTTAAAGATAATAGTGCTAAGAGTTGTGAAAGATAATAGTACAAAAAGTTGTGGAAGATAATAGTACAAAAAAGTTGTGGAAGATAATAGTACAAAAGGTTGTGGAAGATAATAGTACAAAAAGTTGTGGAAGATAATAGTACAAAAAGTTGTGAAAGATAATTGTACTTGTAATTAAACCTTGCTTGTTTTATTTTGGAATTGCTTGAAAATATAATTTAAACAACAGAGTTTTTATTTCATATGATTAGTTCCAAGTTCAGGCTATAGATAAAGGAACTCCTCCCAGAGCAAGTTCTCCTGCTCCTGTGACTATTTTTATCATTCGAAACAACTATGGGCCTAAGTGGTTCATGCCAAAGTATGTGTTCAACACAAGTGTGAACACACCTGCCAACACTGTCCTTGGTAGAATCAATGCAGCAGATAATGACACATTGGTGAGTAACAGTTCTATATGCCTTTGCAAGTTTTCTATCTTTATCAGCTTCAGTGAATTAAGGTCTATTAATTATGTAGAACCCTGATGGGCTGCAACAAATCTTTCCATTTTACACCAAGTACAACTAAAAGCTATTTTCACATTCTTCAACAATATGTTTTCTCCACTTTATCAAAACCAACAGTATGCTCTTTTCACTTGAATTGTCAAGTCTCACAACTAGCTCTGTCCATTTTACCAATTCTAACAACTAGCTCTATCCGTTTTACCAATTTTAACAATTAGCTCTGTCCATTTTACCAATGTCTATCAACTAGTTCTGTCCATTTTACCAAGTCTAACAACTAGTTCTGTCCATTTTACCAAGTCTATTAACTATCTCTGTCCATTTTACCAAGTCTAACAACTAGCTCTGTTCATTTTACCAAGTTTATCAACTAGCTCTGTTAATTTTACCAAGTTTATCAACTAGCTCTGTCCATTTTACCAAGTATATCAACTAGCTCTAACCATTTTACCAAGTCTGACAACAAGCTCTATCCATTTTACCAATTCTATCTAGAATAGCTCTGTCCGTTTTACCATGTATAACAACTTGCTCTGTCCTTTTTACCAAGTTCAACAATAATTTTTCTCTATTTTACCAAATCCAGCTACAAGCTATTTCCACCTTTCCCAAGTCCAACAAGCTTTTTCCACATTACTAAGTCAAAGGAGATCTTAAATGGGTACCACAGTATTACTAATTCATCCTTTTCTTTTAAGTTTCGATAGTTGACGTTGTGTGGTGAAGTGAGTAGTACAACTGGTCTGATGCTTTGACCTTGCATCTATTGTGAGTTTGTTTCAACTGACAGATTCTTGTGGCTTAATTCCCACAATTCTAAAAATGAACACCAGAAATTTTTGTCTGGGAAAAAAGAGCAGTCCTGCATTGTGCTGACCACATGACCTATAAATGTACAGGTGATCATAGAACAAACATGGACATGATCTTTATACCCCAATAGCTTTATATCTACTCTTTTTCTTTGTTTATCACTAACTTATGGGTTTGCTTTCTTGATTTTGACAGTCCCATATTTCATTTTCTCCCGGTTATTTGTGACAATTTTGCCACTGAATTTCTTCTGAGGGCCGGCACAGTTTAAAATTAAATTTTCTCTTATAATTTGAGGGTCGCTTTTTTTTTTTAAATTACCTTTGAAAGGAAAATTCTATCTGGTGGTTTTAGGCAATCAAATACAATAATGTAATATTCTTTGGAAGCAAAGGTTATGGAGAAACTCAGTAAAAATCCATAAATGAGAAAAGTGGTAGTTCAGAAGGCTAAACAAAGGAAGCACATGATATAAACTTGAATATGAGAGGTAAATCGGTCTGATAAGACTGTTTTTCTAAGAGAGACAACTACAACTATAAACACTTGCTACCTTGCAGGAAGGTCCAAAGAAATTAAAGTTTTTAGAAACGGTCCTGAAGATATGTATACTGAAGATTGATGCACTGAACTACCAAGCTCAAGATACAGTGCAGCCAAATTTGCTAACAACCAAACAGTGAAGAATAAAAAGAATATCCTTGAGTAAATATTGTGTGAAGTTTGCACATGATGGGATTTCTCAGAAGAATGTTGAAAGTTCAGGTAAAAAGACAAATGAGGAAATTCTCAAAGAGGCCAACACAAAAAGAGAGCTCCTAAAAAACATCAGAGAGAAGAAATCACAATTTTTTTGGCACACCATGAGAAGAGGAAAGTTGAAATATTTGGTTACAAATGGCAAAATACAGGGAAAGAGAGATTATGGATAACAAACAGAGAAGATACTAGATAGTTAGGTCATGGCAAGAAAAACAGTCAGCAGCGGAATTGATACGATGCACTGTGGATAGAAAATTGTGAAAGGACATGATCACCTACGACAACTGATATGGCACATGAAAATGTGATAAAGTTTGCACATTATTATAAGAAGAATAACCTTGTGTAAATACTGTGTGAAATTTACACACTATTATAAGTAGAATAACCTTGTGTAAATACTGTGTGAAGTTTACACACTATCAGCTTACTCTTTAAGGTGAACAATATTTTCTTTCATTAGAAGGTGGTCTTATGCTGGCTGGGGATGAAAAGAGACAACAAGAGAAATTCAAAGGAGGCCCTCAAATGAGAACCAGAGGGTAAAAGAAAAAGAGGCAGACCTAGAGAAACACTAAAAAGAGTACTGAGGTGAGAGGCATCAGCTGCCTCACCGAGATTGAGCAACTCACCTCAAACAGAGATGGTGGTGTGGCAACATCCAATGTGGGTCCCCCAACAAGATATGAAGTTTGATTGTCAGACACAAAGAATCTAGAATTTCTGCCTTATGTGTTTTCTTCAGCTCGAAAGGGTAATAGATAAATAGATAGGAGCATAATATACCTCCTCAAAATTACTTAGCACAAAAACAAAGCTCAGGATTTTCAAATCATTTGTATTATCCGCACTTACTCCAGCAAGAGCTGGAGAACAACTAAAGAATAGATACTAAATTGAATACATTTGAAAATAAATGCTTCAGGAAAATATGTTGCATGCTAATGAATGAATTCAAAACTAGTACAGAAAAAAGAGAAATGACAAGGCATAAAAAAATTATCATCTAAAATCAAGAGAAGCTGGTCTTATGTTGGGCATGTAATGAGATGAGACAACCAAAACATTTAAAAGCAGGCCCTCAAATAGGAACCACAGGGTAAAAGTAAAAGAAACTGACCTGGAAAAATACTAAAAAGAACACTGAGATAAGAGGTTAACAACAAAAACAGGTATCAGCCCCCTTGCCGAGATTAAACAACACACCTAGAACAGTTGTTGAATACTTGTTACTTGTTATCGGTCATGTGTAAGGTTTGATGCTTGGTAACAAAAATTGTTGGACATAAAAAGTCCAGAATTTTGGCCTGTGTGCCATCCTTGGCTCGAAAGGACAATAGATGTATAGATAGATCCTACAGGATTCTATATAGTTAGATTTGCTTCCATAGCTTGTTAATTTTAGATCTATGTACAACTCTCGTTGGTGCCAAATTAATGTCAAGCCTCTACACGCAGGTTCTCTTTGTAGTATCAAGACCCTTAAATCCACTTATGTTGTTGAGAGTTATTTAATATCTTATTCCTGCTAACATTTGTTCTTTCTTTTCGTTTTATTTATTTCAGTTATATTTTATTGACAGATATTTTTTTTTCACTGAAGAGAACAATTTTGGTTTGTTTAAATTGTATGTTTAGATTGTGTGTTTAAACTGTGTGTTTAAACTGTGTGTTTAAATTGTGGGTTTAAATTGTGAGTTTAAATTGTGGGTTTAAAATGTGTGTTTAAATTGTGTGTTTAAATTGTGGGTTTAAATTGTGGGTTTAAATTGTGGGTTTAAATTGTACATTAAGTTGGTTTTAATATTTGACCCCCAAAGATTTTATGTTTTTTAAAATTAATTACCTACATTTTTTCTTTAATATTGTGAAGCTGCACACTGTCTATGTTTCAAATAGTGTCACTCTTTAGTAAAGATCTTCAACCAGATTTCTCCAAGCTTTCTGGCTACCTTGAGACAAGTCTCTTTAAATGTCTCACAAGTTATTTCTACATATTCTAAGATCATACATTTTTTTAGCCTCCAATATTTTTTTTCTTTTACTCTCAAAATTCTAAATAATACATCACATTGCCTGCACATTTTTGTTTGGTTCTTGCTCAACAGAAAATTTAACTTTTATAAACTAAACATTGTATCATAATATTTGCTCAAGTAAGTAAAGTTTAGAGCCTTCTTATAGGAAATATGGTGTTAGTGTCCTTATTTTTAATAGATCTTCGGCACAGGTTTTTTGGGGTAATTTGGTCAGTATTACGCCTGTGCTGCTTTACTTTCCCACAAAAAATCAGGTATCCATTTAAGGTTGAGTGAACCTGGAAGCCGTCAATCAGGATCGAACTCAATCACTTGTTTTTAGTAGTCCAGTTTGCTACCACTAAGCTAATATTTGCTCAAGGGATTCATTCAAGTAACTCAAGAAGTTGTTAATTAACATTCATATTTTTCTTGTAATTGTCGATCAAATAAAAAAATTAATATTTATCTTGCTAATTCATCATGACTGATGATTTTTTTTAGATATTAGCACTAAAGTTACTCATTATTTTCATGAGAAGTGATTAATGGCTGAGACTATTTCTTTGTTAGGTTGTGGTACTTAAGTTTCATTTGTTATGTTTATTTTACTAAATCTTGGTTTTATAAATGGTTTACATTTCTCAAATGTGATAATTAAAAAAATTATGTTAAAAATATATTTTTTAATGTAATAATAATAATAAGGCACAGGCCTGCTGAACATCTACATGCTGCTCAAACAATGTAGGTTACACTGACTCTGCCACATACACCATATGAAAGATGGCTGCATACCAAAAGATATACTCTAATAACAACTAGCAGATGGCAAAAGGACTAGGGGGAGCCCAAAACTTTGAATCATAGACATGTGTAAACGTGATATGAAGACTTTGAACATAAACCCTGCAGCCTGGGAAGAAACAGCTGCAGACCACAATCTTTAGAAAAACACTCTAAAGCTCCAGCTCAGACAAGAAGCAGACAGATTTATAGAAAAAGATAATACACTGCGAAAGAAAATAAAAAATAACATTTCTAGGGGCGCTGAAAAATCCATAGTCATCTATGACTGATGGAGGCTACTACAATAATAATATTAAATAATACATCTATTTGTGAGTTTACTTTCCTACTTATGCATGTTATTGTAATGATGGCCTATATGTATAATTTATTCAAGCTTGGTATATATTTCAGTTTTCTTTTGCTTTTCTCTTTCTTTAAGGATCCATTTGGCATAATTTCCTATTCAATAACTGGTAGTGGCAATGGAAATTCCTATCTTGGCATAAACAGAGTCACCAATAATGATGTCGATGTTGTCCTCTTACAACCACTAACAGGCTTGAGTGTTTCAGAATTGATGGTAATTATATGAAAACATTTCTTTTAATCCTTCTTTATTTCTTAATATTTTATATTGTATGGTTTATTTTTGTTTTAATTTATAAATTGAATTATGATCTATTTATTTTTTTAATGCACACTTAACTGAAAAGTAATCTTGCAAGGGAAAATACAAGGTACAAGCGGCCGACCAAGAGTAACTTGGATGAGTAACATCAAAAGATGGATAAGTCAACCTATGACAACCTGCATTATCAAAGCAGGAGACAGAGCGGAATGGCGCTCCATGGTAGGCAACCTTCAATGCAGAGACAGTACTCAATGATGATGATGCTTAACACAAACTACAAAATGTTAGACTAAAGAATAATGTTCCACGTACAAATATATCTGCCGCACTGAAATTTTTCTTATTGCTGTACGATCACAATCATTAATGCCTGTTTATTACTGACATCACAAATCTAAATTCTCTTTGTTGTTAAATATCTTTTGTTTATCTAATTTTGTTTATAAACATTTTCTTTCCTCTATAGATATTGCCATTGGCATCTGACAATGGTTGGCCTCGCAAACATGATGCAACTGAGGTTATTGTACAAATCATCTACAACCTCAATCCACCATATTTTACTGTTCTTGTCTACAACTTTGAGACATATGCAGATGTGCCCATTAGGGATAAAATAGGAACTAACCTGCAAGGAAATGATAATGATACGACAGTAAGTAAATAGTTAATACCTTCACTACCAGACTTTATAAGACCACTGTGGCACCAGACCAAAAATAAGGCAAATCTTCTTCTTTTCTCTTTCACTGATACCTAAAAGGTGTATTGGTTTATATCATTTGTCGTTCTTGTGCTGCTCGAATTGTCTGAATTAGTGATTTTCCTTTGTTGTTACATGTCTCTGTCACTGCATCTATCCATCTTCTTCTGGGTCTTCCTCTTGGTCTTTTTCCATGCATTCTCGAGAAGAACGCCCTTGATGGTGATTGGTGAGGATTCATTCTGACCAGGTGGCCGAACCATTTAAGTTGTTGTTGTTCTATATATTCTTGGCAGGGTTTTGTTCCTACCATTTTAAATTCAACTATTTCTGTACTTTTATCCCCTAATCCGCAGATGTTCCAAGTGCCTATTAAACGTTCTGATTGTTTTCTTTGTGTTGTAGATTTCCCGCTTTTTGACATTTTCGTTCGTGATCGTAATATCATAATAGCACAATGATGTATGGTACTATTCGCACAAACTATATAAATCACATATAAAATCCATTTGAAATAGCACAAGAACGCTTGAATTTCTTTTTCTACGGGCATTGAAATTCACTTATAACTTAAATTTGACTCCCATCGAAAATTGTGTTGTGTTGCCAGCACAGTCACACACCGGAAGCCCAGCTAGCTGTCCAAGGCAAATAACATGTATTATTTAAAGAGGCACATCTCTGGCCTACTGCACCTACATAAAAAAGTAAAGTACCCCTGTCACGCCAAGTGGCGAAGTATAGGGAATATGGTGTTAGTGACCATAAATTTTACAGACCTTCGGCACATGATTTTTGAGGTAATGTGGTCGGTATTACGCCCGTGCCGCTTTACTTTCCCAGAAAAAAATCCGGTACCCATTTAAGGCTGGGTGAACCCGGAAGCCATCAGTTGGGATTGAACCCTACCCCTTGTCTGTTGTAGTCAAGTTCACTAACCACTGAGCTATCACGGCTCACTGCACCTACATGCTTAATTTAAATGTTTGTTGAAGTAAAATGGATGAGGAATTTTAATGTGTAAACAGTATGTGTGTGTGTGTTTGTGATGATTTATAAATAAGTAAGTGAAAAAAATTCATTAATGGATGTTTACGCAGAATAAAGGGATGGAAATGGCAGGACAAAGTCACTAACGTGGAATTATGGAAATGTACCGGTCAAATACCAGTAGATAAAGAGATACAGCGAAGACGATGGCGATGGATAGGACACACACTACGGAAGCCAACTGAGAGTATTACACAACAGGCCCTTTTTTGGAATCCCCAGGGGAAAAGACAAAGAGGAAGACCAAGGAGTTCTTGGAGAAGACAGATCGAAGCAGAGATGAAGATGACAGGGAAGACATGGAATGATCTTAAAAGAATGGCAAAAAACAGAACGACTTGGAAAGTGTTTGTTGAAGACCTATGCTCCACTGGGAGCTAAAAGGTAGAAAAAGAAGAAGTGATGAAAAATGTTTTTTTTTTTAATTTTTCATTGAAAAATTTAATTGAAAATCTTTGGATGTTTTTTTGTCCTCTTATATGTTACTTATATATTATGTGTCTAAAAAAAATGGCACAGCAAAATATAACAGATTAAATAAGTTTTTTAATTTATTAATTTTATTTACTGTTTTATTTATTACATCGTTGTTCCAATTAGTTAAATTTTATACTTTACAGTTCGAGCAGGGTACCAAATTTCACCTGGTGCCATTGTTGAAAAAATGCAGGTCAAGCTATCAAAATAACTATTTACTGCATTTTCCTGAATATAGCAGAAAATAATAAAAGAATAAAAGCAATTGAAGGGAAATAATTTTAAAAAGTCATTTAAATCATTGTTGTTAATAAATGAAAGATAATGTTCTAAATTGACATGTACTCGTCTCAGGTACACAGTTCAAATTTTTGATGGATAAGTACATTTGGTGTTGGGAAGGAAGGGGTTAATATTGAGTTGATCATATAAGTCAGTGGTGTGCTCTAGATTTCCTAAGTAAAACAGTGGCAATTTTGACATAACTAGTAGTAACTAGTGTCTTATCAACACTTCCCTATGCAAGTGAAAGCTGGAAATTATCAAAAGAGATTGAGAAAAAACTAAACTCTTTTGAAGACAAATGCCTAATAAAAATACTCTGTGTACAATGGGATGAATTCAAGACTAATATTAAAGTAAGAGAAATGGCCATGCAACCAAAGATTTAATCTACTATTAAGGAAACTAGATGGACATATGTCGGACATGTGTTGAGAAGAGACAACAAGAGAATTCCAAAACAGGTCCTTCTAAGGGAAACATCAGGATATAGAAAAAGAAGAAGACCTAGAGAGACACTAAAAAGAACACTTATAAAAGAAGCATAGTTGGCAGGCATAGACTCTTCAGTTAAGATCGAACATCTCGTCCAGAATAAAGATGGGTGGCGAAAAACACTACAAGCCCTATGCAATGTCTAACGGCGAGGGAAGGATCAAGAATAAAGAATGTGTTTAACCCTTAATTACGATACCTATCTGTGACTATAAAATTCTGGTTAATAATAAATGCAACTAGCAGATGATTTCTGTCTCATAACAAATGCTAACACTATATGCTTTCTCTTGTATAACAAATATTTCTGGTTTAACAGGCACCTTCGAACCAGTACTATTTCAGGCCAAGTCCAGTGCACAATTTCTTTACTGTTAGTACAAATGGAGAGGTGTCAGCTATTAGAGATCTGAGAAGTGATACATCCAATGCAACCAGTTATACAGTAAGTACCGTTCCTACACAAGTGGGATAAGTATATTCCTGGCAAGGTAAAGTTATAGTTTAGTCATATAAATTATTTCAATGAAATGAGTGATCTTCCCTTAGTTGGCATCACAACAAAACTACAGTAGTTCTCAATTGCTAAAAGTTATTGTAGGATTTAGATTTATGACTCTAACCTCACTTTGTTTCTCTCTTCTCTACAATTAGGGATCCAAATAAAGTGTAATGTTATCCAAAGGGATGCTACACTTCCGAACTTTAATTTATGTGACTAAACTAGAATTTTCACAGTTTCAATGTACAGATTAATACATTATGCTTAATAAAATAAAAAACATGTAGCTTATCTACTTACAGAATGTTAAAATTTATCTTAACTAGTGTATACACAGAAAATCTTAACTAGTAATTTCAAAATTTGTCTGCAATAACAGATGACAGCTCAGATTTATGATGGTGGCAATCCATCACTTGTTGGAAGTACGCTGGCCACAATCAACATCATTGTCTATCGCAACTTGAACTGTCCAGAGTTTACTAATTTGCCAAACAATGTCACCATCCGATCAAATGATACTGGTATTGTTACAACCATCACTGCACGGGATTTGGATAATTATGTAAGTATGGAATTACAATTTGTTGTCCAATTTAGATTAAGAAATGCCTTGATATTGTATGAACTCATCAAAATATGTTTATATTTAAACATTGCATGGTCCGGTGTAATTGATAGGACTAAAGATGTTGACATACAGTATCATGTATGGAAGGATATCTGTTGTTAAAATTTTAAAATTGACAGAACACTAGCAGATAACAATAAAAAGCTTTGTTTTTTTTCATTACTCATCTCCCTTGCTCTTTATCACTTATGCATGTACTCACTTCCTTGTACACATACTTACTACTTCTTATTCACTCTCACTCACTGACTCACCTACCCACTCTTTATATCATTTTTATTTTACTTAGTAGTTGTTGATCTGACTCATTAATTCATTAATCCTAGATTGCATTCATCACCATCATCAAGTACCGTGCCTACTGGCGTAGGTGATCATGTCTCTACACAACCTTCCATCTCGGCAGCTATTTATGATTTCTGTTTTTGACCTTCTGCCAAGCCATTCTCATAAGCTGTCTGTTATTTTTTCTCTTTGCTTCCCTCTGTCTCTTCGTCTCTCAATTTTTCCAGTTGTTACAATATATTCAAGTTGTTCTCTTCTCATTACATGGCCAAAAAATGATGATTGTTTCTTCCTAATATTGGAAATTAGTTCTCTTTTTGCTTTGACCTCTCTCAGAACCTTTTCATTACTCTTCTTAGCTGTCCATGGTATTCTCAACATTCTTCTGTAAAACCGCATTTCGACAGACTAGTGATTTTCTTGTCTGTTGTCCTATTGTCCATGACTCACATCCGTATGTTAAGACTGGCTCTACGTAACATTTAAGAACACATTTTCTTGTTTCTATTGTCAAAAACGGATTGCATAGTATTTTCCTCATTTTTTGGAAAGCTGCTTTTGCCTGAGCCATTCTGCATCTCACCTCTTTTGTACATCTTCCGTCTGAGGTTAACAAAGTTCCCAAATATTTAAATTCATTTACCTGTTTTAATATTGTTCCACTTGTCTTTATTTTGCACTGAGGTGATGTCTTTTTCTTTGTTGTTACCATTACCTCTGTCTTTTTGCTATTAAGGCTGAGTCCTTTATTATTGCTTTCTTTCACTATAATGTCCAACATTTCTTGTAACTCATTTTCACTCTTAGCGATTAAGACTGTATCATCAGCATACCTTAGATTATTTATATTATGTCCTCCAATTGTTATTCCAGGCATGCCCCTTATGGATCTTAAAATAGTCTCACTATAAATATTAAACAAATTTGGTGACAGCACACAACCTTGTCTAACACCCTGTTTTATTTGTTGAAACATTCCCAATTGGTTTCCAGTTCTTATGGCCGCTGTTTGTTGCCAGTACATGTTCTTTATTATTCTTAGATCTTTGCTGTCTATGTTTATGCTTTCTAAAATTTTGATTAT
Organism: Megaustenia siamemsis; assembly: GCA_032433765.1. Lineage (NCBI taxonomy): Eukaryota > Metazoa > Mollusca > Gastropoda > Stylommatophora > Ariophantidae > Megaustenia > Megaustenia siamemsis. The sequence continues at coordinate 15,366,045 of JAVIAB010000073.1, read as the reverse complement.
TTCTTGGTGCTTTACTTTGTCAAATGCCTTGGTGTAATCTATGAAACATAGGTATAGATCTGTTTTCACCTCTATGGCTCTTTCTACTAAAGATCTTATGACATAAATGGCATTGCTTGTTCCTTTATCTCTAATAAAACCACACTGTTCATCGCTAATTTCTGGACTGATTTTGTTTCGCACTCTTCGCATGATGATTCTTAGTAATATCTTAGTCATATGACTCATAAGACTTATTGTGCGATGATCATCGCATTCAATCGCACCCGATTCTTTGGTAGAGCTATGAATATTGATTTGAGCATGTCGTCTGGTATATATCTGCTGTTGTAGATATCATTCAATATTTTTGTTATTATTTCTACTCCAAAATCACCCATGGCTTCAATCTCTTCTTTAGTTATATTATCTGGTCCAGGAGCTTTGCCTGCTTTCATATTGCGCAAGACGTCTTCCACTTCTTCTCTGAGTATTTCTGGTCCTTCTCCATTATCCTTAAAATTTACTTCCGTTCGTTCATTATTTTAAAGATCCTTAATGTATTCTGTCCATCGTTCCCTTATGTTTTCTTGATCAATCAACAGTTCTCCTTCCTTTGATCTTAAACATCCAGTTTTTGATTGCGTTTTTCTTCCTGTTAATTCCTCAATTTGTTTGTATATAGCTTTAGCATCTCCTTTTTGTTGCAATTCGATCTCTTTGCATCTCTCTTTTAGCCATGCTTCTTTTGCTTCATTGCATTTTACAACAATTTCTTTATTTAATCTCTTATACTCATCTTTATTTTCTTTATTTCTTCTTCCTGTATCCATTAGTTGCAAAATATCATCTGTCATCCATTTCTTTCTTAAATTTGTCCTCACTGGTAGTATGAACTCTTTTGATGTTTGTCGCATTGACTCTTTTAGCATTTCCCACAGTTCATCAATGCTTTGTATCTTCTCTATTGCATTGTACCGGTTCTGAATTGTGATTTTATATTTGTCTTGCAGTTTCTTGTCTGATTTTAGTACATCTAAATTTAACTTGATGTTAACTGAGGCTCGTTTTGTTGTTTTTAATTTTACTCTAAGCTTTCCCACAACTGGTACATGATCACTATTGCAATCTGTCCCTGGTCTAGTTTGTACACACACCAGAATGTTTCTAAATCTATTGCTTATCATTATATAATCAATTTAATTACGCGCGTTGTCCCCTGGGCTTTTCCATGTCCACAGATGTCTTGGATGTTGCTTAAACCAGGTGTTTCCTATCATCATGTTGTGTGTTCTTGCCCAGTAGATAAGACTCTTAAATTGCATTACCTAACTGTGATTCACGTTTTTACGAGACTGCGGTAGAAAAATAACTACCACTTAATTGTTACATTTGGAGTTTGGAAAATAAGATTTTCTTTGAATTTTTGCTACACAGCTGTGTGTTAACCCTAGAAGAGACATGGAAATTGGAAGCTGTAATCTTTTCTTGGTTAGTTTAGATTTTATGGTCTGAAATTCAACTCTATCATGTCATGGCTACGAGAGGTGTTACATTGTCTGTTGACACAGTAGCCATAAGTTCATCAATCCAGCCGTGTGTTCTGCTCTCTCTTAGCGTCATCGTTCATTGACTATACCATGTTACAAAAGTTTGTTTAATGTCTGGGCCACAGATGAGAAAATTTTCCCCATCATAAGAAAAAAAAAAAAAGAATTTCTTGAAAATTAGTGAAATAAAAAAAAAAAAAATCCCTTTTAATACGTGACCTTAGTACGTTTTGTCGTGTGCTCATTTGTATCTGATCCAACATCAAAAGAAATAAATTCAACGCTCATGGAGTCACTGGAAGCACTAATTGGGGGGGGGGGGGGGGGTGTTTTCCTGTGGCAATCAAAATCAAAGAATTTGTATTTAGATATTTTTTCTATGGTCTTATAATCTAGGATTAATATAAAATACATTTTAAACATTGTCCTTGTATTGACTGTAAATCTAAGAACTCTTGTAAAGGATGCTTCACTTGAATGTCATTTCTTCTTCCAGTTGAGGTACAATCAAACCATCTTCACACTAGTTGATGACAGCAGTGCCGGCAGGTACTTTGCTTTTAACCAACCTACTGGTGAAGTCAGTATCCTGCCAGCCCTGACCAGCAGTAGTTCTGCTCAATTCATAGTATGTATATCAATGAGAACAATGAATTGGGGAGTGGGGGTTAATGGTAGTGTTCTGTTTTGAAATTAAAGCATATATTAACTCTTTCTGTATGGAAGCTTTTTATCAATGCAACGGAAGAGATTTCAAAGACAAAATTTTTCATGGTTTTAAGAATCAATCTACATATTTATATTTATCCAATATATAACATATTTCGTAGAAGAGTAGATAAACAGATGAGTGATAAGTACAGTACGATAGTACAAAATAGATATAATGCTATTGAGAAAATACAGGACATCAAGGAGCAGTGGGAAATGCTGAAACAATCGATTCAACAAACATCAAAAGAAGTAATAGTAAAGTAAAGTAAGAGCCCCCGTCATGCCAAGTGGCGTATAGGGAATATGGTGTTAGTGACCATCATTTTTACAGATCTTCGGCACATGATTTTTTGAGTAATGTGGTCGGTATTACACCCGTGCCGCTTTACTATCCCAGAAAAATTCCGGTACCTTTTAAAGGCTGGGTGAACCGGGAAGCCGTCGGTTGGGATCGAACCCTACCCCTTGTCTTTTGTAGTCCAGTTCACTAACCACTGAGCTATCGCGGCTCCCAAAAGAAGTAATACCAGTGACAAAAAGAATCAACACAAAGAAGTGGATGACAGAAGAAATATAACAACTAATGGACGAAAGACGAAAACATAAGATAAAAGAATGACATACAAAATATTGCACAAAGAGATCCAAAACAAATGCAGAGAAGCAAAGGAAGGATGGTTAAAACTGAAATGTAAAGAAATGGAAAAACAGCAAAAGAAAGGCTCAAAATTTATGCACAATCAATTAAATGAATTAACAGGAAGAAAAGAAGTCAAAAGTTTCAGGATGTATGAAATCAAAGGAAGGAAATATAATAATGGGACAGGAGAAGACAATGGAAAGATGGACAGAATATATTAGTCAACTCTATGATGATGAAAGACCAGAGTTAAACAATTCAAACAAAGACACAGGACCATCAATAAGGCAGAGTGAAGTGGAGGACGCAATTAAACACATGAAAAGAGACAAAGCTCCAGGTCCCAACAATATAACAATCGAAGAGATAAATGCATTAGGAGAGCTGGGAGTACAAGTCATAACAAAACTACTCAATGACATATATTACACTGGACACATACCCGAAGATCTACTAAAATCTATCTTTGTAGCCATACCGAAGAAGTTAGGTGCCACTGAATGTGAACACCATTGCACTATTAGTCTCATGAGCCATATGACGAAAATATTACTAAGAATCATCATGAGATGTGTAAGGAATAAAATAAAACCAGAAATAAGTGAGGAACAATTTGGATTTGTGGAAGGAAAGGACACCAATAATGCAATATACATCTTAAGAACATTGATAGAAAGAGCTATAAAGGTAAAGAAAGATCTATATATGTGCTTTATAGACTACACAAAAGCATTTGACAAAGTAAATCATGTGGAAATAATCAATATGCTTGAGAAATTAAACATTGATGGCAAGGATCTAAGAATCATAAAAAATATAACAAACAACAGCCATAAGAGTTAGCAACCAAACAGGACAATTTCAATATATAAAACAAGGATTCAAAAAAGACTGTTCTGTCACCGGATTTGTTTTCATTTTACAGCGAACATATTATTAGATCAGTTGTAGATAAAAAAAGGAATTGAAGCCAACAGTCACAACATAAATAATTTGTGATATGTGAATGACACAGTCTTAATAGCAGAGACAGAGAATGAACTACAAGAAATAATAGACATAATAGTAAAATAAATCAACAAGAAAGGTCTCTGTCTGAATAGTAAGAAAACAGAAGTAATGGTCATATCGAAGAAACAATCATCACCATCATGCAGCATAAAATAAATAGGGCAAATCTGAAACATGTGCAATTCGTCAAATACTTGGGCACAATAATAACATCAGACGGAAGATGCACCACAGAAATAAAAAGCAAAATAGCTCAGGCCAAAATAGCATTTCAGAAAATGAAAAATATCTTTTGCAACAAATCTATTTCAATAGAAATGAGAAAGAGAGTTAATCGGTGCTATAAAGAACCAGTTCTTACCTATGGAAGTGAATCATGGACAGTAGACAAACAAATGAAAAGATGATTAGAGGCCACAGAGATGGGATTTCTCAGAAGAATGTTGAAACTTCCCTGGACAGCTAAAAAGACCAATGAGGAAGTTCTCAAAGAGGCCAACACAAAAAGGGAGCTCTTAAAAAACATCAGAAAGAAACAATGAACAATTTTTTAGGCACATCATGAGAAGAGGAAAATTGGAATACTTTGTTACAACAGGCAAAATACAAGTAAAGAGAGATCATGGAAGACTAAGAGAGAAAACACTAGATAGCTTGGTGTCATGGCATGGAAAACAGTCAACAACAGAACTGATACGATGCACTGTAGATAGAGGATTATGGAAGGACATGATCGCCTGTGCCAACCGGTATGGCACGTGATGATGATAAGATCTCACCAATACCAAGATGATGTTTTACACTAATCAAATTGAGAGTGACGCACTATGCAATGAAACGTATGCAACCAAAATCGGCATGGCACACAGTGCGGCAAAACATACAGAAAGAGTTATTTGTGAAAAATAAAGAAGCACAAATATCATATAAAAATAACATATATGTAAATAACATTACACAATAACAACTCGATTATATAAACACTAGTTCTTCATTCTTGCATTTTGGATTCATTAAGTGCAGGAGTCTCTAAAATGATTTCACAAAATATTCACAACCAGTGTTATTCCAGAACATTGTTTCACTAAAATGTGGTCATATCTTATGGAAGCTTTCTTTAGAAATTATAATTCTCTCAAAGATAAGTCCTCGCAGTGATGGGTCTGTTGATGTAGAAGACACAGTATTGTCTTATCATCTAGAACAGGTAAGCTCTAATTTCTCCAGAGGAGCCTTGGAAATAAAGAAAACCATCACATGACCTTCCTGTGCTTAAGAACTAACAGTTAACATAAATTCACCCATGTCGTGATATTACGCCAGCCACCTCTCAGATTTGTTTTTCATACAAACTATCCTTCACTTGTGATTCAAATATCCTTTGCTTGTGATTTGAATACCCTTTCACTTGTGATTTGAGTATCCTTCACTTGTGATTTGAATATCTTTCGCTTGTGATTTGAATATCTTTCGCTTGTGATTTGAATATCTTTCGCTTGTGATTCTTTGTGTTAGTCAAACTGTAGACTTCATACACTCAGGAAAGTTATAGCATGACTAACTGATTATTAAGAAATTATATGAGATTCTTATTTTTTACAAATACTGTTAATGATGTATTGTCACTACCCTTTAACTTTTTGTCTACAGCTGAGGTTTCAAGTCACAGATGGCTATTGTCCAACACCAAAACAAGCAACATTGACTGTAAATGTCATCAGTAACTTCTCTCCACCACGCTGGACACTTGGCCAGGCAAATATTACCATTCTGGAGACCCAGGACACATCTCAAGCAATCTATGACCTCAGCACAATTGCTACTGATCCAGATGTAGGTTTACATTAACTATTTCTTACATGAGGGCCCTAAAATTTTAATATGATGCGTTATCTCATTTTGAAATTCAGTGCCAGTTTTTTAATATTCTCTCCACAAAATTAAGTAGTTGGTTCATGGAGTTATTTAGTTTGTTCACATTTTAGTCTATTTTGTCACAAGCCATATTATCAGTTATTACAAAGTAAAGACAACATAAAATTTAAAGTTTTGACTAATTTATAATTTAGAGAAGACAAAATATAGTTTGATAATTGAAATTAAATATAATTTGTAACAGTAAATATTATGATTTGTGTCTGTTCATTACTAAAATATATATGTTTATAATAAGCATGTAACTTTTACCACATATTTGCAGTATAACAAAAAGGTTTATAGAAAAATGAAAGTTAATATTGAAAAAACTGTTTCATGTGAAGATGTCTAATTTTTCCAGTATGAATAGTTTTCAATAAAAACTTACAAATGAAGGCAGAAAACATTTTTTTTAAATTTCAACGAACGATATTGATTTTTTACTTATTTATTCTTCTCATAATGAGATGATATCTGTTACATTAAGTCCCATTTATACAATGTTTAAATATATCTCCACTTATTTTTTATTTTAAAAATTGTACTTTTATTTGTCATTTAGTTAAAATAGTTTGCATATAAACCACAATACTTAGTAGATAAATAATCCAAGCTATAGCGGTTTACCCCACCGACATTGATTGAAAAAAAATCTAAGTAATGAATTACTTTTGTCTGAAATATTGTAATATTCAGTCTGATAAAAAAAATATAGTTATCTGGTGATCATTTAATCTTATACTACAAGTATATTTCCTCAGTCTGGCACACGGCTGTTTTACCAGTTTGCTTCCGGCTCATCTAACACACAGTTCTTCTTGATTGATACTTCGGGACAAGTTTTTCTGCGAAGATACCTTGTTGGCCAAACTGGAGACCCATTTACTGTAAGTAATTTTAAATTTTAGTGCTTTATTTGCACAATTTGAACACAGGGCCAACATATTATTATCCCCAAAAGAACTATAAACTTGATCTCAATCCATTCTGAAGGATGACTAAAATAAATCCGATCGCTATATAGATATTACTATAGATCACTATATCAGTTTGTACACCATATACTTTTGAGCTTCAGATGAGCACAAGTAACTCTGGGGTAACAGAAATTTCTTTGTTTGTAATTTACACATTTGACAGTTTACCACAGGATATCTGAGATATAAAATATTGTATAGGTTTCTTTAATAAATATGTTACACATGTCTTAAATTAAACATGCACAGATGTGTGTCAAATTAAAAAAAAATACAAAATATTAGATATACTTTTAGGGAGGAGATCTATTTTATGTTTATCTTAGATACAAAAATAAACAAATGTGAATGTGTCTGAAATTAAACAGACATATATAAATAAATACATAAAAATAAACTAGCCTTCAAAAAACGTTGCAAGCACACCAGACCCTCAAGCAGACCACGGAAAATATGGATTGACAGAATATTAGAAACACTAGGAAACATAGCAGCAGAGGCAAACAAAAGAGCAAATGACCTAAAATTATATCTCCCCGCCAGCGCTGAAAGGCAAATGAGGAAGGAAAGAAGAAGTATATAAATATGTCTGTGATGAAATAAAATTATGCTTATTTGTCTTAAATTAAATAAAAATATGTGTAAACATATTTGACTTGAAAATAAATTTTCTTTTTTTTTCTTTTTTTCTTTCCTCATTTGCCTTTCAGCATAAAGAGGCGATATGGTTCACAGTTTCATGCTTTTTTATTTACCTCTTCTGCTGTTAGACCTCTGAGTGTTTCTAGTATTCCGTTTATCCACCTTTTTCTTGGTCAACCTTTTGGTCTGGTGTTCTCGTATCATTTGTTGGTGACTCATTCTCTTAGATTTAGTTCTTTCTGTCTTTTCACATGACCAAACCACTTGATCTGTTGTCACTTTATGTATTCAATAGCTGGTTCTGTTTCTAGTCTTTTTCAATACTCTTCATTTCTGATCTTATCTCTCAGGCTGTTTCCTGTCATGCGTCTGATACACTTCATTTCTGTGGTGGTTATTTTTCTAATAGTTATTGAGTCTAAGTTCCATATCTGGCACTGGTAGCACAATGTTGGGATAAAGATAGTCTTATAAATAGTTCCTTTTGCTTCTAATGTTTCTTCATTCTTCGACAGTACTGGTGAGATCTGTCCAATAACTTGACAGACTTTCTTACATCTTGAGTCTTTTTATGCTGCATGCTTGTTGTTATATGTCAGGGTGCTGCCTAAGTATTTGAATTCCTTCACTTGTTTTATGATATTGCCATCTATCATTATGTTGGTGTCTTGTATTTCCATTGATATCATCATTACTTCTGTCTTGTTTATGTTGATATTGTGTTGTTATTTTTTTTACTCTATTTAGTCTGTCTAGGTGTTCTTGCATATCTTCTGTTTTCATGTGTATTGGAGCTTTGTCATCTGCGAAAATAGCTTGTTGGTTTCATCCCTTTCGAACGGATTTGGCAGTTTGTAGGTGTAGTCCAGTATGTGGTGAATAGCAGGAGGGATATTGTGTATCCTTGTTTTGCTCCTGTTTTGATTTTGAAAGGGTCCGTATAGCCTGCTGCGGTTCTTACTTTGCTGGTGCTGTTATCATATAAGCTTTTGCATAAGCTGATCAAATGTTGGTTAAGTATTAATATATTTATATAAGTAACTTGTTCATAAACTTATCTCAATATGTCTGAAAGTAAGTATATGTAAATGTGTCTGATATGAAAATAAACTTAATTATATGTGTCTGAGATCATCATCAAGTAACAGGCCTGCTGGTGTAGGTGATAATGTCTCTTCACAAACTTCGATCTCAACAATCATTTATCATTTCTCTTGTTGACCTTCTGCCAAGCAGTTGTCTTAAGCTGTCTGGTATCTTTTCTCTTTGCTTCCTTCTATCTCTTCGCCCCTCAATTTTCCCAGTTGTTACAATATATTCTAGCTGTTCCTTTCTCATTCTATCTATCTATTGTCCTTTCGAGCCGAAGACGGCACACCTTGCGTGCCAAAATGGCACATATTGCAGAGATCACTGTTCTAAAATCTATGGCTTGTTTCCATAACAATACTTTTTACAATGACAGCTTGTCAAGCCATCAATCAACCTCCTTAGTCGCCTCTTACAACATTCCTTTCTCATTACATGGCCAAAAAATGATGATTGTTTCTTCCTAATATTGGAAATTAGCTCTCTTTTTGCTTTAGCCTCTTTCAGAACATTTTCATTATTCTTCTTAGCTGTCCATGGTATTCTCAACATTCTTCTGTAAAACCACATTTCTACAGACTTCCATTGATTTTCTTGTCTGTTGTCCTATTGTCCATGATTCACATCCATATGTTAAGACTGGCTCTACATAACATTTAAGAACTCATTTTCTTGTTTCTATTGTCAAAAATGGATTGCATAGTATTTTCCTCATTTTTTGGAAAGCTGCTTTTGCCTGAGCCATTCTGCATCTCACCTCTGTTGTACATCTGTCTTCTGAGGTTAACAAAGTTCACAAATATTTAAATTCATTTACCTGTTTTAATATTGTTCCACTTGTCTTTATTGTGCACTGAGGTGATGTCTGTTTCTTTGTTGTTACCATTACTTCTGTCTTTTTCTATTAAGGCTGAGTCTTTTATTTTTGCTTTCTTTCACTATAATGTCTAACATTTCTTTTAACTCATTTTCATTCTTAGCGATTAAGACTGTATCATCAGCATACCTTAGATTATTTATATTATGACCTCTGATTGTTATTCCAGGCATGCCCCTTATGGATGTTAAAATAATCTCACTATAAATATTAAACAAATCTTTTCACAGCACACAACCTTGCCTAACACCCTGTTTTATTTGTTGAAACATTCCCAACTGATTTCCAGTTCCTATGGCCGCTGTTTGTTGCCAGTACATGTTCTTTATTATTCTTAGATCTTTGCTGTCTAACATTTAAACCTTCTAAAGTGTTGGTTATTTCTTGGTGCTTTACTTTGTCAAATCATCATTCATCATTGAGTGCCGTCTCCGCAACGAAGGTTGGCTACCATGGAGTGCCATTCTGCTCTATCTCTTGCTTTGATGGTGCAGGTTGTCATCGGTTGATTTGTCCATCTTTTGATGTTACTTGTCCATGTTAATCTTGGTCTGCCTCTGCCTCTTTTACCTTGTATTTTCCCCTCCAGGATTACTTTCAGTAGGCTGTTGTGTCTTTTAACATGGCCTAAGAATCGCATTTGTCTTGTTCTAATTGTGTTCAGAAGTTCTCTTTTCATTTTTAGTTGTTTTAAGACTTCGTCGTTTGTTTTCATTTCCTTCCATCCAATTCTCCCTATTCTTCTATATATTCACATTTCAAAGGCTTCAATTCTCTGTTCTGTTTTCTTGTCTAATGTCCATGTTTCAGCACCATATAGGAATATTGAGAAGATGTAACATTTTGCTATTCTTAGTTTTAGCTCTGGTGTTATTTGTTTTGATGTTAGTATGTCCTTCATAACATTAAAATTACTTTTTGCCATTCCTATTCTTTTGTTTATTTCAGTTGTACATTTTCCATCACTGGTTATAGTATGTCCAAGGTAGTTATAGTTCTGAACTGTCTCAAGGTCTATTCCTTCAATTTTGATATCCACTTGTGGGTTTTGGGTATTTTCTTTGTTTATGATCATAGTTTTAGTCTTTTTGATATTCATATCTAGTCCATATTTTTTGCTTGTCGTGTTTATTTCATTAAGTAATTGTTGTAGGTCTTTAGGATTTTCTGCTAGTAGTACAGTATCGTCAGCATATCTTAGGTTATTGATTATCTTTCCATTAATTTGTAGGCCTGGCATCTCTATGATGTTTTTAAAGATTTGCTCAGTGTATAGATTGAACAAGCTTGGTGATAGGATGCATCCTTGTCTTACTCCTCTTTTTATATCAATGGGTGTAGAGAACTCTTTGTTATATTTTATTATTGCTGTTTGCTCCCAGTATAGATTGCATATTAGTCGTATATCCATGTCATCTAGATGTATCTCTTTTAGGCATTCTATAAGTTGTTTGTGGTGTACTCTATCAAAAGCTTTGGTGTAGTCTATGAAGCAGGCATATATTGGTTTGTTTACTTCTGTGTATTTTTCGATTAATGTTCTCATGCAGAATATGGCTTCTTTTGTCCCGCTATTTTTCCTAAATCCAAATTGCTGCTCATCTAATTCAGTATTGATTTTATTCTGAATCCTTCCTTGTATAACTTTTAGCAAGATTTTTGTAACATGGCTCATTAGGCTTATTGTTCTAAAGTCACTGCATTCAACTGCACCGTTCTTTTTAGGCAATGCAATGAAAGTTTATGTTTTTAGTTCATTTGGTATGTATCCTGTGTGGTATATGTCGTTGCATATGTCTGTAATCACTTCAATGCCAAAATCTTCAAGTGCCTGTATCATCTCTATCTGTATGCTTTCAGGTCCTGCTGCTTTTCCCCTTTTCATTGTTTTTATAGCTTTTTCCACCTCAGATTTTAAGATTTTATAGCCTGATGTACATTTTATAACTGGTTTCTTGTCCCTTTGATCATGAAAGAGTTCTGTTATATATTCCTGCCATCTATCTATGATATTCTTATTGTCTGTTAGCATTTTTCCTTTTTTGTCTGCAATGCATCCACCTTCTGTGGCTTTTTTATTTTTATTAGTCATTCTCTTTATTTCTGTGTGCATTCCTCTTAGGTTTTGTTTGCTTTCCATAGTTTCTATTTCTATGCATTTTGGCTGAGCCAGTCTTCTTTTGCCTTTTTGCACATTTTGCGTATCTCATTATCTATTTTATTGTATTGGGCAGTGTTCTTCGCTTGTCTCCTTTCTTCCATTTTTTCTAAGATGGTGTTAGTTATCCATTTTTGTTTTTTGTTCTTTTCTCTTTTGGGTAAGGTGTCGCAGGCTTTTTGTATGCTTTTCTTTATGCATTGCCATTTGGTTGTTACTTTTTCATCAGGATTTTCTCTTCTGTATTGTTCAATTCCTTCCTCTAGCAGCTTCTGGTATGTGTTCTTTACTTGTATTGTATAGGTATCTTTAATATCTTTTTGATTTAAAGCTGTTATATTGAGTGGATTTGTTGATGAATTAGATTTTTGCTTGTTTCTCTTTAGTTTGATTTTCATTTTAATCATTACAGGATTGTGATCAGAATTAATATCTGCTCCTGGGTAGGTTTTGGCTTTCTTTACGCTGTTACGGAACCTTTCTTTTATCATTATGTAATCTATTTGATTCCTCTTCCTATCTCCAGGGCTTTTCCATGTGTATAGTTTCCTTTTCTCTTGCTCAAAGTAGGTGTTACATATTATCAGCCTGTTTTCTTCACAGAATTGTATTAATCTTTCTCCTCTGTCATTTCTTTTTCCTAAACCATGATTTCCTATAATTGTCTTATATCTACCTTTTCCTACTTTAGCGTTCATGTCACCCATTACAATCAAGATGTCTGAAGATTTCACTTGCTTCATAACTTTATTTAGGTCTTCATAGTATGCCTCTATTTGTTCATCTGTGTAGTCTTGAGTAGGTGCATATGTCTGTATTATTGCTATGTCGAATGGTTTTGCTTTCAACTTGAGTAGTATAATCCTATCACTGTATGTCCAGTGGGTACTTATATATTTTTGTAGCTCTCTTTTTATCAGTATTCCTACCCACCTTTGATGTTCTGTTGTGGTTCCTGAGTATATGAATGTATATTTTTCATCTTCAATGTACCCACATTCTTTCCATCTAGTCTCTGATATGCCTAAAATATCTATATTTATTCGTTCTGCTTCTTGAATCAGATTTACCAATTTCCCTTGTTGATATAGAGTTCTAACATTCCAAGTACTTATTTTAAGATCTTTCCTCCGACATAAGTTCGAATTTCTCCGACTCTCCATGGCTTCCTCTGGACTAGTATGTGATGAGGCTCCAATCTCTTTCACGGTGGTCAGCCATGTTCGTCTTTCGTGTTCTGAACATGCCTCTTGTGTACCACACACTTTGCTGTTTTCGCTTTCTGGGCCGTTGATCATTCTTGATTCCTCCGCCTCCATCCACCGTCACAGACTTTTCACATACGGGTTGAACATACCCGGTTTGCCGGCGACATTTTGTCAAACCATGTGCTTGCCTATCGAACCGCGAACACACGACACAAAGAAGAATAAATCATATTCCACTTAAATATCGGCAATCACAGTCCATCCCCACGTCAGAAGTAAAACATACACCAAACGGGAGAATGGCAACACATAATTTCACAACTAGACTGTCGCGTAAATCATTTAAATATATCAGCAATTGCCGAATTATAAAAATCAACTACACGAAGCCGCCATGACACCGGAAGTCAAATGCTTTGTCAAATGCTTTGATATAATCTATGAAACATAGGTATAGATCTGTTTTCACTTCTATGGCACTTTCTACTAAAGATCTTATGATGTATGTGGCATTGCTTGTTCCTTTACCTCTAACATAATCACACTGTTCATCACTAATTTCTGGACTGATTTTGTTTCGCACTATTTGCATGATGATTCTTAGTAATATCTTAGTCATATGACTCATAAGGCTTATTGTGCGATAATCATCACATTCAATCACATCAGATTTCTTTGGTAGGGCTATGAATATTGATTTGAACAGGTCGTCAGATAAGGTCGTGAGATAAGAAGAAATATTTACTACATTTTGTAAGTTGCATAACTAACTGCAAATATTTGCAGTTGCTATTTTATGCTTGTTTGGTTAAATATATCCTTAATTATTAATCATGTACACATATTATATTATTACTTGAAATTTATTTTTTTAAAATATATTTTTTGCATTTTTATGATAAAACCAAAGGTTATCTTTACTGTTGCTGACAATGGTGGTTTGTCTGGTGGAACATTCACACTTACTGTCAACGTTATTCGCAACCATCAACCGACCCTCACCATAAACCCAACAATTGTCAACATTAACCGCACCTTTCCTGCTAACACTGAGATAACAAGATGTTCAAGCACAGACCCTGACACAGTGGTAGGCAAACTTAACCTGTTTTTATCTTGTGATATTCATATCAATTTATGGACACATACAATTTTAATTTTTGCAATCACTTTTTTTCCTTGACAGCAAATAAACTTGTCATTAAACAATTGCTAATCTGGAATTATAACTGTCAGTTTTGGCAAGTTTGGTTTAGTTATTGCTTATCAATTATTATAACTGATAAAGATTGTTCGTTCATTGGGTGCCATCTCCACATCTAAGGTTGGCTACCATGGAGCACTATGTTACTTTGTTTCTAGTCTTGATGGTGCATGCTATCATAGGTTCACGTTAATATTGCACACAACTCAAAATATTAATTATATTTGTGACTTCAAGTATTATTGTTTAGAATTTTAAATAACCCTGGCTATATCTCTTCATTTTACAACTGTGGATATTTTCTTGAACTGTATTTAATTAATTCATACCTTTTAATTAACTATTTTTGGTAAAGAAATGTATGTATCAAAGTATATTAGTTTTTCTATTTGTTGCCTGTTCTTTCATTGAGATCAACAGAGGACAAAAAAGGAATTGAAGTCAACGGTTACAACATAAATAATTAGTGATATGCGGATGACACAGTCTTAATAGCAGAGACAGAGAATGAACTACAAGAAATGATAGACATAATAGTAAAAGAAAGCAACAAGAAAGGTCTCAGTCTGAATAGTAAGAAAACAGAAGTAATGGTCTTATAGAAGAAACAATCATCACCATCATGCAGCATAGAAATAAACAGGACAAATCTGAAACAAGTGCAATGTTTCAAATACTTGGGCACAATAATAACATCAGATGGAAGATGCACCACAGAAATAAAAAGCAGAATAGCTCAGGCCAAAATAGCATTTCAGAAAATGAAAATATCTTATGCAACAAATCTATGTCAATAGAAATGAGAAAGAGAGTTAATCAGTGCTATATTGAACCAATTCTGACCTATGGAAGTGAATCATGGACAGTAGACAAATTAATGAAAAGACAATTAGAGGCCACAGAGATGGGATTTCTCAAAAGAATGTTGAAAGTTCCCTAGACAGCTAAAAAAACCAATGAGGAAATTCTCAAAGAGGCCAACACAAAAAGGGAGCTCCTAAAAATGTCAGAAAAAAACAATCAACATTTTTCAGGCACATCATGAGACGAGGAAAGTTGGAATATTTGGTTACAACTGGCAAAATAAAATGAAGGAGAAATCATGGACGACAAAGAAAGAAAATACTGGATAGCTTGGTGCTATGACATGGTCAACAACAGAATTGATATGATGCATTGTAGATAGAAGATTGTGGAAGGACATGATCGCCTACGCCAACCGGTATGGCACATGATTATCTTTCATTGTGTTAATAAGAAACAAATGTTGGTTATTTGTAACTCTTGGATGATAATAGTAGATAGCTAATGTTATATTAAAACTGTTCACTTTATTCATCTTCAATATCTGAACATATCCATGAAAGCAAAATTAGTTGCAACATATGCATTGAAAGAAGGAAGAAGAAAACCAAATCACCTCTCAAGTGTTGATTATAGAGGAAATTTGATTGATGCTTATATTTGATTAACAACTAACATATTTTTGAGTATCTTGGTCAGCACTACTCCAGATTTTCTTTCCAAAAAATTATTTCTTGCTACCATTTAAGGCTGAGTGAAACAAGAAGTTGTTGGCAATATAATGAACCTGACCTCTTGTCTGCAGAAGTACAGTTTATTTATAAACTACTTCTCCAGTAAAATTACTGCCACATGAATCCTATTTATCTATGGTCCTTTTGAGCTGAAGATTACACATAATGCTTAAATCCTAGTCTCTTCATGTCTGACAATCTTTGCTATGAAGTATCAGCTTTGCGCAAGACCTGCATTGTATTTTCCCACACATCCCTGGTGTAAAAGTCAAGATTTTGGTTTTTAAACAATAAATGCTTCACAAAACAGCTTCTTAGACCTCTAATCAACCGTCTATAGCAATATCAGGGAAAAGCAATCCTCCATCTTAGACCAGAACTGGAAATTGTGCCATAAGCTTTCGTTACACATTAATCAAGCTTGGACTTTTTATATAGAACAGAAGAAGGCAGTACTTTCCTGCTTATAGCACTATGCATATGTAGGTTGCCACTAATGAAAGGGGAGATGAAGTGTGAATTAATGTAATTAATTTAAAAAGAGAACATTTCATGTGGTATTGAGGTAAAAGCAAAATGTAAAGAGTACCCACCTTGGCATTATGGCAAGTGAAAAATATTTCTGTAAAATATGTCTGTGCTCATATCTTGCTGTATTCTTCGGCACATTTATTAACGATATGTTCAGTGTCACACCAGGTTTCCCTAACTTTTTAGAGGAACTGAGGAACTCAGACTATGAGGCTGAGTGAATCCTGAAGCTGTGGTGGTTGGCAATAAAAAATATCACAATAGGAAGTTTAATCCAGACCACCTGATTAACAGACGAGTGCACCAACCATATCACCATCTATTGAAGTTGCTTTAAACGTCAACTAAAAGAGATAGTAATCAACCTGTATCTAGAACTTTTGATCCTGGAACATGTAGAAGTGGGACAGGGGAAAGACCAGGAGGAGTAAGTTATCACAATCTACCTTAGAAGATGAAGTCAGATGATATGAAGAGGAATGTAATTTAATTTTCCAACACATTGGATCTCACTATCCAGATCCTAAGAGAGGATAAACCACGAAAAAATCACAACTTTTAAATGAAAAATTCCCACCACCTGTGGGAACCTTTCAAGCCCAGGATTTCCCTGTCCAGAGGCCAAAGTCTTACTTCTCAATGACCCAGTCTCCACTCCCCCGACAAAGATTAATAAATAATGAAATAGTAAAATCCACTGATGTATTCTTTAAAATTACTATTAATGTTTACTAAAGCATGCTGTTAACTGTTCAACCTCCACAGAGGCCATTTAGTTTGAATAGCTTCACCCTGATTGGAGATTCACCAGCTGACTCTGTATTTGCTGTCAACCGTGAAACTTGTAGTGTCACTCTCATAAGTTCCCTCAGTAATAACTCAGCAACAACATACACTGTAAGTCTTGGGTTTATAAATTTGAAATAAAAGAACATTTAACTCTTAGAAGTCCTTTATTTTTGTTTAATGTTTTGGAATATTTCAGGTTCATTTTTGTTGACAACTACAGAAGTTAATCTTTGGGTTGAAGCTAGACTTATTATCTATTGCTGAATAGGGGATTGGATGAGCTTTTGTTTAGTGTTAATGGTTTTGTAATTAGAATGTGTTTGCTTAATAATGTAACCTAATTTCTTTGTTACTAAAAATAAATACTGACTTAAAAACACACAACATAAATAGTTACTAAGAAGGAAAAAAGTATGAAATTTGTTATGAAAATCTTTAATACAGTCATTTACTAAATTAACTTTTACATAAATTAATGAAAATAAATTTTTTTTAAATGTTTAATAAGTTCGTAGTGCATATTTAAAAAAAAAAAAACATACAGAGTTGACAAATGATAGTCAAATTCCTCTCTATGTTATAGAGACAAATTTGCAACAACACATCCAATGTTTGAAAGGAAGGATACCATAATTTATTTGAAAATAAATTAAAGCAATCATATTATGAGTTATATATAATTCACCAAGGTTATAGAATTATAATATAATTGTTTTTAAAATAAGGTATATACTTGCTTGCGCACATGCAAATGCACACACATACACACTTTCATACGCAAACTCAAATTCAAACATGTAATGAATGAAGGAAACCTGCTGGCTAAAAAATCTTCATCAGTCATGTTATGACTCACAGGAAAACAATTTATCTTGCTACTGAAGCAGAAATGTTTATTGCCTGCCTTATATATAATTTCACTTCTCATTTCTTTCTGGTTTGGCAACAGAAAAAATAATTTAGTGATAAATCAGATATAGCTCAGACAACCTGATGGTAGTCATTTACTTTCTTTACAATCTCAAACAGTGAGGCAGTAATAGTTGTATCTATATCAGCAAGTTCCTTTTTGAGTTCATTAATGAACTAAAGCTATCAACACTTCTTAGGCTGTGTCAAAGTTGTATATCCAGATAGTTTTTTTTTTTTAATGATCTTGAAATAATATATGGCAAGCAATCAGGATAATTCAGTAGTTTGGTAAAAATATTAGTCTTATAATGAATGCTGCTTTGCTGAACATCTTTTCTTGTGGCTGAATCTGCCAATATTGGACATGCAGATCTATTTGCAAGAACAAGATGTATTTGAGGTGCCTGACCTCATCTCCTTTCTCCTGCGTCTTTTGTCTTCTGAATTTCATTTAAAGCACTGTCTCGAAAATTGCTGTGCCATTTTTTATTTTATGTTCTCCATATAGTATGATCTGCAGCCAGATTTTCCCAGTTTCTTTCACTGATAGAGAATGCCCTCAAAGAAACATTTGCTTGCTATGCCTGAGCCAATAATTTGAAGATAGTGCTTTTCCCAAAACGCACTACTCCCCTCTCAGCTTCTCTTTGAAGTGTTCTGATGGATGGATGAGGTCATTACATTCTGAACCAAAGTTGTCTTGAAATAATATAAAAACATTAGACATAGCTATTATTATTATTATAGACATAGCTATGTCTATAAAATTATAAAATAAAGTTTCCCAGCACTTATTGGTTTTCCTAACTGATCTATTTTTGTAAATTGATCAGATCTATTTTCTCCTCCAACATACTTATTATAATTACTGACAGCAACTGGCAGGAAGGTCAACATTTTTTCTTCAAAGTTACTATTACATTCTGTTTTGTGTATGCGAGATGTTTTAGAAAAGATTTGAGCATAGTGGTAGTCATATAAACAGTTTTATTATCCTTCTAGTGAATAATCTCTATAATTTTCCCTGCTAACCCATTTCATCTGACACCTTGTACTTTTCTCTGGTTCCACATATTTATAATTCTGACGGAGACATCTGGTATTTCCTAAAATGACGCCACATGCTAATGTTCTTTCTTTTTAATAAATGTGTAAATAAAGAAGTACAGTCGAACCTGGTCTTAGGACCACCTGTTTAAAGCGTTTCCCTGGTTATAGGACCGGGTCTACAATTTCCCCGAGTTTTTTACTATATGCTAACACTGATTACGGCATTCACCGTATGACGCGACCAGAGACCAGGCTAATTAACCGCCGCCAATGTTATTTATCCCGTTTACGACACGCGGGTAACACTGATAACGATACATACACTGACCAGCCAGTCCTTCTCCGTCTCGCTGGGAGCCATAAACGATCGACACAGGTGTCGAAGTTTTCCCGTATTTAGTGAGTCCCAGATTACAGTGGGACGTGTTACGTTTATCAGTCAATACTGGTGTGAGAAACACGGCAGACAGAGATCTATGATCGTGAAGTGACATCACTTCGCGGTTCCGTCTAGACCAGAGCAGACCATTGCGTGGCCCGTATAAATTACAGGAATTAACTAAAGAATTAGTCATTGCCCGCGTAGAGTGTATTCACGTACATGTACAGTATCTCAGTGAATTATTTTTGTGGATTTTAAAAGTGTTACACACAATATAGGAAATGGCCAGTGTCAAAAGTGTAAAACCAAAAGCATTAACGCTGGAAGAACGAATATCAGTGATTCGACAAAATATTTTTGTGTGTTTAACTATCGTGTTTTATGAAAAGTGTCCAACCAGTGGCTATTGTAGACCGACATGTGCACTATGTTCTACTCATGGATTACGCTGATTTGCAGGTTAGTTTTCATAGTGCTTAGGATAAAATTTTTTTTATCGCTCTATTTATTATGTGAAACCTGTGAGGCAGGACCACCTGTCCTATGGGACCAGTTTTTGAAAGTCCCGTGAATGGTCGCCTTAGACAGGTTCGACTGTATAATAATTATCCATAAATATTCTGTATCCCTTACTGAAACTGCTTTTACATAATTTCATAGCAATGTCAGATCCCAAACCTTGTGTTGAGGAGTTGAATCTTTCCCTGTGTATACTTCAAAGTTATATGTATATCCTGTTACTGCATCTATGATCTGCTGCTACCCAGAATTTCATTCTCCATTTTGTTGGTTCATCCTTGATGTCCTGTCGAGATGTCCCATCAGCATAAAAGTGAAACTTCTGAGCCACATGAACAGGCTGTTGAATGTTGAGAACTCTGTTGATAAACAAATAAATAAGCATTTATTCATTACTAGGACTAGATCAATATTTATGTAACAACAAAAGCTACAAATTATATCTATTAGATAGCAAAAGCATTACTGGACAAAAGATATATAAATGAACTCTTCTAAAAATGTATTGTAACAATAGATTGTCTGGTTTACCATCGTTTTCCATGTTAATTGAAAAAAAAAGATTTCCTTATTATTAATAAACTGTTGCAAACATTTCCATAGCAACTGTTGCTAGGGAAGAAAAAAAAAATAAGGCACACATTTTTACCTTTTTTTGTTTTAATTATTAAATACAATTGTTATATCAATAAAAGTAAAAATGACAGAATCTACTTTTAGAAACATAACAGAGCAAAAAAATATGCTTGATTTTGAGATGCACACATATGCTCACAATGTCAATATACCTCGCTCTGAGTAGTGAGCTTGTCAAATCAAGTTCAATATCTTTGTCATCCTCAGTTAACAGTTCCCCGTCTGTGTTGATATCATCACTATTGCAACTTAAATCCAAAATAAGGATGTAGTCAGAATAATTAGATGACAGTTTATTAATACAACAATCAATTTTAGACACTCAATTGTAGAGCTCCGAACTGTTGCTTCCAAAATGGGATCATGTCAGACAGAAATTTAGCACTGTCTTCAGATTAAATTTAAATGGACTAAATTTGAAAAATATTACAAATTTGTTTCAATTTTTATTAAAGTCTAACATATTCATGTTGATATTGTGTGATTTCTCATAATTTTTTCCCAAAAAAACATCTTGTAAAAGGCTTGGCAAACATTGGATTACTGATCGTTAAAATTTCTACAAAATTCATATAAACAGAGTGTGATTGAGTAAATTATTGGTAATGTTTTTTGTTAAATAAAATCATTTAAAAAATGAATTTGCTAAAATTTTAAAAATAAAGGACTATTACTTTGTGGCTGAAAATATACAATTAATTTTCATAGTTAATACGGTTTGGCATTCAGCCATTTAGGATTTTAACAAAACATTTTGGTTTGTTTAGATATCTGTTTATTTACTTATAAACAACTGTTTTTATTTGCAATATGTAATTAATTTTTTTTTTCTAAAGTAAGCATTTTATAAGAAAATGGAATAATATCAGCACCATAGATATAATACTATAATTACACTTACATTTGAATAATCACTGCTTGAGTCTTAACATAAACACATTGTGCTTATAAAAGAGAATGTGGTGTATGCTTACAAATAAAATTTGTGTGCATTTAAGAACAAACAATTGTCTGAGAAATGAAGAATAGGAGGCAGATAATAATAAATTAATATAATTATTGGAAACTACTATTTGTGCTGTTTCGTCCAATCACTGTTTGTCTGCAACGAAAGTATTCAGCCCTACTCTACTTGTCTTAATAGGAAAATATAGATATACAATTTATTTCCCAAGCTGTGTTTGTAACCCTATGCTATAGTCATAAGTACACATGCGTGAAAGATATCACCAATGATATAAACTTTTTTAGGTTGTTTAGTTGGCTATATGCTCTAGTGTTTGTTTCTTGTGACAAGGTATCAAGGAGTCTGGACTTGATCCTGCTTCAGGCTGTCTATTGTTCTTTGTTTTTTTTTTCTGTTGTTGATTATTTGTGAATTTTTATTTTTTTTTAAAGTGTTGTAAACATATCTCATCCCCTGAAATGATTCTCTGAGAAACGAACTTCATTTATGAATAAAAAATATATCATTATATTCAAAAGTATGTATTTATAAGCAAATAATTTTCATTTTTTTCTTCCGGCCTAAGACAGCACATATCGCGGAACTCATAGTTCTCACTATTTACAATCTGCTGCTAGTTCATGTAGTTCTTGGTTGTTTCTTAGTCCCATGATTGAGCCTTCTCTAGTAATTGTTCTGCATATCGATTCTCTTGGTCTGCCTTGTTTTCTTTTACCAGATGGTTTCCACATGAATGCCTGACAGGGAAATCTTTCTTCATTCATTCTTAGCACATGACCGATGTATATCCAATGCCTTCTTCTTATGAAGTTTGACACTTATTGTTTTGATTCATCTCTTAGCTGTTCATTTGAAATGTATTCTTTCCAGCTTATGTTTGAGATCCTATGACGACATTTGTTTCCAAAGACATTTAATTTCCTATTTAAAGTCTTGGTGGATTTCCAACTTTCACATCCATATGTGGTATCACACAAGAGTTGAGCAAGGTTTTACTTCCCATTTTTGTAAGAAGTGAAGTTTTATGATTGCACTTGTTAGATTGCTACTCAACCATCAGTTGCAAGAGGGAAGATAAATATTTCCATCTTGAATTGGAATGCTTTTATACGCACAAAATAAATATTGTATGATTCTAAATAGAGTTGTATGATTCTAAATAGAGTGGTATGATTCCAAATAGAGTTGTATGATTCCAAATAGAGTTGTATGATTCTGAATAAAGTTGTATGATTCTAAATAGAGTTGTATGATTCTCAATAGAGTTGTATGATTCCTAATAGAGTTGTATGATTCTGATTAGAGTTGTACGATTCTGAATAGAGTTGTACAATTGCAAATAAGGTTGTATGATTATAAATAGAGTTATATGATTCTTAATAGAGTTGTATGATTCTGAAAATTAATGCAGTCTAAGTCTGGGATTGAAAAGTTGTGTGTGAGTTTTGAGAATATAATGGGATGTATAAGTATTGTGATTTTAACAAAACATAATTTTGTCTTGTTTCTAGCTTCGAATTAAAGTTGAGGATGGTGGCAGCCCACCATTGTTTGACGTGAAGACGCTTGTCATCAATGTCGATGGAAATTTGAATTATCCTGTTTTTGCAATGACTCAGTACAATGCAACCATTCTGGAAACTAAACCTGTCTTTGAAAATATACTCACTGTTTTTGCAACAGACCAGGATACCTCTGTACGTTAATAATTTAGAATATTTTTTTTATTATGAACTGATTATTTATCCAACACATTTCAAAATTAGACATCACTCTATAACCCATAGCTGTCATGTGTATACATTCATATCTAGTTTATGTTGTTTCTTATGGATTAATTAAATTATAATTAATCATACAACATATATGAAGGCCAAATCAGAAATTAAAATTGAATTGCAGTAATTCATTAATATTACTTGATCAACTTTTCATCCTCTGTATCATATAAATTAATAAGTAAAGGTGCCCTCCACAATTTAAAGCATATGGGAAACATGATGTTAGTGTCCATATTATTTAATGGCTCATTTTGTGGGTGATGTGGTCAGTATTACATCAAGCCATCCTACTTTCCCAGATAAATCTATGGGGACCCATTCTCAGCAAATGCTCTACAAATAGTATAAATTATTAGAAGTTACAGGTCTTACATAACTGCACATCAAACGAGTTTACTAGCACCCTTACAAGCTAAGATTCCTAATATCTGTAAACCATTTACCATTTTACAACTGGTTTAACTAATAAAAGTCTTTGTTTTTGTACATCTATAAATTTTGATTTAGCAGCCATTTTGTTGAAAACTTGACGTTTCTTCTTCATTTTTCCTAACAGATTCTCTCCTACTTCATCTGTTCTGAAAAGGGAGAAATGGATATAAGTTGTAAGGGTGACAGGTTATTACAAATTACAATATTTTGTGCCTTTTAGTTTAACTTATCACATCATTTTTTTTTGGTGCCGGGATTGTCTTCTCTCTTTTATCCCTACTCTCTTGGCCAGACATTTTGATTTCTGTTTGGGGTAGAATCTTGGTCAGACATGGCTTACTGATCCCGATATTAAGTCAGCTTTTAGTCACTGACTGCTTCTGCTCATTCATCATGCGTGTCCTATCATTCACAGTATGTGTCCCATCACTAACTGTATGTGTTCCATCATTAACAGTACATGTCCCTTCATTAACTGTATGTGTCCCATCATTAACTGTATGTGTCTCATCATTAACTGTATGTGTCTTGTGTAATCCCATATTATAATTTTTGAAGATAATTTTGTTAGCATTTTCAAGTTTAATGGAGAGATAGTTTCAAGTTAATCCTCCCAGGCTGAGCAGACTACAAAAGTTTTCAGCATCTGGGACACATTCTAATAGTCAAAGAAATTTTAAGAAATTTGCATAATTGTTTTTTTAACCACAGGCTCCAAACAACGTGGTTAGTTATTCCATTGTCGGTGGAAGCCAGTTGTTTGGCATCAACTCACAGACAGGAAGTGTTTACTGCATAGCATTTCAGGCCTACTATACAGACAGACAGATCAACACTTTCACTGTAAGTCTATCTTATTTTCCATTTTTGTTTTGCACTTCTCTATTTACTCACTTTATTGTCTTAGTTTTCTTGTTACTTGTTCCCATATTTCTAATTGTACACAATATATTTGTTCAACCTTATTCTCAATTTCTGTAACTTTTCATTGATTATTTGCTGAACCATATTCTTGTTTTTGTAAATAAGACCATTATCACTGCACTTGGACAGTGGTCACTAGTTCTTCTATCTCTTGTCTATTACTCATCAAGGTCCCAGCACAATTTTCTAGCACCAGTAATGGTTTCAATTTTTTTCAAGAAATTTATTATTAATTTTTTTCTGGAACCATTATTCCTTCTTGCTTTTTTTTTTCAATTGGAATTGTTATTTAGTCTTTGTTATTTTGTTCTTTTATCTTTCTTAGCTCTTTGTCATCTTTTATTTTAGTTTTCCAAATGTCTTCATTTTGGCATATTTATTTTATTTTTTTCTCTTTGTTTTTAATTTTCTTCCTCTTTACATTTAAACTAAATCTTTTGACTTTTATAGATGTTTTTTTTATTTTTTGGACATTCTTACCTTTCAAATCTATTTTATTAACTTGAGAATTGTTTGCTTTAATCTTTGTCAGAAGGTAAATTTATCATAATGAAATATATGAGGAAGTGTTAACTGTATCACATTTCAGAGTGTCAGAAAGAGCAAAATTAAGAATAAGTGATAGGATGAACATAGAACAAATGTTGAACTACTTGCAGAAACAACAAATACAATAATTTGCCCATTGGGAAAGAGAGTAGCTTCATATCGTACAAGGGATACATCAGAAAAGGAGATAAGAAGAATCTGAAGCAGATTATGGCAGGGTGGCAACATATAACTGATAAGAGCATCAAATAACAATAAAAATCAACTAATAATAATAATCAACTAATAATAATCATTATTATTGAAACCTCTAACACTTAGACTATTTAAATGAAACGTACTATCAACCCTTACGTATACATGCGAGAGCTAGAAAACAAGAGACATAGAAACAAAGTTGAATGCTTTTGAAAATAAATATCTAAGAAAAATATTTGCTATAGTATGGAACGAATTCAAAACAAACAAGGAAATTAGAGAAATCGCCAATCAATTACTAATATCATCAGTAATGAAGAAAAGATGTTGGACATATGTTGGATATGTAATGAGAAGAGATAATAACCAAATACCAAAGCAAGCCCTCATTGGGAAACAACAGGTAGGAGAAAAAGATGCTGACCCAGAGAGACACTGAGAAGAACATTAATCAGAGAGGCAAAGGCAGCATGAATCGACTCCCTCAATGAGATCGAGATGCTTGCACAGAACTGAGACAAATGGTGAGATCTGATAAAAGATCTTTGCATGGATTGAGACTGCTAGAAAGAAAATTTAGAAAAAGAGAAAGAGTATCTGGGTCTATGCCTTATGAGCCAACCATGGCTTGAAAGGTCAATAGATAGATAGATTATGGTTATGGTTATTCAAAGGCACTGGTATCACTGCAAACAAATTAAAATCCATAATTGCTCAACCGCCCGTGCAAGTGGAATCATCCAAATTAAAACATCTCATTGAAGGATCCAAACAAAGAAAGACAATTGCAGTCCCCATCACAGGAGCTACAGCATATGCCAAAAGACATAAGGCCAAGCAGCACCAAAAGTGAACGCAATTGAATTGTCCATCTTCATACTATATCATCATTCATCATAAGCAATTGGAATATCAAAACACAATCCGGATGAAACACACAGCACTCACAGTGTGCTCACAGAGCTCAGGCAGTAAGCCGGACTTAGAATATGAGGTAACTGCAACAAGAAACACTTTTCAAACTATGCCTCAATGGTTCCTGCCACCTATCCACCATATTGACCAATATTCCAATGATGACGTACATTGCAATCAACACAGAACTCACTATTGCGCACACTATAGAGGATTTCAGATCACATGCACGTAATCCGCTTCACAGGTGAAGATCCCAACAGTGGAACTTCCTATCTATACACTTATCTGCATTGGAAAGATAGAATTAACCATCTTTCCAGGAAAAAGCATAACAATGAATGTTGACGCAAAAGATGACAGCGGCATCTTGAAACTGGAAGTCCAAGATAGATAGAATAATAATCAACTGATAATAATCAAATAGCAATTGTTGTTGTTTTCAAACGTATGTGAACAAATTGTGTATCTCACTTGAAGCCTGAATTATTAATGATGACAAAATACCAGTACATTATGTTTCTGAATTTAGTGTGAGAGAGACATAAAAAATGTTGACACATTATATTCTGTTGTATTAACTTAATATGAGAGAGACATAAATAATGTTGACACATTATATTCTGTTGACTTAACTTAATATGAGAGAGACATAAATAATGTTGACACATTATATTCTGTTGTCTTAACTTAATATGAGAGAGACATAAATAATGTTGACACATTATATTCTGTTGACTTTACTTAATATGAGAGAGACATAAATAATGTTGACACATCATATTCTGTTGTCTTAACTTATTATGAGAGAGACATACATAATGTTGAACCATTATATTCTGTTGACTTAACTTAATATGAGAGAGACATAAATAATGTTGACATGTTGCAATCTGTTTCTTAAGTTAATATGAGAGAGACATAGGTAATGTTGACACATTATATTCTGTTGTCTTAACTTAAAATGAGAGAGATATAAATAATTTTGACATGTTGCTTTCTGATTATATAATGTTGATATGATACATTTTGTTTCTGTAATGTTGTCATGATACATTCCCTTTGTTAGCTGAATGTGAGACAGATATTAATAATGTTGATATAATACATTTTGTTCCTTAGTTTGAAGTGAATGCTGCTGATCAAGGCAACCCATCCAGATCAGCTCCGATTAATGCAAGAGTCACAATAACTGTGATCAGAAACACATCACCATACTTCACAAACAACAACAACCAGGTTCAAATTCGTGATAATCAACCTGAGGCTGCAACTTTCTACACAGTCAATGCTGTGGATCCAGACACTGTGGTAGGTCTTCCTGTCCCTGTCCAATCCACAGCCATTCAACATCTGGCATAAGCAACTTTGTAGTCTTCAAACTTTGGAATATTTTGCTGTTGTTTCAACCTTGCCATTTTCTATTTGTATATGTTAATGAGAACAAATAATATATGTTCACTGCTTCAGTATTTGTAAAAGTAACAATTACTAATCAGGTGTTACATGTTGTTACAAGGGTTTTTCTTCATATG
This sequence comes from Megaustenia siamemsis, assembly GCA_032433765.1. Taxonomy (NCBI): domain Eukaryota; kingdom Metazoa; phylum Mollusca; class Gastropoda; order Stylommatophora; family Ariophantidae; genus Megaustenia; species Megaustenia siamemsis. Next base: position 15,338,421 of record JAVIAB010000073.1, on the reverse strand, counting down.
ATGAACATCCCATAAGTCGATAGAGAGAAATCAGGATTTAAAGGTTGTAAGAAAGGGATTAAAATGTAGGCTGAGCTGATATTATGAGAGAAAAATTATGATATAAAGAGATATGAGGTTGGGAAATTAGAATTTAGGAATAAAATTGTGTTATATAAGAGGTACATAGACATGAAATTAGGGAATATAAATCAGGATGTAGATTTCAGATTAAGCAATCATGATGCAGAGATTAAATTGTGAAAGAGAAAACAGCAGAGCAATGAATTTAGAATTTAACTCTTAGTGTACAAATGCAAAATACACATTTTTACACAGACTTCTTAAAATGATATAGCAAAAAAGATACTAGGGCATACATGCATATCATAATATTGTACAAAACTGTTAACCTCATATATTTTTGTGATGTATTTATGTATCAAAATTTGTAGAATTAAATTAACTTTTTTAAAAATAAAAAAGCATTTGCAAACATTTTTTTGTAAGAAAAGTATACAAATTATATCATAAATCTGATAAAGAAAAAAATTAAAGTAGAATAAAAAATTTGTTTAACTACACTTGAAATAATACTGGTTTATACTCGTGCGAACGCAAGCAAGCATACTTGTCAGTAACAGTAGAGGTATTATTTTTTAATGATATATCCATATTTTCACAAAATTGCAAAACTAGTAGAAGGAATGGGCAATACCCTCTTATCTCCATTGCCAATGTTGTGATGATCAACGTCTGATTAATGTCAAAAATAATCAGGAATGAATAAACTTTTTGTGGTTCTGACAGTGAGGAGATGGATTTTGATTACTCTGATGATGTGTATATGCCTTCTGAAGAGGAATTTAACATATCAGACAGTGATAGTGACAGTAATTATGTCGTCAGTAGGCTGACCATCTAATGGCACTGGAAGGATCAAGATATAAGATTCTTAAAAGAAAAAAACAGAATTCAGAGATAATATTGTGAAAGAGAAAGCAATGTGCTCAGATGTTGTAAAAGAGAAATCAAAAGTACATAAAGTTGGTATTGTGAGAAAATATTTTTTTAGAAGGTTGCAAAGATAAGGTTGTGTATGATAAATCTTGATAAGAAAAAAAATAATATTATGGGATGGAAGTAATACAAAGTAAATACAATTATAGGATGAAAGTAATTTACCATTTGTTAAATCATTTGTCTTATAAACAATTCACAGGACCCCTTTAACAAAATAACTCTGAAGACTATAGGAGATGGCGTGGCCCCAACTTTCTTTGATGTCACTCAGACTGGAGGCATCATTGTCAAGTCAGGTGCAAATTTGCCTGGAGTAAATGAGAATATATTCGCTGTAAGTGCATGGAGTTTACCTGTCATGTAGCAACAGATAATCATTTTTAGCAAAGAATTGATATTGTCAGTGAAATAATGCTTGACCATTTTTTTTTAAATTTAGACTTATTTTGAATACGCAAAATTTGAAAGTTGAAAGTTTTTTAAAATTAATTGTTCAAGACTATGCAGAAGTGTATATCCTACAGTCAATTTTGGCTTTAAAATACCACCATTGCTGCTACCTGCACCAAGTCTACCTGCACAGTAGATAGTTTCAGCATCAAGAGCACTTATAGACATGTTTGAAATTGAGAACCCTGTGGTTTTGTGGTTAGTACACTTGCCCGTGCGCTGCCTGGGTCCAAAAGGGGAGTAAAGAATTGTGGCACTGTTCCCTGCCAGGCATGTTCATAAGAGGTGACTAAGAAGGGTTGGGCATGGGACTGGTTATCCTGTACTGTAAAAAAATAAGCCAAAAAAAAAAAAAACTTCACTATCAAAATTATGATAATTAATACAGTTAGTGAGCCGCGATAGCTCAGTGGTTAGTGAACTGGACTACAAAGAACAAGGGGTAGGGTTTGATCCCAACCGACGGCTTCCTGTTTCACCCAGCCTTAAATGGGTACCGGATTTTTTTCTGGGAAAGTAAAGCAGCACGGGCGTAATACCGACCACATTACCCCAAAAATCATGTGCTGAAGTTCTGTAAAATATAGGGTCACTAACACCATATTTCCCTATACGCCACTTGGCGTGACGGGAGTACTTCACTTTTCAATACAGTTAGTAATAACCAAATAATAATAAGAGAAATACCTCTACTAGACATATAATCTTACATATATCTGAGCAGTAATATAGACAAAGAGGGGGGAACAGAGAATGATACAAAAATAAGGATATCAAAAGCAAGAGGAGCATTTGTTGCACTGGGAAACATGGAAATCCAAAGAAATTAGGTTAAATACAAAAATTAAAAGTTTCCACTCCAATGTAAAGTCAGTCTTATTATATGGCTGTGAAACATGGAGAACAATAAAAATGACAATCATGAAGAAACAGACCTTCATTAATGGATGCTTATGCAGAATAAAATGATGGTAATGGCAGGACAAAATCACTAACATAGAATTATGGAAATGTACCAGTCAAATACCAGTGGATAAAGAGATACAGCGAAGATGATGGTGCTGGATAGGACACACACTGCAGAAGCCTACTGAGAGTATTACACAACAGGCCCTTTTTTGGAATCCCCAAGGAAAAAGACAAAGAGGAAGACCAAAATACAAAATATTCTTGGAAAAGACATATGGAAGCAGAGATGAAGATGATGGGGAAGGCATGGAATGATCTTAAAAGAATTGCGAGAAACAGAATGGCTTGGAAAGTGTTTGTTGAAGACCTATGCTCCACAGGGAATTGAAAAGTAGAAGAAGAAGAAGAAGACACTTATTTGCTGATGCTGAAAGTTTAGGAACTACTTTAATCAGTTAAATAGATCCAGAAACAATCAAGAACCATTATGAAGTAGACTTCAGAGAGGACTAAAGAGAGACAGACCAGAGATAACTTTGTGAAGATTAGAAGTGACAGAGTTGGCTTGAACTGGACTTGAGAGATCCTGGGAAGTGTCTTTGCTTTTTCAGTTCATGGTCCAGTAAAGGAAGACACAAAAAACTACCTAAAGTTGTGTTTTGTTGCCAATAACAATGTGTGATTGGCTCATCTGTATTCCCCAGCTCCGATTACAAGTTAACGATGGTGGTACCCCATCCCTCTCAGCTGTAACTGTTGTGTACATAAATGTCACCCACAACTACAATGCTCCAGTGGTGACTGGTGGTACTTTTAACGTACCCTATAACACGTACAGAGGGCGTGTCATCACTACTCTGCAAGTCAGTGATGCTGATAATCCAAATGTGAGTATTTGTTGGATTTTTAAAAAAATGTATATTTGTTTTGTTTATTTCAATTTGTATAATTAAATTGTTAATACTATTATAAATGCTACTGAGAAAAAAATGGCATTTATATTTCAGGCAAAAACAATCTTCTAGAAAGTCTTAGTCATCATCCTTAATGAATATTTGTACTACAGGTCTTGTTAGAATTGAAACTATTATGTGCTACAGTCAGTATTGTTTTGTGAAAATGGTTTCTATAAAATCTGAAATGAGGATGAAAAAACTCTGAAGAATGTGAAGAGAAATAACTGATAAAATTTTCTTGACAAGTCATTGGATATTGGAAGTTTATTACATAATTTGAAATAAGTGGCTCTTGTATAATGGAGAACAGAGGCAGGAGAATTTCCACAACCAAAATTACTGTGAAAGCACATGGTTAAAGTGGACACATGGGATAGTAATGGGAAAAGAAAAATGACATTAAAATATTGTGAGGAAACATAGCCACCTTCATGATTTCAACTCATCAAGTACATTTTCTAATAGCTACATAGAAGCCCCCAGTTGTAAACCCCAGAAACTGAATACATTTCTTTATGATAGAGTTGTTTCCCCTTATATATGGTGAGGAAAGCTCAATTTCAGCATTAAGAATAAATATAATCATTTTTTGGTCTTATCAGAGGGCAACAATTGGAATATATTGTGACGACAGGAAAACTTGAAGGAAGAAAAGATAGAGAAAAGTGGGGAGAGAGGATACAAGACTGTTTAAGAAAGTGGTTGGGTAGGAATCCAGCAACAGCGTTAAAAAGCCACTTTAGAGATTGAAAGTTGTGCAGAAACTTGATCACCTGAAAAGGGCTATCAGAAACTTCCAACCTAGAAAAATGTAGAGGCTTACCTTATTTAAATTTGGCCACCATCACCATCAAAATAGTTTCTTTGGGAATCATGAAGAAGGCTATGTTTCCTCACAATGTTTTTAGGTCTTATTTCTTTTCCCATTACTATCCCATATGTGGTCTACTTTCATTGTAGTTTTGCTTGTGGTAATTTTCCAGCCTCTCCCCCTCTCTGTTTCTGTCTGACTTTCTCTCTCTCTTCCCCCTTTTCTCTAACTATATCCAGTATATAAGAACCACTTATTTCAAACTTATGTAATAAATTGTCAATATCCTATGACTTTGTCATAGAGAATGGCTCAGGCAAAAGCAGCTTTCCAGAAAATGAGGAAGATACTGTGCAATCCATTTTTGACAATAGAAACAAGAAAAAGAGTAGAGCCAGTCTTAACATATGGATGTGAATCATGGACAATAGGACAACAGACAAGAAAATCACTGGAGTCTGTAGAAATGTGGTTTTACAAAAGAATGTTGAGAATACCATGGACAGCTAAGAAGAGTAATGAGAACGTTCTGAAAGAGGCCAAAGCAAAAAGAGAGCTTAATTTCCAATATTAGGAAGAAACAATCATCATTTTTTGGCCATGTAATGAGAATAGAACAGCCGGAATATATTGTAACAACTGGGAAAATTGAGGGATGATGAGATAGAGGGAAGCAAAGAGAAAAGATACCAGACAGCTTAAGAGAATGGCTTAGCAGAAGGTCAACAACAGAAATTATAAATAACTGTCATGATCGAAAGTTGTGGAGAGACATGATCACCTACGCCACAGGACCGGTACTTGATGATGATGACTTGTCAAGAAAATCCTATCTGCTATTTCTCTTCACTTTCTAATATAAAGTAGAATGTATTGTTGTTTCTTGCAGAGTTTTTTTCATCCTCATTTCTGATTTTAAAGTAACCATTTTTACAAAGCAATATTAACTGTATATATACACAGCAATCCCAGCACCCCTTCCATGCCTCGTTGGCACAATGAATGTTTTTTTTTTACTTCAAGACTGTCTAAAGCCACCTGTGACCCCAATATGATGGTCTTAATGGATCAGTTCACAAATTCATATACATATTTTCTGGTGTCTGAGCTCTCATCATCTTTAACGGTGTCTGAGCTCTCATCATCTTTAACGGATGCTCAGCAAGCTTTGAAGCATTTGTACCAATCAAAGACCTGGTTCAACCTAAAAGAATATTCACCAGAGACTCAAAGAAGCATTTTGAGACTCTTTTAGCAGATTCGCCAAGCTTCATGGAAAATTTCTTGCATTTGTCAACTACCAAACTAATTAAGGGTGACCCATACAAAAAGTTGCATAATGACATACAGAAGTTAACAGTATGCAAGCAGCATGATATCATGTTATACACAGACTCAGGGAACTTTGTGAGATTGACTTCAGATATTCACCAAATATATCAAGTGGTTATGTCATGGCAGTTACTGTCTAGAAACTTACTAATAGCCCCTTGTATGCCAGCAGTCATGGTTGTTGAGGATGGTAATAATTTGGTAAGTCAGCTGCAGACTTCTAGTCAATCAACTACAGCGTTTGTTGGGATTAATGTGCTGTTTTTTGTTCAGAAGATTGTAATCAGTTCGTAGTTGAAATATTTTGCTGCATTCTTAAATGTAAGATTGTACTCTATTCTTATGTTCTTCATTAGAATATTTTGTAGCATTTGTAATTTAAATGTTATGTTTTATTCATTGAGACATGAGCTCCCAGCATTTCAAATGCTGTTTGGTTTAATAAATGTTCTCTGACATTGTTGTAGACCATTAACTAAGCTGTCTATTCATTGACTATGGTGTTTATTTTGGACAAAACTTACATCTGTATTATTTATACAAGAAGTAACTAAAATAATAGTAATCGTCAGTTTAAACAAAAAAATAATTACAAGTGGTAAATGATTCAAATATTTTTCAAAAATGCCTACATAAGCTCAATTTTTAAAATGCTGCAACCAGTGAATAATTAAATAAATATTTTAAATGTATTTTTTTGTGCTCTTCAGAAACCAGAGGGACAAGTGAGGTTAACGATTTTGAATGGAGCACAGTTGAACAACATTAACTACTTTTACCTAGATCCAGTATCTTATGTCTTAACTCTTACAGACACGACAAATCTGGAGAACATTGACAGATTTACTGTAAGTTCTTATGTTTGTTTTTATTAATTATTTTTTTGTTCATTCAGCAAACAATTTTTAAAAATGACCAGTCATTTAAAGACATTTATCTCAAAATAACTTTGTTCTTAAATGAAATCAAATGTGTTGAACTGAAAGGCTCATAACTCTGCTGCAAGCACAACATAATGCATTTACACTCATTTAGCGTTTTTCTAAGAACAGGTGACACTCCTTTTGTCATTAATTGGATGCAAGAAAGAAAAAAAAAAGGATATCTAAGAAATAGTACATTCTTTTCCTTGGCTCAAGGCAGAGAAAGCAGTCAATGGTAACCAGATTTAGTGGTTCTTGCTACTTTATTTCTCCATATTGTCTAGCCCATAGTTATTCATTGCAGTGTGTTCCAAGTGTCATCCATACTGTGCATTTCATCCCACATTGATCTCCCTTTTCCCATCCTTCATATAACAGCTCATGTGAAAGTTTCTAGGTATCTTCTGAGTACTTGGTCTGTCCAGTTTCTCTTTTGCTTGTTGTCACACTATGTGGAAGGTGTCCTTTCATTATGATCAACGCTTACCACCTCCTTAACCCTTTAAATCTGGAGCAATACTGTGGCCACTACTAAATGATAGCTTAAATTGGTGGAGGAACAGTGATACCATTTTAATGAAAAATGTTTTTTCTCTGGTTCATTTATATCATATTATATTTGGTCAAAACTATTAACATATTTGGGGGTGATGATTTCCCTTCCTGAAACTTCCGTCTAAGTAAAAGTTCCCTCCCCATATATGGAGCATAGTGTTAGTGACCATCTTTTCCCCATGACCAGCAGCATATTTCTCGATGATGCGGTCAGTTTCATTCTAGTTACAATAATAAAGGATGGCAGAAAAACTTTACAATGTTGCAGCGTAAAGATCCCTTTCCTGATGAACAAGAACAGTACAAACAAACAATTCCACATCTGTATGCCTATTTCCTGAGCAGCACTAAACAAATAAAAGCGATTATAAAAGAGTAGTGTAAGAAATTAAACTAAAAATGAGGTAAACTTTTATTTGAATATCAACGTCTAATTAAAAGAAATCATCTGAAGATAATGGAGATTTTAAACCAGTGACTTCTAGTTTGGGTTTATTATAAGTAAAGTGCTGTTAAGATTAATCAGAATCTATAATAAAAAAGCCATCAACACCCAGTTGCAACATAATATTTGATGGACAAATAAAACGTTCAGCTTTTATTTACATGGACAGGTCACTCAAGGATAAGAAAGATGATCAAATTTCTAAAATATTTCACTTCATGATTTGGATGAAATGGATTTATCAGCAATGTCTAGTAGTGATAAACTGCCTCATAAATATAGAGAAACATTTTCTGGACCTTCAGTTTAATACACAGCACTGGATGACCGAATTTTATAGAAATAAATGAAGTGCTGTCTTACACATACTTGTTTATATTTTTCATTCCATTTTTGCAACATAACAAGCAAAGTAAGAGTCACAGAGTGATATGATGTACAGTGGATAGAAGATTGTGAAAGGATATGATTGACTATTCCAACCGGTATGGCACATACTGATGAAGAGTCACTTAATTTCATACTGTGGCATATATTGTGTTAGCGCTCACATTTTTTCTTCTTTGAAAAATCTTCACATTATTTTTTTTTAGTAATGTAATCAATATTTTCCCGTGTGTTACCGGGGCCTTATTATGAGGGAGTAAAGAATAGTGACACTGTGACCTTCCAGGCATGTCATAAGAGGCGACTAAGGAGGTTGATCGATGGCTTGACAAGCTGTCATTGTAAAAAGTATTGTTATGGAAACAGAGCCATAGATTTTGGAAGCAGTGATCTCTGCAATATGTGACATTTTGGCACGCAAGGTTTCTGTTTTTTAAGATTGTGGTTCTGCCCTATGTGCCGTCTTCGGCTCGAAAGGACAATATAATCAATATTACACCAGTTTTGTCTAAGCATGTAAGGCTAGGTCAACCTGAAAACAGATCAGGGATTGCACCCAACCTCTCGTTCTTAGTAATCCATTTCACTAATGATTGACTTACTTCAGTTCTCATTTTACAACATATATCTGCATAAACTCATACCTCAAACAGACTTGTTTCTATTTATCTGTGTTTTTGCAACATTTCTGTACAACATCTATCTATCTATCTATTGTCCTTTCGAGCCGAAGATGGCACATAGGACAGAACCACAATCTCAAAAACAGAAACCTTGCATGCCAAAATGGCACATATTGCAGAGATCACTGCTTCTAAAATCTAAGGCTCTGTTTCCTTAACAGTACTTTTACAATGACAGCTTGTCAAGCCATCGATCAACCTCCTTAGTCGCCTCTTACGACATGCCTGGAAGGTCACAGAGTCACTATTCTTTATTTTCCTCATAATGCCCTGGTAACACACATGAGAGAAACACACTCTCATACAAATTTGTTTTAGCTTTTGTGTTGAATTTTTGCAACATACCAATGCACAAACACACACTATGACAAAGATTTATTTATATTTAAACACAGTGTACTTGAGATAAAGACAAAGTGATAAATGTAAAGATGCTCATTCACACAGGCCTCCCGAACATCTACATGCTACTCCAACAACTCAGGTTCCACTGACTTGGCCACTTTCACCAAAGGAGAAATGGCCACATACCGAAAGATATGCTTTAAGGACAACTAGCAGATGGCAAAAGAACTAAGGGATGCCCAAAACTCTGATTTATAGACATATGTAAACATGACATGAAGACTGAACATAAACCCTGCAGCCTGGGAAGAAATAGCTGCAGACCGAAATCTTTAGAAACACAGTCTAAAGCTCTAACTCAAACATAAAGCAGACAGATTCATAGAGAAAAGAATACACAGAGAAAGAAAAGAATAAATAATATTTCCTAGGGGGTGCTGCAAAATCTATAGTCAATTATGACTGACAGAGGCTGCTGATGCTGCTACTATTACTACTGTTACTGTTGATGCTGCAGCAGCCAGCAGCTACTGCCGATATATCCATGTTAAAGAAGCACATGCACAGATTATCTCAATAAAATTATCAAACAGACAAACTCATTTACAGTTTGCAATTAAATTTATTAATTTTCTCCAGCTGACTGTCCAAGCATGTGATCTGGGTAATCCATCTTTGTGCTCAACTGCCCAAGTGAATGTCATCATTCAGAAAGATGTAGGAACCCTGAAAGTGCCAAATTATACCTTCAACATAAATGGGAACTCAAGTGTGGGATTCTTAGTGGGTCGTGTCATCGCTGAACCAAGTGTATGTTTATTGTCTATATTTGTGCTTTTAAAATGTAATATACTGTTTATTATTTTTAAAAATGTAAGCTCATGTTGGTTAGCTTTGTGAGGAAAAACAGTTTTCTTTCAGGTGTTTGTGTTTTATTAAAAGTTTAACTCACTAAGTCCTTTACCTCAGTTTATTATCCATCTGTGTGTCAAGCGAGATGCAAATTTTCAGTTTTTGTCTTTCTGGCAGTCTCAGCCATGTGTGTTTAATTCTATTTCCTTGGTGTTGTTACTTCAGCTTGTTCTGTGTCTGCCTCAAACTTTGTGCTTTTCTCCACTTCTTACACAAGCCTTGTATGACATGGTATCTACAGAACTGATTTGAAGAGTAAATTTAAACTTAATTACCTTTACTTGAGTGAAGCTAGAGCTAAGTGGACAGTGGTCACTACAGCAGCAGCACATAGCTGACTAGTCTAAGACCTCACATCTCTTCCCTGTTGGGCTCACTGTCTGCTTCAAAACAGACTGGCTAACAAAGTGAAGATCACTGTCATTCCTCCATTGTGATAAGGTATATTCTTATTTTAAAAATCCAGTAGTGCAGCACTTCTAAGATTGACGAACTGACTTCTCCGGCAGTGTCCAGGAAATCAGAAATGCCAGTGCAATGGCCACACCAACTTCCTAGGTCTAAGAGGTGACTGATGTCAACCTTGTGGCATTTTATCATCATCATTGTCAATGTAATTTTCACTTCAGTCGCTCTGTATATGAGTGTATACGTTAACTGATATTTTATATATTTTTATTAGATTATAATAAATGCTTTATCATTTTGTAGAATAACAAATGAACTGTTACAAAACTGATATAAACAAAAATTATGCATCTTTTAACCTTTCATTCTTTTCCTCTTGTATCCGTTTGGGTGTTGAGGGAGATAAAAAGTTTGGGTTCTTGCCCTTTTGGTGGTTTCATTCATTGTCAATTGATGTCGTAGTGCTTCTTTGATGTTGTCTGTCCATCTTACTCTTGGTCTTCCTCTTGTTCTTTTGCCTTCTCCTTTTTTAATATATGATTTGTTTGGTAAGGATTAGCGTGACATTCTGTTTTAGATGGGCAGACTAGTTTATTTATTTTGTTTCTGTATGTAGCTTAGGATTGGTTCAATGCCTACTTGTTCTCTTATAAAATCATTTCTGATTCTGTCTTTTCTGGTCACCCCAAGTGCTTTTTTTTAGACATCTCATCTTCGAGGAGACAAACTTCCTTTTATGCTTTTATACTAGTAAGTGACCATGCTTGGCATTGGTAGCACAATTTTGGAATGAATATACTCTGTATAAGATATTTCTTGGTGGTAATAGGTATTGCTTTGTGTTGAAATATAGGGGACAGCTGTCCTAATATTGGTCCAATTATTTTATCTTTTATTTTGTGATGCAAATCATGACTCCTTGTTGTGAATATGATACCAATAGTAGTGAAAAAAAATATATAATAGTGGTACCTTTGTACTTAATTAGTTTGTTATTTTTGTTGCTCTGCAGGATTCTGTGACTTACCAAGTAATTGGGTACCCTCCTGGAACAAGCTATTTTACTGTAGCAACAAATGGAGAAATTAGAGTTAATGCCAGTGTAGCCAATGATGACCTTTCACAATATACGGTAAACCTCATTTATTAAATCTTATATTAACTTCATAATCATCATATTCCTTTCAGGACAGAAACAACACATACCACAAAAAATCATTGTTCTCTACCCAGGATGTTTACTTCAAGCTATTGCAGTTTTTGTGCATTTTTATCCCATGACTAGATCCTTCTGTATTTATTTGTTGATAACTTCAAATCAAATGGAGGTCCATAAAATACATGAAATAAAAATACATTTTATTTGTCACTTAACTTGAATCTCATAAACTTCATCATTTTATTATGACACTATTATTAACCTTCACTGAGTTTTTTATTTGTTGTGGCACATAATTCACAAATCATTCCTATATTGTGTAATAGTGTATAGACTGGGATAGAAGAGACTAGGATAGAATAGATTACATAATGGAAGATAGAGATATAGCTTGGGTTGGATATCTTTGTAGACAGATAAACTCAGTAGGTGATAGAAGTAACAGAATTATAAAACAGTCACAGAAATAACATTAGCAAGTTTTGGGAATGGAAAATTTTAGCTGCTATTGGAAAGGCAATGGAATAGATGTAAACTTGATTTGACTTTTGTCACATGCCCAGAAATTATGTTGATAAACAAACTAGGTGGCAGATTAAGTTTATGAGAGAGATGTTACTTTTAGAGTTCATGTTTCCATTATTTTTAGAACTCAGAGGTTAACTAAAATGTCAAAAAGGTGATTTGTTTTGCAAAATTTGATTCAAAAGTCATCTAGAGTTGAACTTTGCATTCAGTCATTGGCTGAGAGATCACTAGACAGAAACTAAATCTATAAATTATGCAAATGAGACAGAGATATTAGACCTCATGCATTAGCAGAATTAGGAGGAACATAAGAAATATCTAGAAACATCCAAAAACTCAGAAGGAGAGGTACACGAATAGAAAGCTAGAGAATTAGAAATAGAGAGCTAGAGAACAAGATCAATATAGATATAAGTTAGAGAGAGAGAGAGAATCACCTAGTGAACATCCAGTTAGACCAGACATAGTTTAGTTGAGAAGTGTTTCAAGTTCAAAGTCAAACCATAGATATAGAATAGCAAGTGTAAACAAGACGAGATGTGATATGATGATAGATAGAATGAAAGATAGAATTAGAAATGTCACAGACAATATGTATTAAGAGATGTCTCAATATCCACCAGTGCTAACCTCTTGAGCACATCCAGAACAAGAACATTAATTTTGTAATTAGACTTATATTTAGATGTACTCCACTATACTTCACTTGTACAACTGATGAACTAATAAACTTGTATAGGCAAAATTTCATAGTTTGTGATTATTGACTACATGAATCTTTGTCAAGACATTGTTAATACATCGCGTTGTGATCTATCGGTAATACTTATGAAAATATCTCAACTCTGTATTATAAAATGTGTAGTAGCAGTTCCCAGTCTAAAGATATGAATCTGGAGAAAACTAAGTCGATACTACCACATATTGTACTCTTTGTTAACTCAAGTCAGGTACCATTTTTCACAACAGCTCACAGAACATTTGTATATTGTCATTACGCTAGAACTCTAATTCATCAACTAAGATTCAATTTGTTTCTATGATTATAGTTGGTGGTAAGAGCAACAAGAAACTCGAGCTTGTCTATTCAGACTGCAGACTCGGTGGTGAACATCACTGTTAACCGCAATCTAAATGGTCCTATCTACAATCAGTCCAGATATGAGATCTCCATCTGGGATACAACACAGATTGGTACAGCAATCTTGACTGTGCTGGCAACTGATTTAGACAATGTAAGATACCCTCTACATTTCTCAGTATTCTGCTCTGTCTGTTAATATACCTACTAAAGACCTTGAATGGTGCAATATTTATAAAAAATTTTCTGTTGAGCCTTTTTTGAATGTTTCTATCTTTTTTTTTTCAATGATTCAATATTTTTGGCATCAAACTACTTCTTTCCTTTTATTTTCCTCCTATAGTTTTTTTTTTTTAACTGTCTGTTTATTAAAAAATTTGCTTGATAAATTTGAAGCATGCATTATAGTGCATGTTTTTGTTCATAGTTATAAAACAGAGAAAATAAATGACATGCTTCTAATATCTAAACCTTCACAGGACGTTCTAGAGCATTCATTTGTTGAGAACTCTGGTAACTACAGTGCATTTTTCATACATCCTCGGACTGGAGTTATCTCACTTGTGTCATCTCTGTATGGGACCACCATCATCCAGTACTCAGTAAGTTTCCTTCCAGCATAAATTAGTGCCACTAATAACTTGATGTATTTCTTATTGATGAGTAACAAGTAGTTGAATGATATTTGATTGAATGTTTATTTATGATTGTATACCTACTCTATCTTTGTGATTGTTTATCTTCTGAATCTGCATGGTTTTGTGTCTTTCATATCTGTGTTACTTTAAGTCTCCCAAATCTTGAAGACTATATAGTTTGTGGATGTATATCTCCTGTATCTTTCATTCCAATATAAATAATTTTTAAAAATAAATATCACATCCATTTTTGTATTGAATATATTATAAGCTCACTAAGTCATTATTGAAAGGAAAAAGATTAGGCTAAGCATTTTTTAATAGATTTAAATTTAATTTTGTTCCATTTTGTTTGTACAGTTCAGAGTGCAAGCTAAAGACACTGGCAAACCTCAGAAAATTGGTGAGGCAACAGTTGTTATTAACATTTTGAAGGACAATTTTCCACCACAGTTCAGTTTATCCCTTTACCGTGGATCTGTAAATGAGAATCAACCAAATGGAACAGTTGTTGTAACAGTTACAGTATCAGACCAAGACTTGAGGGTAAGATGTTATCATTTACATCTCCTTACATTTAGATCTCTTTACATTTAGATCTCTTTACATTTACATCTCTTTACATTTAGATCTCTTTACATTTAGATCTCTTTACATTTAGTCAGTTAAGAAGTAGAGGAAACTACTCCATCACAGTTCTAGTGTTAGTGTCCATATTATTTTCACCATCAACACATTATTCGGTATTGGCATCACTGCTCCTGCACCTTTGAATGTATGGGCCGTAATTAATAATTACACAAACCACTTACATTCTTCACAATCATAAAAGAAATTTTGTGCGTTGTTAGATTACAACAGTGAGATAGAAAACAATTCTAACTTTGTCCTTGACATCTTTTCATATCTTTGTCTGCATTTTCTTCTTCTCTTACTTCTTCTGTTGTAATCATTGCTCTTTCTGACTAGGAATCTCAAACTCTCTTTTATAAAGGCTGCTGTCTGTTTCAGTGATTTGGATGTACTGTAAAGTTTCTCTTTCAGGAAGGTTGGCTTGGGTCACATTGACCTCCACAGGTCTATGTACAGGGGGTAGTTCTATCATATATGCTTTGTTATCATATCATCTTGGGTACAGAAGCATAGAATGGTAGTTCTTATTTTGAATTTGGTGAACATATTGTTTCTCTTTCTCTTGTGGCCAGGTTGTAGGTTAGGTTTGATGACTTGATCTCTCCTTGAAAGTTGGAGGTGTCCACCCCTCTCATTGTACTTTGGGCGTTCTTGTTTCAATTTTACATGATACTGGCCCTTGTTGGTAGATATAGCTTCTTTTTAACTGACCAGATGGTTCTCTTGTAGTAATTTCCCTCCCTCCTTGGCTAGATTCTCTGTGCATGTGTTTCCTTGTATATTACAGCATGATGGTATCGATAACCACTCTCTGGAAGTTGTTGCACAATTGCTCTAACATTGTTGTCAGGTCATCTAGCTCGTTGTTTCAGGGGGCTTTAAGTGCTGTTTGGTGTGTGTGCATTTTAATTTTTGTTTGAAATGTTCACATTCAATTGAAATTTATTGTTAACAGATGATCTGCATGTAAAAGCTGATTTTCATTTTAGCATGTTATCATTTCTTTCATAGTTAAACAAATGATATTGTTTTTTTCCAGGGTCGCATAGCGATTGAAGTAACAGGTGTAAGCACAGCCCCTGCTATGTTCACCCTGGGTCCAGTCACCCAAGGAACAAACAAAGATGCCACTGCTCCTGTTGTTATCCTTGATAGTGTCACACTGAGGAGAGATACTAACACTGCATACACCGTAAGACTGATCAGTATTTTACTTTTAACCTTTGCAATTATTAAAAAAATGTTTCAACTAATTCAAACAGTGTTTGCCTTTTTTTAAATGAAAGTGTCTAACTGCCATCAAACTGAAGTCTTTGCAAATATTTTGATTTTAATTTTAAAATATTATATGTTATATCAATTTACTTTGGAAAATGTATGCATATTTTGTTTAACCCTACACTACAATACCCATCTGTGGGTCATGTTTTCATGATACCGTAGTATAATAATACTACCATTTAATTGTTACATTTGGAGTTTGAAAAATAAGATTTTCTTAGAACTTTTGCTACACAGCTGTGTGTTTACCCGAGTAGAAACATGGGAATCAGATGCTGTGATCATTTTCTGGGTAACATTGGACGCATAACATCATGGCTACTGGAGGTGTTATGTTATCTATTCACATGGCAGCCATCAGTCCATCAATTCAGCCATATGTTCAGCTCCCTCTGAATGTTGCTCACTGTCTGTCCTGTGTTACAAAGGTTTGTTTTATATCTCACCGGCAGAGGAGATTTCCCCTGTCATAAAAAAAAAAATTGTTTGAATAATGAAAAGTTAGTATTCATGCAAATTGCCACTATTAGATGATCAAATCTCATGTCAAGAGCATGCCTGGTCTAAAACAAAAATAAGCTAGAAGAGAATCCATTTTAAAAAAAAGTGTGCAGGAGTCTTGGCAGGCTAAGAAAAAGATAAATTTGATATAAACTAAAATAAGGAAAACTTATTTATCTAATAAGGAAGACTTATTAACCCTAGATTACAAAACTTATTTGAGCCTAACTGTTTCATGAAACTATCGTAAAATTTACAACTCATATAAAAACCTATGTAACTTTGAGAAAAAAATTTTTTGTTACATTTTGTTACAAATATGTTAGAAACTACAGTATGGGGTAAATATAAACTTAAAATAATAAAAAAAAATTAAGGAGCACAGTAAGCACAACGGTACACATTATGCCTCATTACAAACACAAGTTTGTTGTCATTTTTCTGGCTTTTGATGGACACGGGTAACTGTTCAAGAGGGACCAGCCTGAGGTTGAATTGTCATGTTTGTGATCAATTTTTAAAATGTCTTTTTACTTAACTTTTACTTAACTAAATTGAAAAGCTTCATCTCATGAAACAATTGTATATTTTATGACAAACCACAAGTAGTTTGAAAACAAAAACACGTTCGGTCTCAATGATGCTTCCTGAATAAATGCCAAAAACATTTAAGAAGGTAGAGATGGCGAGAAAATACAACCACCTGTGGTAAACTGGAGATTAACAATTTTTTTTATTTTGCAATCATAATTTTTACAAATAATTGCAAACTAGGGTTCATCTGTTAAGGAAGGCTTGTTAATCTATTAAAGTAAGACTTGTTAATCTATGAAGACTATTTTACATGAAAGGCAACCCTAACTACAAACTGCGGCTGCCTTGCAGGAAGAAGAAAGGAAGCCAAAAGCCTTAGGAAGCAGCCACACAAAATGGGTGCTTGAGAGGGCAGCATTGAACTCAAAGATTCACTGCAGCCTTGTAACAGATGAATAAAGATGTCAAATTATAAATACATGTTGACAGAAGTAAGAATAAAAATAATAGAGCAATATTATATAATTTTTAATTTCAAGGAAGATTAGTGACTGAGAAGGTAAACAAAACAACATTGCATCCAAATATTTGTAAAACCCATCCACTATTTTGAAAGAGCCCATATACTAATCATCCCAACCAACGGCTTCAGAGTTTACCCAGCCTTAAATGGCTACAGGATTTTTTTCTGGGAAAGTAAAGCGGCACGGGCGTAATACCGACCACATTACTCTAAAAATCATGTGCTGAAGGTCTGTAAAATTTATAGTCACTAACAACATACTCCCTTTATGCCAATTTGGCGTGACTGAGGCTCTTTACTTACTTTACATATACTAATCATCATGGTTATCAAGTACCATGCCTGCTGGCGTAGGTGATCATGTCTCTCCACAACATTCGATCTCGACAGTTATTTATCATTTCTGTTGATGACCTTTTGCCAAGCCATTCTCTGAAGCTGTCTGGTATCTTTTCTCTTTGCTTCCCTCTATCTCTTTGTCCCTCGATTTTCCCAGTTATTACAGTATATTCCAGCTGTTCTCTTCTCATTACATGGCCAAACAATGATTAATTTTTGATCCTAATATTGGATATCAGCTCTCTTTTTGCTTTGGCCTCTTTCAGAACGCTTTCATTACTCTTCTTAGCTATCCATGGTACTCTCAATATTCTTCTGTAAAACCACATTTCTACAGCCTCAAGTTTTCTTCTTGTCTGTTGTCCTATTGCCAATGATTCACATCCATATGTTAAGACTGACTTTACATCACATTTAAGAACTCTTTTCCTTGTTTCTATTGTCAAAAATGGATTGCATAGTATCTTCCTTATTTTTTGGAAAGCTGCTTTTGCCTGAGCCATTCTGCATCTCACCTCAGTTGTACATCTATCATCTGATGTTAACAATACTCCCAGATATTTAAATTAATTTACTTGCTTTAATATTGTTCCACCTGTCTTTATTGTGCATTGTGGTGATGTCTTTTTCCTTGTTGTTACCATTACTTCTGTCTTATATAGTAATACTAATGTTATTAATTTTAAAGTGCATTCATATGTTATGTCAGAATTTCATTCAAATAAAAAGCATTTTCTGCAACATTTTCTCTGTCAAAGGAAATAAGAAAAAAAATTCTTCAGTGTTGCATAGATCTATTCTGTTATATGGAAGTCAGTCATGAATAATTAATGAACAAACAGAAATATCGTTTAAAGCAACATAAATTTCTATGGTAAAATTTTTAGAGTGTCTTGAATAGCTCAAAGGGGAAGTGAATCCATCTTAAATGAAGCCAGAGCACTATAAAAATGTTGAAATCGAATTAAAATACAATAGTAGTCTACCCATGAGAAGATAAAAACTTAAAACTTTAAAATTTTGTAATGGGTGAAAAAATAAAATAAATAAGAAAGATGGAGGAAGACATTGTTGCAGACAGGGACTGAGACATTATTAAAGTCAAGGTCAGGAGCAATGTATTTTTAGATGGTTGCTGAGAGACCAGAGAAGAATGGTTAAAAATAACTTCAGGCAGATCAGATGGACAACGTCACATGTGGGTGTATGAATATTATAGAAACAGGTTAAGATGAGCCAGATGGGCGCAACCAGATGCTACATCAGCAGAGAAAAGCACAGGAATGCAGACAGACAAAGCAGAGACCGGAAATGAGAGGGATGGTAAAACCTAAACTTAGAAGAAAAAGTCACTCAACACAGAGAGCGAGAAATAGATGGGTCGGTTAATGCCGAGAGGATGTTAGCTACGACAACCTAAGTCTACTAAAACTATCATTGCAGCTTTAATCCCAGATAAAATTTAACTACAACTATCATTGCAGTTTTTACCCCACATAAAATCTTACTAAAACTATCATTGCAGCTTTAATCGCAGAAAAAATCTAACTAAAACTATCATTGCAGTTTTTACCCCACATAAAATCTGACTAAAACTATCATTGCAGTTTTTACCCCACATAAAATCTTACTAAAACTATCATTGCAGCTTTTACCCCACATAAAATCTAACTAAAACTATCATTGCAGCTTTAATCCTAGAAAAAAATTTAATTAAAACTATCATTGCAGCTTTTACCCTACATAAAATCTGATCAAAACTATCACTGCAGCTTTTACCCCACATAAGATCTGACTAAAACTACCATTGCAGCTTTTACCCCACATAAAATCTGACCAAAACTTGTCATTGCAGCTTTCACCCCACATTAAATCTAACTGAAACTATCATTGCAGTTTTATCCCAGATAAAATCTAACTTAAACTATCATTGCAGCTGTAATACTAGATAAAATCTGACTAAAACTATCATTGCAGCTTTTACCCCACATAAAATCTAACTAAAACTATCATTGCAGCTTTTACCCTACATAAAATCTAACTAAAACTATAATTGCAGCTTTTACTCCAGATAAAATCTAACTTAAACTATCATTGCAGCTTTACCCCAGATAAAATCTAACTTAAACTATCATTGCAGCTTTTACCCCAGATAAAATCTAACTAAAACTATCATTGCAGCTTTTACCCCACATAAAATCTATTTAAAACTATCATTGCAGCTTTTACCCCACATAAAATCTAACTAAAACTATCATTGCAGCTTTTACCCCAGATAAAATCTAACTCAAACTATCATTGCAGCTTTTACCCCAGATAAAATCTAACTAAAACTATCATTGCAGCTTTTACCCCAGATAAAAACTAACTTAAAATATCATTGCAGCTTTTACCCCACATAAAATCTAACTAAAACTATCATTGCAGCTTTTACCCCAGATAAAATCTAACTAAAACTATCATTGCAGCTTTTACCCCAGATAAAAACTAACTTAAAATATCATTGCAGCTTTTACCCCAGATAAAATCTGACTAAAACTATCATTGCAGCTTTTATCTCATTTCTGGGATGTGCTGATGGAGTTTTCTACAGGGCTAGAAAATTATGGCAGTTTGTTCATTACAGTCACCACAAACTGTTTAGCTTTAGTTTTTTTTTTTCCCAGTCCTGATAGATGAATCTGTTTTCAACTCAAGGAAGAGTCCAACTTGAATTTGCCATATTCTGTACACCAGTACAGATGATTGTAATACATTCAGCCACCTACTGTGCAGAAACACATTTTTGGTTCATGTTTTCAAAGGTTTGGGGAATCTGGAAATCTTGTTGGTCAGATAAAAGTTTGACTACTTTTTGGAAATGAAACAGAATCATCTGGTTAGTAGATTAGTGCAAAGATAAGATGATTAAACAATATTCAATGCAACAGGAACAGTATAAAATATAACAAAGAAATTGCAGGAAAGTGAAATTGTTCTTTTATGTTAATAGATTGTTTCTAAACTTGTGGTTTCGATAATTTGTCTAATTTTGTTCACTTTTGTATGTTCTCAGTTGACCCTTGCTGGCTATGACACTGCTTACCCTAACAGTCGAGCTGTTAGTACTGTATCCATTGATGTCAACAAAAATCTTAATGCACCAGTTTTCAATCTCACTAACTATGAGAAAACCATCTATGCTACTACACCTGTTGGTTCTGTGATTTTCAATGAGATTGGAGGCTCTGATCAAGATGGAGTACGTGTATAAGTTTTCATTTTATCACAACAATCAATTGTTATAGATTAATAATTTAATGTGGCTGATAATTTAGATTTTAAAAATTAATGAGATTTTATGAAAATAATCAGGAAAAAAGCATATTCAACTATAATACATAACAGACTATGAATCAGCAGTTAAAGATAGGCTAATCTATATATTTATGGTTTAAGTGATTTATATTGAGCAACAAGCACTAGTGATTAGGTTTAGAATGTACAATTGTTAAGTCATTCACTTCACACAGCTGCTTACTTTCATCATAATGTTTAAAATATGTGATTCTTTCATGTTGCAGTTATAGTGCTTTACTTTTTCTTTCAAAATGTTATAGAATTTGCTTAAATCTGTAAATTAATCAAACAATATGTTAAGTATATTGTATATTGAAAGAAATGGAAAGAATTATTTTAGTCAAAATTGCTTTCAATCTGGTTTTAAATGAGATAAGCTTCTTTTGTAAATGCTCATTAAATGACACAACTTGTCTTGCCCAAAACACTGCTCTATAAGTCTTTCACTTTTTTTTTATTAATATTATCAGTAAAGGAGGATATAGATGTTTTAGCAGTAACTATAATTAGTTTGACTGTGAAGATAATATCACTAACTAAAGTGATGGCCCAGCTAGAAACACAAGCTTTTACTCCCATATGTTTTCTGAGTGACTCAATGAGCGTGCTGAGGAAAATCGAAGGGGTCCTGGACTTAAAGGCAGTGGTTGGTGCCACTAAAGTACTCATCAGGACTGACTGGGATTTGTTTCATTTTCATCCTTGAACACACAGGTGTGAAAGAAAATGAACAAACTGGCATTCTGGAATAAACAGGTGCTATGGGTTATGGATGTGCTGTGGGTTGACATGCCCACAGAGAGATAGGGTGAGCTAATGTTTTAATCAATAATCTTGAATCTACAATCATATCCATGACAAATTAGAAATGCCAGAAAGGATTACTTTGAAGGAGACACCAAAGAATAACAAATCCACACAGAACTGGAGTTGTCAGTCTCCACACACTGAGGGACATACTGAGGAGGAGATCTGCACACTTATGGACATGTCTTATGTTCAACAAGGATGATCCATCAACTAAACTAAACTGAACTAATATAATCATGATTATAATTATATTGGTTACTCATGTATTGCTTTGTTCTGTGTTCATTTAGGACCCTCTCAGATTTACAATTGTGGGAGATGCACGTGCCATGCAGTTCTATGAGATGAACCCTGACACTGGTGTTATTCGTCTAACCCAGTCCTTGCTCTCTTCAACCCAAATGCAGGATATTGTAAGAACAATACTAATATCAACCACTGTATAACTTCTTAATGTCTGACATAATTTTGAACCACCTTTTCCAAGTTTAACTCAATTTTAACTTGTTTTCTAATTTTAGTTTGCTTAAAATATATGTTAAAAAATGTAACCTAGATGTCATGTCTACAGAAATGCATCTGCAGGACTAAGATAGCATAGTAATATACTACAGGTACCCTCTTTACTCAGAAGTGCAGTAAAGGTAAAAATACTAGACTTGAATCAGTGCCTTAGCTTGCAGATTTTACCCATAAGTGCTTTGTCATTTATCCAGAAATGTTCAGAGACTCCAGTCGCTTCAAGTATCGTAACTCACAAGTGAGGCACCATTCCTCACCTTCCCTGAGTATGCACTCTAGTATCCATTTCTGCTACCAGCTGGATGAACCGCAGGGGTATCTTTTTTTTCTAACCACGAGTATAATTCACACTGTTTGCAGTGGGAATTGAAAACAGGTTGTTCGAATGGCAGTAGCTAGTAGGACGATTTTTCCAACTAGGCTACCAAGGCCTAGAAGTACTGAATTAACGAGACATAGAATTTGCTGCAGAAAATATAGAAAAATTACTCTGACCGAATTTGTCACTGAGAATTCTATATCAGAGTCAGATTTTGCAATCACTTTTACTTTGTCTGTACAAAGAAAGTGCAACAACCCAAGCCTGAAACCTTTGTCACCTTTGTAATGAATGTAAAGAAAGATCTACAGTCGAACCTGGTCTTAGGACCACCTGTTTAAAGCGTTTCCCTGGTTATAGGACCGGGTCTACAATTTCCCCGAGTTTTTTACTATATGCTAACACTGATTACGGCGCTCACCGTATGACGCGACCAGAGACCAGGCTAATTAACCGCCGCCAATGTTATTTATCCCGTTTACGACACGCGGGTAATCCGATGGGAGCCATAAACGATCGACACAGGTGTCTACAGGTGTCGAGGTTTTCCCGTATTTAGTGAGTCCCAGATTACAGTGGGACGTGTTACGTTTATCAGTCAATACTGGTGTGAGAAAAACGGCAGACACACATCTATGATTCGTGAAGTGACATCACTTCGCGGTTCCGTCTAGACCAGAGTAGACCATTGCGTGGCCCGTATAAATTACAGGAATTAACTAAAGAATTAGTTATTGCCCGCTTAGAGTGTATTCACGTACATGTACAGTATCTCAGTGAATTATTTTTGTGGATTTTAAAAGTGTTACACACAATATAGGAAATGGCCAGTGTCAAAAGTGTAAAACCAAAAGCATTAACGCTGGAAGAACGAATATCAGTGATTCGACAAAATATTTTTGTGTGTTTAACTATCGTGTTTTATGAAAAGTGTCCAACCAGTGGCTATTGTAGACCGACATGTGCACTATCTAATCATGGATTACGCTGATTTGCAGGTTAGTTTTCATAGTGCTTAGGATAAAATTTTTTTTATCGCTCTATTTATTATGTGAAACCTGTGAGGCAGGACCACCTGTCCTATGGGACCAGTTTTTGAAAGTCCCGTGAATGGTCGCCTTAGACAGGTTCGACTGTATATATTTGCTAGACAAAAGCATTTGACAAAGTAAAGCATGTGGAAATAATCAATATGCTTTAGAAACTAAACATCAATGGCAAAGATTTGAGAAACATAAAAAACATGTTTTGACAATAAACAGCAACCATAAGAAATGGCAACCAAACAGGACAGTTCCAATATATAAAACAATGAGTCAGACAAGGTTATGTTCCCTTGGTCAGATTTGTTCTCACTTAAAGCAAATCTATAAGATCAATAGTAGATATAAATAAAGATTGAAGTCAATGGTCACAGAATAAACAATCTTCGATATGCAGATGACACAGTCTTAATAGCAGAGGTGAAGAATGAACTACAAGAAATGATAGACATAATAGTAAAGGAAGCAACAAGAAAGATCTCAGCCTAAACAGTAAGAAAACAGAAGTAATGGTCATTTTGAAGAAACAACCATCACTAACATGCAGCATAAAAATAAGCGGGACAGATCTGAAAGAAATAAGAGTGTCAAATATTTGGGCTCAACAATTAGATCAGATGGAAGAGGCACAATAGAAATAAAAAGCAGAATAATGCTGGCTAATGTAGCAATTCAAAAATTGAAAAACATCTTGTGGAATATGTCTATGTCAATAGAAGTGAGAAAGAGAATTCATCAGTGTTATATAAAGCCAATTCTGACCTATGGAAGTGAATCATGGACAGTAGACTTACAAATGAAAAGACTATTTGTGGCCTCAGATGGGATTTCTCTGGAGAATGTAGAAAGTTGCCTGGACAGCTAAAAAAAAAGGCCAGTGAGAACATTCTCAAAGAAGCCAACAAGAAAAGGGAGCTCTTAAAAAACAGAAAGTAACAATCAACATTTTTCGGGCACATCATGAAAAGAGGAAAGTTGGAATACTTGGTTACAACTGCCAAAATACAGGGAAAGTGAAATCACTGACAATAGAGAAGATACTAGATAGCATGATGTCTTGGCATGGAAAAAAATCAACAACAGAATTGATATGATGCACTGTGGACAGAATTGTGGAAGGACATGATCATCTACACCAATTGGGATGGCACATATATTTATTTATATATATATATATATATATATATATATATATATATATATATATATTTTATGTGTACTTAGCTTAAGACCAAATAGTTAAGTATTTTTATAACATTTAATTTAATTTTGTATGTGAACTTAAAATGCTACCAAAAAATCCTTAAGATACCTTGGATAATGAAAAAGAGTAAAGAAGACATATTGAAAGATTTAAATATATTTAAATTTTAAAACGAACTGGCTAATAAACACCATTCTATAGAGGAAATTATAATACTGTGGCCACGTCAAAAGACACAGTGGGGTAGAAAGAACAATAATAGAAGGTTCCTGGATGACACATCAGGTGCAGACCAAGAAGAAGGTGGTTTCAAGACATGAAAGAGACCTTGAACATGACAACAGAAGAAGTGCAAGTTCTGGCTAGAGACAGAGATTCTTTCAGAAGGGCTGTGGTGAATACATCGTTCTATGGGAGATCTAATTAGAGACAGAGATTCTTTCAGACTAGCTGTGGTGAATACAATGTTCTGAGGGAGATCTGACTAGAGACAGAGATTTTTTCAGATGAGCTGTGGTGAATACAATGTTCTGTGGGAGATCTGACGAGACAGAGATTCTTTCAGATGGGCTGTGGTGAATACAATGTTCTGTGGGAGATCTGACTAGAGACAGAGATTCTTTCAGATGGGCTGTGGTGAATGCAATGTTCTGCAAAGGACATGCGGCCCGATGATGATATAAACTTAGTAGCCTTAATCTATAAGAATATCTATATTATATTGACCTGGCTAAAATTAACACTGCTTTTCTTTTACAGATGCAGCTGCAGCTATCAGACCAGAGATCTCCGCCTCGTGTAGGCACTTCCAGAGCAGTCGTCAACATTATTCGTGATACCAGCCCACCACGCTTCACTAATATACCAAACACTGTCTTTATCAACGTTAACCAGACAGTCCCATACATCAATTTTTTCACTCTTTCGGCCACAGATTCTGATCTCAAGGTAAGGATTTATAATTAGAGATACATTTATCAAGGTATAGAGTCATAATTATAGATACATTTATCAAGGTAAGGAGACAGTTACAAAGAAATTAATCCATGTTAGGAAGTATAGCTTTGTGTGAACTAAACAAGGTACGGAGACAGTTACAAAGAAATTAATCCATATTGAGTTATTGAGTCATTTGCGGATCATCATCATTGCACTCCGAACATGTCCATAGGTGCTCAGATCCCCTCCTCAGCAATTCCCTCAGTGTCCAGCGACTGACGACTCCAGTTCTATGTTGGTTGATAAGTCTTCTTACACGGCCACCAAGTTTCTCATTTCTGGCCGTGCCCATCTTAACTCCCATTTCCATCATCCGAAGAAGTGACGTTGATCTGTGTTTGTCGAAGTCCTGTGCTCTTCCAACATCTCGAAGGGCATTGATGATGTCCGCCCGATCCATCGGTTGCCCGTCCTCAACGACAGCGCAGCTAGCCAACCTGTCCGCTCTCTCATTTCCCCGTACTCCCGCATGTCCAGGGACATAGACAAAGGTGACCTTACGTATTTTGGATTTCTGCAACGACTCTACCCATTGCATGCGTACATAGCCCGCCTCCACTTTTTTTATCATGCTCATCGAATCACTCAGTATACATGCGTGGATGTAGTCTTGTGACTCTAACCATTTGAATGCCTTGGTCACTGCCATCACCTCCATTGTCATGCTACTCGTGGTCATGGCGTATGCACCACTGTCTTCCTTGGCTATTCTGCCTGCTGAGCGTGCTGTAAATGCCCATGCACTTAATCCATATAAGGAAGTATAGCTTTATGGGAACTAAACAAGGTACGGAGACAGTTACAAAGAAATTAATCCATATAAGGAAGTATAGCTTTATGTGAACTAAACAAGGTAAAGTGGGTTTTCTACTCCCTGTTAGTATGTGACAAACTCTTTTCATGCTGTCTTGTTTCTTGTCATTCTCTTAAAATCATTCCATATCTTTCCCATCCTCTTCATCTCTGCCTTCACCTGCCATTTCCAAGTTTACACTTTGTCTCCCCCCCTAGGGATTCCAAAAATGAGCTTGTTATGTAATATTCTCATTGGCTTCTGCAGTGTATGTCCAATCCAGTGTCATCATCTTTGTTGTATCTCTTCATCCACTGGTATTTGACTGGTACTTTCCATAATCTAAACAACTGATTTGGTCCTGTCATTTCCATCTTTTTATTCTGCTCAAGCATCCATTAATGAAAGTCTGTATGTTCGTGATTGTAATTTTTGTTGTTCTCCATGTTTCACAACCGTATAATAGGACTGATTTAACATTGAAGGTAAAAATGTTAAAACATGGATAACTCTCAGTCTATCATTGCTTTATAACATTTATTTTCTTACCAGGGAGATTTTGTATACACCGTGACACAAGGCTACGGAAACTTTTTCAACTTGAGTAACAGTGGTACAGGCTCAGCAGCTGTAGGCCAGGTGACATTGGTTCGATCGTTGCAAGAAGATCCTTCAAGGCTGGAAGCCATTGATGTAAGAACATATTATTCTATCACTCTTTGTAACTTCTGTCTTGTATTATTTTATATTAATGTTGTGTCTTTCAAATTCTGAATCTGAAGTTGTGTTTGTTTTTATAGTTTACCCATTCTTTTTTTTTTTTTATTAATTAAGTTTTGATCACCTGAAAAATATAGTTCATTCACAGACAAATTGGAGGACAAAGAATTGTAGACAAAGTTGAATATGCAGGGCTGTGATATTATATGTGTTTGTGTGGATGTCAGTTGCATAGTATAAATATTGTTCAACTCTTGTGTGATATCCCAGCTAAATATGGATGTGAGAGCTGAAAATCCAAAGTATAAAAATCAGACTAGTTACCTTTGAATATAAATACCCGTGAAATGTCTTAAACATAAATTGGAGAAACTTTACTCAAAATAAAACTGTAAAAGATGAAATCAAACAAGAATATGTATCATACAATATGTGGAGATGACACTGGAAGTACATTGATCATTCGTAACATCACTCAGAATGAGCAAAAAATGCCAGAGATTCATATGTACATCGGATGGCAAAAGAAAACAAGGAGAACCAAAAGGAACATTAAGAAGAATAATTACTAGAGAGGGCTCAACTATGGGATTAAGATCAAAATAAAACCTACAAGATCTAGAAGTGAATTGTGTGACATGAAGAGTTATGGTTTCTGCCAAATTTGCCACCTTTTCAATTGTCAAGGGAGATAAAAAGTTCTAGCCCTTGCTGTAATAACACATCCCATACAAATCCATGCTGTTACAATTTGAAATAACATAAAATAAGTGACAATTTGAAATAACAGTGAGAAAATAAGTGACAATTTGAAATAACAGTTAGAAAATAAGTGACAATTTTAAATAAGTTAGAAAATAAGTTACAACTTGAAATAACAGAAAATAAGTGACAATTTGAAATAACAGTTAGAAAATAAGTGACAACTTGAAATAGCATTTAGAATATAAGTGACAATTTGAAATAACAGTTAGAAAATAAGTGGCAATTTGAAGTAACAGTTAGAAAATAAATGACAATTTGAAATAACAGTTACAAAATAAGTGACAATTTTTGTTTACATAAATTTATTTGAAATAGCGAGTGCAAGATAGATATCTTTAGTGGGTAAGTTCCTTATAATATATTTTAAATGAAAATTATTTCAGCTGATATACCGTGTATGGGATTCAGTGTTCCCTTCTGCTTATGATGAGAAAACTCTCAGAGTCACCACAACACGGAACCCCAATGCTCCTGTGTGCCAGAGGCCAAACATTGATGTGCCCCTTGATATCAATGCAAAAATTGGTGATGTACTTACCACTGTTACAGCTACTGATCCTGATGGAGTAAGTCATTTCATTTTAGTGCCATATGAGAAAATTTAACCCTTTCCGTATGTTTCCCCACACTGTGTGCCATGTCGATTTTTGCCATGTACGTTTCGCCGCATAGCTTGTCACTCTCAATATGATTAGTGTGGAGAAACATATGGTCATCAAACCATATTCTCAGTGGTTAGTGAACTGGACTACCACGGACAAGGGGTAGGGTTCGATCCCAACCGACGGCTTCCGGGTTCACCCAGCCATAAATGGGTACCAGATTTTTTTCTGGGAAAGTAAAGCAGCACGGGCGTAAAACTGACCACATTACCCCAAAAATCATGTGCTGAAGGTCTGTAAAATATAGGGTCACTAACACCATATTTCCCTATACGCCACTTGGCGTGACGGGGGTACTTTACTTTGTATCATCTTGGTATTGGTGAAATCTAATACCTTGTTCAATTATCTAAAAACTCATAAATAATATGTTATATGTTAGATAAATATAAATATGTAGATTGATTCTTAAAACCGTGAATTGCTTCTAGTGCATTTATAAAAAGCTTCCATACAGAAAGAGTTAACTCATCCTTTTGGCTGAAAGAAAAAAAGTACTCTTTTTTAAAATATTCTTCTTCTTCCTCTTCTATTCTTCCTCTGCTGCCGTTGGTGTCGAGGGGAGAAACAATCTGCGATTCTTTGCTCTTCTGTTGGCCTCTTCTGATGTTATTCCTCCTAGTGACTCTAGTATTCCCTTTATCCATTTCTTTCTCGGTCTTCCTCTTAATCTGACGTTTTCATAGCGTTTATTTAAGGCTCTTTGAGTCATTGTTAGTTCTTTTTGTCTTGTTATGTGGCCGAACCAATTTATCTGTTGTTTCTTTATGTATTCGATGGCTGGTTCAATTTCAAGTTTCTTCCTCAGGTCAGTGTTTCTTACTCTGTCCCTTAAGCTGTTTCCTGTCATTCTTCTGACACATTTCATTTCGGTGGTCGTTATCTTTCTTATTGTTCTAGAGTCCAGCGTCCAATTCTGGCACTGATAACTCAGAGTTGGTAGAAAAATTGATTTGTATATTGCCCTTTTTGCTTCCATAGTTATTGCTTTGTTTTTCAATAGTGTTGATACTTGGCCTATAACTTGGCATGCTTTGTTACACCTTATATCTATCTCTGTCTCTTGGTTATTGTCTTGTGTTAACGTGCTACCCAGATATTTAAAATTGTCTACTTGCTTCAAAGACGTATTATCTATTATGATATTTAGTATTTCTTTCTTTCTCGCTATTGCCATTAAAAATATTATTAATGTAGTGATACTAACAATCAGTTGAATTGACAGTCATTTATCTTTCAGAAAGGTAAGTCTTATTATCAGATCTGTTTTTATTGTCAGCATCAGAAATTTAGAGATAATTTTAATATTGATTTCTGTCACTGTTTTAAAACTAGTTTCTTCATCAAAGTTTCAGATCATCATGCAAATTATATTTTCTTTTCAAACTATTCCCACTTGTGTTGAATGATCTGTGATATCTCAAGCATCAGATCTTGCACAGATCTTGAAATATATGAAAACATATGTTTAGTCTTTTCTTTGATCATCATCATCACTTAGTAAGTATTCTATTCTATTCTATTCTATTTTATTCTATTCTATTCTATTCTATTCTATTCTATTCTATTCTATTCTATTCTATTCTATTCTATTCTGATTGTATAACGGGGAACAGAAGGCTGTGTTCACTTTCTTTGCTGTTTCACCTTATGTCTTTTGGCATGTGCTGAGACTGCTATGATGGAGGCTGCAGCTACCTTTTTTTGTTTGGGAGATGAAATATTAATTTGGATGATTCAGCTGGCACGGGCGGTTGAGCAATTATAGATTTTAATTCATTTGCAGTGATACCAGGGCCTTCCATAACCATTCTATTCTATTCTATTCTATTCTATTCTATTCTATTCTATTCTATTCTATTCTATTCTATTCTATTCTATTCTATTCTATTCATGGAACCAATTTCATTGTAGTCAGGAATACCCCATATCCACTCAACCACTTATCACAGCATTTCCCAAAATTCAAGGACAATTTCTGTTGATAAGGTCACTCAGTGCACGTCTTACTAGATTGCACAGGTGATGATTCAAACCTCCTTAGTCGCCTCTTAAAACATGCATGGCAGATAACAGTGGCCCTATTCTTTTCTCCCCTCATTGTGGGGGATCCAGTAGTCATTCATTATTTAGCAAATAGCTACTAATATATTTTTATCATTACATTGCCACTGAGGTGGAACACATGAGCTGGATGTGGTTACCAATGCTCAAAGCTGATCTAGACCTCATTTCATCTCCCCGAAAAGCTCCCCAGAAACAGTCTGCATCAAAACAGACCAACCCATGAGATGAGATTTGCTGTCATACTTGCAATGGTGGAGATCTGTTGATTTTTTTTTTTCCTTTTTTTTTTTTTTCGATCACCAGCTCTCTGACGAGGTCCGTAGATACTAGGAACTGAATTTTGCGTGTTAATCCATTTTTCCTGGCAGCCATGTGCACAGGGGTCTCTTGCAGCACAGGCAGATAACTCTGACTTCAGAGGTACTCATATTTTTTTCCATCAATTAGTAATTGACGTTTCAAGCCGGGCCTCACTGCTGAGACCAGGGGTGGTTGCCGCAGAGAGAAATCATACCCAACCAGTGTAGCCGGGATTTGAACCCACAACCTCTCTGTCTTGAGGCCGGCATCTTGTCTTATATATAAGACCTAGTTTTACATTGCCTCTAGTATGGACAAGATTCAACAAAGCCTTTGCAGACTGCCACACTATCTTCCTGGGCCCAAGAGTTAATGGCTTATTTTGACCCAGTAGAATTATATCAATAAATAAATCAATCATGCAGATATAAAATCTCTTCCATGTCTTTCAAGATTGAGTAGAATTATATCAATCAATCAATCATGCTGATACAAAATCTCTTCCATGTCTTTCAAGATTGAGTTGAATTATATCAATAAATCAATCATGCTGATACAAAATCTCTTCCATGTCTTTCAAGATTGAGTAGAATTATATCAATCAATCAATCATACTGATACAAAATCTCTTCCATGTCTTTCAAGATTGAGTAGAATTATATCAATCAATCAATCATGCTGATACAAAATCTCTTCCATGTCTTTCAAGATTGAGTAGAATTATATCAATAAATCAATCAGTTGGGCTTATGGAAAATCCAATGTCTTGCAAGACTGGCATGATTTACCAATTATTAATGAGCAGAGAAAAATGTTTGCCATAATAAGTATGTGCAGTGACATGTTGATAATTGTCTGGTGCAGAAAAACTAATTCTTGAATTATTAATTTATAAATTATTCTTATTTTCTGTATTTAGTGTAAATATGACTTCTAATTTTTATTAAATTTTCACATTTAGAATGCGATCATGTACTCCTTTGACCCAACCAATACTGATACGGAAGAGCGTCGTTTGTTCTTCTTGGATCCATCCTCTGGTCAAATCAAGTTGATACAGCAACTGACCACAGCAACTACCAATGTTTTCACAGTGAGTAGCTCTCTGAAATAGAGTTTGTTTACTGATCACAAAAGCTGTTGATGTTTTTCTTTTGTAAAGAGTTTTGTCTATATAAACATTGCCTGCATTTCAATTTCTTATTTTCTATGTTATTTTTTTCAAGTAAGTTGTGATTTATAGAGCTTTGTTAATTTTGTGTTTAAAGAGCTATAGCATGGTTTAATGGGTAGTTAAACAATGATTTTGTATTTAAATTTGTCATTTTACATTTTAAACCAGTGATGTAAAGAGCTTTGCTACTTTCTGTGAAAATTCTATCTGTGTTTCACCTTAGTTCATTTCTGTTACCCCTAGTAGGCGCATGGCAACGAAATAAAAACGTCGATTTGGGATGCACTTGCTATCGAACACATATTTTTACATGAGGACAGTTGCATAAATTTAATTATATGTTGCTATTTTTAATTTTTCTATTTTGTTATCAAATTGTTCCAGATTTGCTGCTTTTTGTGGTCTCAATAGTACAAAATGATTGCCTAGAGAAAGTGGCATAAAAAATTTAATTCAACAGTATTAATTCAGTTGGAAAGTACATAAAGTCTAGGTGTAAAAGTATACTTGCTTCATTGAGTAAGATCTAGTACTACATTTTTACAGTGCATAAATGTATTTAAATGTTTATACAATTATTTGCTCAAAAAAGGTGTATCATAATTAATTTTAAATGTTTGTTTACTCAGGAAAATTCTTTTGTAAAGTAATTAAAGTTGAAGGAATACACCCGGAGACAGTTCAAAGCTACAACTACCTTGGACATACTATAATCAGTGATGGAAAATGTAAAACTGAAATAAACAAAAGAATAGGAATGGCAAAAAGTAATTTTAATGCCATGAAAAATATACTAACATCAAAACAAATAACACCAAACTAAAACTAAGAGTAGCAAAATGTTATATCTTCTCAATATTCCTGTATGGTGCAGAAACATGGACATTAGACAAGAAAACAGAACATAAAAGTGAAGCCTTTGAAGCGTACATTTATAGAAAAATACGTAGAATTGGATGGAAAGGAAATAAAACAAATGATGGAAGTCTTAAAACAACTAAAAAAGAAAGAGAACTACTAAACACAATTCAAACAAGACAAATGAGATTTTTGGGGCATTTTAAAAGACACAGCAGCCTACTAAAAGTAATCTTTGAAGAGAAAATACAAGGTAAAAGAGGCAGACCAAGACTAACGAGTAACATCAAAAGATGGAAAAGTCAGCCCATGACAATCTGCACTATTAATGCAAGAGACAGAGTAGAATGGTGCTCCATGGTAGCCAACCTTCGATGCAGAGACAGTACTCAATGATGATGAAGATGTAAATGGTTAATCAAGTAAAACCTGCAATTTGCAAGTCATTCATATTTTTTGTGTGTATTTGGTGACTTTCACTTCTGTCAAAGTCCCTAGAGACTAGGAACTGAATTTTGCATGTTAATCCCCTGGCAGTCATGTACACATGGTCCTTTGCCGCACAGACTGATAACTCTGTCTTCAGAAGTACTCATATTTTTTCAGTCAATGAGTAATTGATATTTCAAGCAGAGCCTAACTGCTTAGACCAGGGGTAGTTGCCACAAAGAGAAATCACAAATAAAAATCCCAACTGGTGCAGCTGGGATTTGAATTTACAACCTCTCTGTCACGAGACTGTCTCTTGCCTAGAGACCAACCAGTCACCTGGCAAGTCATGTAACAGTAGGTTCAGTTTCATGTATTGTCAGGGGTTTTTTCTATTTTTTTGTGAAATAATAAAACGCTGCCTTGTACAACACATGCCAACAACTCTGGGCATGCTTGTAGCCTATATTCATCAACCATAAAGAAACAATAACAGGTTCATTCTCCCATCTACGATTAACAAAATGTTATACTTGTATGTTTATTAAAGAAAAAGCTGTGTCTTAATTGTAATATTATCATTTTGTTCAGTTTACTGTCATAGGCAGTGACCAGGGATACCCTACTGCCAAGACATGCTCAACTGTTGTTCGCTTCACTACAACCACTGACAAGGCTCCATATTTTAATCCTACAAACTACACTTGGGTAGCCCTTCCAGAGACAGCCTACAATAACCAGAGTACATTTATAGTGTATGGTTTTGATGATGATCGAGTGGTTAGACAATTTTATTGTTTTATTAATTATAGCATTAATATTTACAATTTACACATTAATTATTGATTAATTAATGATAGCACTGTTCTTTAAAATATACATGTCAATAATAGCATTAAACATATTTACATGAAACTGTAAACCATATATCCCTAAATGAAATTGTTGGGGCATGTTAAAAGACACAACAGCCTACTAAAAGTAATATTGGAAGGGAAAATACAAGGTAATAGAGGCAGACCAAGATTAACATGGACGAGTAACATCAAAAGATGAACAAATCAACCTATGAGAATCTGCACCATCAAAGCAAGAGACAGAGCGGAATGGTGCTCCATGGTAGCCAACCTTCGATGTGGAGACGGCACTCAATGATGATGATGATATATCCCTACGACAGCAGAAGACAAATGAAAAAAGAAAGAAAGAAGGAAGGAGGGAGGGAGAAAGAAAGGAAGAAATGAAGCAAAGCGGAGCATTATACATTAATATTCACTCAACCATGGATATTTGTTTTATGCACAACAAATAGTTAAAGTAGAAAAGTTTGTTGTAATCAAAATAAGTGTAATTTTAGCTCAGTGATCAGAAGCCTGAGATTCTTGACTCTTACAGCAAATTCAGGTGGTAGATCTGTAAATGCTTACTTAACTTGCTTTCTAACTGGAAACATGTTTAATAGCTGCAGAATCTATATAAACATGCTTTTTTTTGTGTTAAAGTGTTGGCATCTTAATTCACTTGTACTTAATGTTTTTACCACAGCTTCAGTTGGATAATGTGTAGATGCTTATATGACTTGCTCTCTGACGAAACAAAATTAGTAACTCATCATCATTATCATAAGGTTATTACCTTTGCAGAACAAATGATCTCAGCCCATTTGAAAGTATCTCTGTCTCTAGCCAGATCTCCCACTTCTTCTATTGTTATGTTCAAGGTTTCTTTGATGCTTTCAACTACTTCTTGGTCTGCCCATGATGTGTTGTCCATGAACTATGCATTACCTTATTGTTCTATCCAGTCCACTGCATATTTTGTCGTGGCCATAGTATTTTATTAATTTTCTGTGTACAATGGTTTTATAAACGAGTTATTTTTAATGTTAAAGTCTTTTAATATATCTTCATTGTCCACTCTTTTTCATTATCCAAGCTATCCTAAGGATATTTCTGTAGTATTTTATTTTGAATGAATATATTTTCTTCCTTGCTGTTTTCGAGATTGTTCATGATTCACAACCATATGTTACTACTGGGAAGATAACTACAGTAGCTGTATAGAGTATTTTAGACAGAATTTTGTTAAATGTGACTGAATATGTTAGTGACATCCTGTATACAGTGATCTTTAGCCCTTAACATAATTTTCCAAGTTTCTAAAAAAATGTGTTGAAGTCAATATGTTATTGTTTTTTCTCACAACCAGCTATGAAGCTGTAATGTGTGAACTGTAATTGAATTGCTCATTTTTCTTTTTTTGCTTTAATCAAGTTTACAATAATTTCATAATTTGACATTATAGATTTCCTACTCAGCACATAAGTTTTGTAATTCTCAGTACAGCTTACAGCAGTTTAAATGATTCATTAGTAATTTCAATGAATATTATTTCTTTTAATTGTTTGCTTGATAATGGCAGTCAGTACAACTTGTTTTATTGTTTGCCAGGGCAACTTGCAGTACAGTGTTACAGGGTTGTATGCTGCACAAGAGTACTTTAGTATAAGAAGAACTAATCCCAATGATCCTGCCAGCTCAGGCACTGTCTACCTCATCAAGGACCTACGCCTTAATAGTGATGTGACATATACTGTGAGTTGATGTTAACTGTAATTGTCATACATACACTTAGACCTTCTTTAATGTTTCTTTTAAAAAGTGGAGGTGGGCTCTGCACGCATGCAATGGGTAGAGTCGTTGCAGAAATCCAAAATACGTACGGTCACATTTGTCTTTGTCCCTGGACATGTGGGAGTACGGGGAAATGAAAGAGTGGACAGGTTGGCTAGCTGCGCTGTCGTTGAAGACGGGCAACCAATGGAACATGCAGACATCATCAATGCCTTCCGAGATGTAGGAAGAGCACAGGACTTCGACAAACACAGACCTACGTCACTTCTTCGGATGATGGAAATGGGAGTTAAGATGGGCACAGCAAGAAATGAGAAACTTAGTGGCCGTGTAAGAAGACTTATCAACCAACATAGAACTGGAGTCGTCAGTCGCTGGACACTGTGGCAATTGCTGAGGAGGGGACTGAGCACCTATGGACATGTTTGGAGTGCAATGATGATGACCACAAATAACTCAATAACGTTCCTTTATCAACTCAATTCTACACTTTATTATCCCTCAATTCAAAGCATGTCAAAAATTGTTATTTTTGTTCTCTTGTAATTTTTAGTTGATTACTTTTTTTCTCAACTTATGGAATAAAAGTTTCAAACCAGATATCTCAATTTCTTTCAGTAAAAGTGGTTTAGTTTGCAGATTTCTCAATATATTTCTGTAAAAGTGGTTCCATTACAGATCCCTCCATGTTATTCTATAAAAGTGGTGTAATTGCAGATCTCTGTTTGTCTTTTTGCAGATAAAAATGAATTTCAGATCTCATGTTTTCTGTAAAATTTATTTTCATTGCATATGTAAAGTATTTAATTGCAAATCTTTCTATAAAAGTAGTTATATTGCAGATCTCTCCATGTCTTTCTGTAACAGTTTTTAGTGGCAAGTCTCACTATATCTGTATTTACATTTACCATTTTACTTTTGCTATTTTCTTTTACAGTAATGGTCAATTAATGTTCAGAAGACAGTAATACTAAATCAAGGTGACCTCAAACCTCTATCTATTACTCTAAAAGACTGCCCACTAGAATCAGTACAGAAATTTACATATCTTGGATCCACAGTTACGCAAACCATCTCTCTTGATGAAGAAATAAACTGTCGAATTGGTAAGGCAGCTACGACCTTCGGCAAACTCACAAAAAGGGCATGGAACAACACGAAACTAACTCGAAAGACTAAACTCCTAATATATCAAACATGTGTGCTTAGCACACTACTATATGGATCCGAAACCTGGACAACATACTCAAACCAGGAAAAAAGACTAAATGTCTTCCACATGCGATGTGGAAAGAGACATGCAAAGAAACACTGGGGAAAAGAGAACGCCAGAATAAGGCATGGATGACAGCAGAGACCCTGGATAAAATTAAAGAAAGAAAGAACAATAAAGCAGACATAAATAAAAGCAAAACAAGAAGTAATAAAGCCAAGACACAGGAAGCTTACACAGAGGTGAACAAAGAAGTGAGAAGATGCATTAAAAGGGATAAGAGGAAATATATAGATGAACTAGCTAAAGAGGCAGAAGAAGCAGCAAATAAAGGGAATATGAAAGAACTGTACAACAGCACAAAGAAATTAGGTGGAAAATACAAACAGATCAACGCCTTTATCAAAGACAAGAAAGGAAATCTGCTTAGTAACATAAGGGAACAAATGGAGAGATGGAAAGAACACTTTGAAGAACTTTTGAACAGACCCGGCTCAAATAATCCTCCAGATATACTACCAGCAGAAGAAGAGTTACACGTTAACTGCGGAAAACCAAGCAAAGAAGAAATAATGAAAGCCATCAAACTATTAAAAGATTGTAAAGCCACAGGACCAGATGAAATTCCTTCGGAAGCCATCAAAGCAGATATTAACACCTCTACCAAGATGTTACAGGATCTATTGGATAAAATTTGGGAGAGGGAAGAAATACCTAAAGACTGGAGAGAAGGTTATATGATCAAACTACCAAAGAAAGGAAGTTTACAGGAGTGCACAAATTATAGGGGAATTATGCTACTATCAGTGCCAGGAAAAATATTAGGCAGAATCATTCTGGAGAGACTAAAAGAGGCTATAGAGAAACACTTGAGAGATGAACAAGCAGGTTTTAGGAAGAACAGATCATGTGCTGATCAAATAACTACCCTATGTATAATAGTTGAACAAAGTTTAGAACTAAAATCCCCACTATATATTGGATTCATAGATTACGAAAAGGCACTTGATAGTTTAGACAGAAGAATGCTTTGGAAGTTGCTGAGTCATTACGGAATCGCCATAAAGTTTATTAACCTGATAAAAACAATGTATGAAGGAACAAAATGTAGTGTGGTGCATGAAGGACAGCTTACAGAAGCATTTGAAATAAGAACAGGAGTAAGGCAAGGATGCCTCCTGTCTCCATTTCTCTTTCTACTGGCCATAGATTGGATTATGAAAATAACTCAAAACAACAGAAATAGGATCCAGTGGTCACTGACCAAACAACTTGATGATTTAGACTTTGCTGATGACATAGCTCTCCTATCACACAGCCATCAACAGATGCAGGATAAAATGAGTATATTAGATGAGAGATCACAACAGCTAGGACTAAAGATTAATAGAGATAAGACCAACATTATGAGAATTAATGCAGTTGGCAATAACCATATAAAACTAGGAGAAATACCTCTACTAGACGTACAATCTTATATATATCTGGGCAGTAATATAGATAAAGAGGGAGGAACAGAAAATGATACCAAAATAAGGATATCAAAAGCAAGAGGAGCTTTCATTGCACTGGGAAATATATGGAAATCCAAAGAAATTAGGCTAAATACAAAAATAAAAATTTTCAACTCAAATGTTAAGTCGGTCCTATTATATGGCTGTGAAACATGGAGAATGACAAAATTGACAATCACGAAAGTACAGACTTTCATTAATGGATGCTTGCGCAGAATAAAGGGATGGAAATGGCAGGACAAAGTCACTAACGTGGAATTATGGAAATGTACCGGTCAAATACCAGTGGATAAAGAGATACAGCGAAGACGATGGCGATGGATAGGACACACACTACGGAAGCCAACTGAGAGTATTACACAACAGGCCCTTTTTGGAATCCCCAGGGGAAAAGACAAAGAGGAAGACCAAGGAATTCTTGGAGAAGACAGATAGAAGCAGAGATGAAGATGATGGGGAAGACATGGAATGATCTTAAAAGAATGGCAAAAAACAGAACGACTTGGAAAGTGTTTGTTGAAGACCTATGCTCCACCAGGAGCTAAAAGGTGAAAGAAGAAGAAGAAGACATGCGATGTCTCCGCAAAATAATGCACATCAAATGGCAAGACAAAATAACCAACTTAACTGTCCTGCAACGTGCTAAGACCCTAACAATCTTGTCGATGCTCAGAAGTCGAAGGCTAAGATGGCTGGGGCATGTCCAACGGATGGAAGAAAAACGCATTCCTAGGCAAATACTATATGGTGAGCTAAAACACGGAAAAAGACAAATCGGCAGACCTAAACTACGATATAGAGATATCTGCAAATCATCTCTGAAAGACTTCTCCATCTGTGAAAACGACTGGCAACATCTGGCAAGTGATCGCACATCATGGAGAGCATGTATAAGGAACGGTATAACAACATTTGAGACTGTGCTAAGACAGGACTTAGAAGAGAAGAGACTCATGAAAAAGGATGGTAAACCCTGTGGATCAGCGAGCCTGACCTGTTCATTATGTGACCGCGTGTGTTTGTCAAACATTGGTAGAATTAGCCACGAGAGAAGCTGTTCGGCAAAAACAATACCTCAAAAAAATACGCAATAGCCTCCACTAGACCGTCTGACAAGACGAAAAGGGCCATATATATATATATATATATATATATATATATATATATATATATAATGGTAATATATGCATAAATGATGAAATTTTAAATAAATTTACTAAATACACTATAAAATCTATATCCTTAACATATAACCCTTTGATCAGTAATGTTAGTTCTACATTCTATCTTTAGTGCATTCTTCCATTACTGGGGTCTGGTGGGGGGGGGGGGGGGGGGGGGATTGTACGACTGAAGAATAAAGGCCGCTTGCCCAGTGTGGTCGCCGGAAGGTGTTTGGGTTTGAGTTTTTGTTTCACCCCCGATAGAAAAAACTTTTGGCCCTAATGGGATTTAATGGGATACTTGCATTCTCCTTAGCTCTGCATTGTTAAATGTAAATCTTCTAATCTCTGTTGAAATAATTTAGAGAATATTGTTATGTAAATCAATATACCCAAACTCAAAATGTTGAATATAAAACTTAAAAATGCTTTCACTTTAAACTGTGACATTAAACATGCCTTGAGGCATTTTACTTTATAAAGTTTATTGAAAATTGACAACAGTGAAATGTTTCAAAAACACAAGTTTTGTAGTGAATGGTTAATATTCTCTAAAGACCATTATAAATTATTTTTTTGTGTGCACACACTCAAGCAACATGGAAAGTTTGTGAAGCATTTGAAGATTCATATCCAGTTAGTTTGGGAATGTTATACCTGTTTGTCAGAATGGATGCATTTTAGAATTATTCTTTATCATTGTACCATTTTAAATCTCAAGCCAAAAAAAAAAGATTACTTTTATGTTGTGTTCTTGAGACTTATTTTGCTTTTATGTTGTGTTCTTGAGACTTATTTTGCTTTTATGTTGTGTTCTTGAGACTTATTTTGCTTTTATGTTGTGTTCTTGAGACTTATTTTGCTTTTATGTTGTGTTCTTGAGACTTATTTTGCTTTTATGTTGTGTTCTTGAGACTTATTTTGCTTTTATGTTGTGTTCTTGAGACTTATTTTGCTTTTATGTTGTGTTCTTGAGACTTATTTTGCTTTTATGTTGTGTTCTTGAGACTTATTTTGCTTTTATGTTGTGTTCTTGAGACTTATTTTGCTTTTATGTTGTGTTCTTGAGACTTATTTTGCTTTTATGTTGTGTTCTTGAGACTTATTTTGCTTTTATGTTGTGTTCTTGAGACTTATTTTGCTTTTATGTTGTGTTCTTGAGACTTATTTTGCTTTTATGTTGTGTTCTTGAGACTTATTTTGCTTTTATGTTGTGTTCTTGAGACTTATTTTGCTTTTATGTTGTGTTCTTGAGACTTATTTTGCTTTTATGTTGTGTTCTTGAGACTTATTTTGCTTTTATGTTGTGTTCTTGAGACTTATTTTGCTTTTATGTTGTGTTCTTGAGACTTATTTTGCTTTTATGTTGTGTTCTTGAGACTTATTTTGCTTTTATGTTGTGTTCTTGAGAATTCTTTTGCTTTTATGTTGTGTTCTTGAGACTTATTTTGCTTTTATGTTGTGAAAGAAAATATTTTGAAAATAAGTAGAGGAAAATTATTATTGCTTGCACAAATTTGTTTCACTTGTGGATTTTTCCAGAGCGTGGTGATATCAACCCCATTAACTAGGAATCAGTTTCATTTAAGAAAATAATGTGGGAAGAAATAGTATACCTCTAGATTATGCTAGAAATTATACTTAGACCTAGATATTTGAAAAAGAATATCTAATTGCTATAATATTTTTTCACAGGTGATTGTTAAAGTAATTGATGATGCCAGGCCTACGATGTTTGGTTTAGGCCAGGTATATGTGACTATAATTCAAAACCCAAGTGGGCCTATCTTTACAAAAAGAGACTATACAGCCACCTTCAATGAATTGCAACCAGTTGGTTACATCCCACTAAATGTTTCAGCTGTAGATTCTGATGGAGTAAGTGATATTGAACTTTTTTTATTAAACAATAGAAGATTATCAATTATAGTTATTCATGCTGGCTTAAAATGACTTCTTAGAGTCCATCACCCACAGAAGTTCAAATCAGAATCATTGCTACTTGAACAAAGAAGTTGAGGAACCAGTTATTGGTTATAGTTTGCTTTGAAAAATGCCAAGGGAGTCTTTGTTAATTTTTACTTGTTTCAAAAATTATTTTTATTTTTATCACAATTATATTAAAAATTTTCCACAACTTTTATTATAAAATGTCATTCTTTGGTTGTAGATTTAGTTTGTCATACTTTCTTTTTGACAATAATCTCTAATCGTAAAGTAAAAATTTGCTGTGTCTTATACGAAAAGCTCAAGTTATTCCAATTTTAATTCTCCCTGTTTTTCTAT
This sequence comes from Megaustenia siamemsis, assembly GCA_032433765.1. Lineage (NCBI taxonomy): Eukaryota > Metazoa > Mollusca > Gastropoda > Stylommatophora > Ariophantidae > Megaustenia > Megaustenia siamemsis. The sequence goes on along the minus strand of JAVIAB010000073.1, from coordinate 15,296,273 downwards.
AAATCAACATTTCAAAGGCTTCAATTTTCTGTTCTGTTTTCTTGTCAAATGTCTATGTTTCTGCAACAAACAGGAATGTTGAGAATGTACAGCATTTTGCTATTCTTAGTTTTAGCCCTGGTAATATTATTTTTGATGTTAGTATATTTTTCATTGCCTTAAAATTGCTTTTTTCCACTCCAATTCTTTTGTTTATTTCAGTTTTACATTTTCTATCACCTGTTATAGTATGTAAAATGTGTGTAATATAAATACTAAATGTCGTTCAACTGGTGTCTAGGTGGATTGGATAAAACTGGACCCTTTGCATCTCCTTAATATGTTGTAAAAAACAAATGTAGATGTTTGCGCTGTTGCTCGCATCTTGTCTGCTAAAATTTTATGTGCTGGGCTAAATATTGTATGTGCTCTATATGACCATTTACCATACAAAAACATTTTTATCAGAGCGAATCATATTTTGTGATCAATCAGCAGATGCATCCCTTATGAAGAAGGATGCTGAGTGGGCATAATTTGCATTAATTTGTGGTTGATAACTTCAAAATCTACACCTTTCATTCCAACATGTTTGACTTCAGGACACATATATTTGAGCGCTGGATTTGCTTGAACTTTTAAATCACTACTTGCTTGGTCTGATTTGTATTTGTTTCCTGGGCTACCATGGGGAGGTGAAGTAGGATCAATTCTTATTAACTCTTCCTGAATTCAACAGTCACTTACAAACTGCTTGCTGTTTTCTTCTTATTTGGTGGCAACTGGTCTTTGTCCCTAACTTTTGATTTCTTATAACTTGTTTTATGTTATGACATACTGTTATTTATATTTATTTCTCATTGTCTCTTCCATTTGCTTAGGCAACTGTAGTTTTGTGTACCTTTTTACTTTCTTTTAATGTAGACAACAAAACCCCTTTGATCTTTGAGGCAAGCCTTGCCTTTCAAGAGCTCTTCTGGGAATGATGCTGTCATTTGCACAGTCAGTAGATGGTAGTGCTTTCGCATTGATTACAAGTAGTTTGACCATGAAAATTATAATGGTTACAAAAGCACTGGCAAAGCTTGAGACAGACATATGCAGATGTATGTTTCCTTAGTGACTTAATGAGTATGCTCAAAAAGATTGCAATTGGCTGGGTTCGATGGCAGTGGTTAGAGTCTCTGAGGAGTTCTATTCTAACAAAAATTTGCTTCATTTTCACGCCAGGACAGGCAGGTGTAAAAAGTAATAAGCCTGCTGATAGACTTTCCTGTTTAGTTAATGTTGAGTGCAGAAGGGCTATGGACTGTGATGACATGCTGAATGCCCTCTAAGACATGGATGACTCAAAAAATTACCCAGAATCCACAACCATGAACAAATTACATGAGCATAATGTCAAGGTGGGAGATGCCAAATGTGAGCACTATGCAGGAATCCACAGAAAACTTGTCAACCAACACAACACTAGTGTTGTTAGTCACTACACGTTGAGGGATATACTTTGAAAGAGATCAGAGCATTTATGGACTTATCTAATGTGCAATGACCTGTCAACTAAACTAAACATTCTTTTAACACATGCCCATGAGAGAGATTTTGTTGTAGGGTCTTTAATTTATTACTGAACTGTAGGAAGTGTGTTTGTTCTTTGTCTGCAACTCATATGTTAGTTTCATTAGTATTTATAGTAATAAAGAGTTCTCTCCTCACCTTAATGCACATTAGGTGGAATATGGTGTTGGTTCCAATATTTTTAGATGACTAACAACACATTTTATGGGTGATGTCAGTAGCGCACCAAGTCATCCTATTTTTCTGGAGAATCTAGAACCTATTTAAGATTCGATGAAACTGTTAAAGTCTTTCATTAACACATTTTTAAAATAATAAAATAACAATCAATGAAAATGACCATTTAAAATGTAGCATCAAGTCTACAGTATGTAAGAAAGTGATTGAAAACAGAATGTGTAAATCTAGTAGGCCACTGAAATTATGAATATGTGTGTCTATTACTGTCTGCTCTATTTAACATTTCAATGCCAGCTAAACTACAAATGATAAATAGCATCTTCATACCAACTTTGTGCTATGAAAGTCAAACATGGACCCTTTCTAAATCACATTTAAGAAAGATCAATACATGTGAGATGTGATGCTTGAGAAAAGTAACAAACAACACAAGAAGAGATAGAATACCAAATGAAACCATAAGAAAAATGGTAGGAACAAAACCCTGCCAAGAATATATAGAACAACAACAACTTAAATGATTTGGCCACCTGGTCAGAATGAATCCTCACCAATCACCATCAAGGGCGTTCTTCTTGAGAATGCATGGGAAAAGACCAAGAGGAAGACCCAGAAGAAGATGGATAGATGCAGTGACTGAGACATGTAACAACAAAGGAAAATCACTAATGCAGACAATTCGAGCAGCACAAGAACGACAAATGATATAAACCATGACACCTTTTAGGTATCAGTGAAAGAGAAAAGAAGAAAGAAGATTACTGTCTGCACTTGAGTCATAAACATATTTGATTATGATGTCCAGTAAAACAATGTTACTTTCATTTGCTTAATGTCAATATTATAAAGTTTAGTTACTAAATATCAGATTTACATATTTCTTCAAACTTACATAGTGCTGTAATTATTGTTCTATATTAGCTCTTGTTTTTAAGTCTCAAACTTCATACGGCCCAGTTTTATGCTTTCATTCAGTTGAATTAATACATTCATTTAGAACCTAAGAACCTTTATTAATTAAGTGTTTCAACCAAATAGTGCATTTAAGTTGCTGAATACAATAAATGTGTTTTTTTGTTCATCCAGGACAGTGTGACCTACAGTTTTGTAACAACCAATGTGGATCAAAAGCCTCTAGAGTTCTTTAGTATCAACCCAACCACAGGTGATATCATTGTCAAGAAACAGTTGACACAAGACCCACAAAGACAAACAACTCCATTTTTGGTAGGTCCAACTTTGGATATTTGGCTTTTTTGGAGGTCATTTAGATTATGACTGGATAAAGATCTCCACTTTCTCTTTGCTGTCATGTTGAGGTACTGTAATGGTACATTGTTTGCTATCTTTAATCCTCTCCACTTCTTGGCTGTTTTTCTCATGTAAAATAAACACAAAATGGTATGGAGCAACTAAACTAATAGAAAGACAAGTCAAGCTACAATGTTTTGGCAAAAGCCTTCAATGGGTAAAACAAACTGTCTGTCTGTCTGTCCTGTCCTGTCCTGTCCTGTCCTGTCCTGTCCTGTCCTGTCCTGTCCTGTCCTGTCCTGTCTGTCTGTCTGATCTAAATCTTAATCTTAATCTTAATCTAATCTAATCTATCTATCTATCTATTGACCTTTCGAGCCGTTGCTGGCCCATAGGGCGTAGACCAAGATACACCTTCTCATATCTGAATTTTTGTTCTAGCAGTTTTCTTTTAAAGATATTTTATCAAATCTCGCCATTTGTCTCTGTTCTGTGCAAGCAGCTCTATCTCATTGAGGGAGCCGAATCCTGTTGCTCTTGCCTCTCTCATCAATGCTCTTCTCAGTGTCTCCCTGGGTCTTCCTCTTTTTCTCTTACCTGTTGTTTCCCATATGAGGGCCTGCTTTGCTATTCGGTTATTATCTCTTCTCATCACATGTCCAACATATGACCATCGTCTTTTCTTTATTACTGAAGATATTAGTGGTTGATTGGTGATTTCTCTAATTTCCTCATTTGTTTTGAATTCGTTCCACGCTATACCAAGTATTTTCCTTAGACATTTATTTTCGAATGCGTTCAACTTTGTTTCTATGTCTCTTGTTGTTTTTCAGCTTTCACACGCATACGTAAGGGTTGATAGTACATTTGATTTGAATAGCCTAAGTTTTGTGTTTGTGCTGATGAGTTTTGATTTCCACAACTTTTCAAGGCTTCTGAAAGACATTGCTGCTTTAGCTATTCTGAACAAACAAACTACACAAATTAAATTGCCAAAATTAAATTATACAAATAAATCCAAGCCAAAAAACACAACACATCTAAATACTGACGGAAAGAAATGTTTTTCTCATACCCCATTACTAATAAAGCTACTTCTATCATGTTGTGTTTTTTTTATTCAAGTGTTCATTTCTATAGCTAAAAAGTAATGAAGTTGTAATCATTTTATTGCCTTAATTAAGAAAGGTCTTATAGAATTATGACAGTAATGAAATTATGCAAATAAAACAATTATTTTCTTTTGGTCTAGAGAAGCAACTATCATGTATATATGGAGAAATGAAAGAAAAATAGAAAAAAATGGTATAGTTAAAGCTTTACATGATTAATGGACAACACAAATTTGATCGATGTTTCGGCTCAAACAGGCCTTCAGCAGGAACAAACAAATAACACACACACACACAGAGATATGTAAAAGAATTAAATTAATCCTACAGAGCTAACTAATAATGAATTATGAATAATAATTTTGTTTTAGATACCTCATTATGTAAATGCATAAAAAGACGTTAGAGTCTGGATGTAATTTATATTTATGTTTCTGCTATCTACACATAAACATGATGAACTACATTGTACTTATAGCTGACAGTGGCTGCCAGTGACAACCGACGACCACAAAAAACAGACCAGGCAACAGTAACAATTTATGTTACTCGCAATCAGTACTCTCCACGATTTCTTAACACTCCATATAATGCACCAGCAGTCTCAGAGAATCAGGGAGTTAACTCTATTATTTATAATGGAGTCACTGCAACTGACCAAGATGCAACAGTAAGCACAGTTGTGTCAATGTGAATGAAAATATAGTAAGAGGAGTGGATGATGTGGATGAAAATATAGTAAGAGGAGTGGATGATATGAATGAAAATATAGTAAGAGGAGGGGATGATATGAATGAAAATATAGTAAGAGGAGTGGATGATATGAATGAAAATATAGTAAGAGGAGTGGATGATATGAATGAAAATATAGTAAGAGGAGTGGATGATATGAATGAAAATATAGTAAGAGGAGTGGATGATATGAATGAAAATATAGTAAGAGGAGTGGATGATATGAATGAAAATATAGTAAGAGGAGTGGATGATATGAATGAAAATATAGTAAGAGGAGTGGATGATATGAATGAAGATATAGTAAGAGGAGTGGATGATGTGAATGAAAATATAGTAAGAGGAGTGGATGATGTGAGTGAAGATATAGTACGAGGAGTGGATGATGCGAATGAAGATATAGTACGAGGAGTGGATGATGCGAATGAAGATATTGTAGTAAGTGTAGTGGTTGATGTGATGGAAGATGTTGTAAATGGAGTGGTTGATGTGATGGAAGATGTTGTAGTAAGCGGAGTGGTTGATGTGATGGAAGATGTTGTAGTAAGCGGACTGGTTGATGTGGTGGAAAATGTTGTAGTAAGGGAAGTGGATAATGTGAATGAAAATATTATAAGGGGAGTGTCATGTGAATGAAAATATTGTAGTAAGTGGAATGGTTGATGTGATGGAAAATGTTGTAGTAAGTGTAGTGGTTGATGTGATGGAAGATGTTGTAGTAAGTGGAATGGTTGATATGGTGGAAAATGTTGTAGTAAGTGTAGTGGTTGATGTGATGGAAAATGTTGTAGTAAGTGTAGTGGTTGATGTGATGGAAGATGTTGTAGTAAGTGGAGTGGTTGATGTGATGGAAGATGTTGTAGTAAGTGTAGTGGTTGATGTGATGGAAGATGTTGTAAGTGGAGTGGTTGATGCGATGGAAGATGTTGTAGTAAGTGTAGTGGTTGATGTGATGGAAGATGTTGTAGTAAGTGGAGTGGTTGATGTGATGGAAGATGTTGTAGTAAGTGGAGTGGTTGATGCGATGGAAGATGTTGTAGTAAGTGTAGTGGTTGATGTGATGGAAGATGTTGTAGTAAGTGGAGTGGTTGATGTGATGGAATATGTTGTAGTAAGTGGAGTGGTTGATGTGATGGAAAATGTTGTAGTAAGTGGAGTGGTTGATGTGATGAAAGATGGTGTATTAAGTGGAGTGGTTGATGTGATGGAAGATATTGTAGTAAGTGGAGTGGTTGATGTGATGAAAGATGGTGTATTAAGTGGAGTGGTTGATGTGATGGAAGATGTTGTAGTACGTGGAGTGGTTGATGTGATGAAAGATGGTGTATTAAGTGTAGTGGTTGATGTGATGGAAGATGTTGTAGTACGTGGAGTGGTTGATGTGATGAAAGATGGTGTATTAAGTGGAGTGGTTGATGTGATGGAAGATGTTGTAGTAAGTGTAGTGGTTGATGTGATGAAAAATGGTGTATTAAGTGGAGTGGTTGATGTGATGGCAGATGTTGTAGTAAGTGGAGTAGTTGATGTGAATGAAAATATTGTAGTAAATGGAGTGGTTGATGTGATGGAAGATGTTGTAGTAAATGTAGTGGTTGATGTGATGGAAGATGTTGTAGTAAGTAGAGTGGTTGGTGTGATTGAAGATGTTGTAGTAATGGAGATGTTGATGTGATGGAAGATGTTGTAGTAAGTGGAGTGGTTGGTGTGATGGAAGATGTTGTAGTAAGTGGAGTGGTTGGTGTGATGGAAGATGTTGTAGTAAGTGGAGATGTTGATGTGATGGAATATGTTGTAGTAAGTGGAGATGTTGATGTGATGGAATATGTTGTAGCAAGTGGAGATGTTGATGTGATGGAAGATGTTGTAGTAAGTGGAGTGGTTGGTGTGATGGAAGATGTTGTAGTAAGTGGAGTGGTTGGTGTGATGGAAGATGTTGTAGCAAGTGGAGATGTTGATGTGATGGAATATGTTGTAGTAAGTGGAGATGTTGATGTGATGGAAGATGTTGTAGTAAGTGGAGTGGTTGGTGTGAGTGAAGAGGCTGTAGAATCTTGTAGTGAGTAATTTTTTTTTAATTTATGCTTTAAATTCTTCTTTCTAAGGCCCCTCTTGTGTATGAAGAGATTAACAACTCATCTGCTGCTTACTATTTTGACATCAACTCTCGCTCGGCCGTAGTAACACTAGTAAACAGTCTTCTTGCAGGAGTGTCCGCTACATACCAGGTAGGTATAATGTTATCCCTCTTTGTCAATATCTATAATATCCATTGTTACTGCCTCAATAGATATATTTTGTGATGTAGTTATATGTATATGTGATAAATATAGTTACATTTATTTTAGAATTAACATGTACTTTGTTATTTGCTCCCTTGTATCTTATGTCTATTTTGTGTAAATTTTGTGGAAATCTTAAGCAAAAAACATCACTAACATAAACAGTCTTACAAATCCATGTAGTAAATCGCATTTGAGCATTTTGAACTAGAACTGCTAATGCCTAACAAACTGTAAGGATGTACCATTATAATAATTTGTCTTCTAAATTATTTTTTACATTATATTGAATGAAGAGTCGTTAATTAAAGTAGATGTATATATGGCCCTTTTTGTTTTGTCAGACGGTCTAGTGGAGGCTATTGTGTATTTTTTTTAGGTTTTGTTTTTGTCGAACAGCTTCTCTCGTGGCTAATTCTACCAATGTTTGACAAACACACACGGTCACAGACTGAACAAGTCAGGCCCACTGATCCACAGGGTTTGCCATCCTTTTTCATGAGTCTTTTCTCTTCTAAGTTTTGCCTTAGCACAGTTTCAAATGATGTTATACCATTCCTTTTACATGTTCTCCATGATGTGCGATCACTTGCCAGATGTTCCCAATCAAATTCACATATGGAGAAGTCATTCAGAGATGATTTACAGATATCTCTATATCGTAGTTTAGGTCTGCCGATTTGTCATTTTCTGTGTGTTAGTTCACCATATAGTATTTGCCTGGGGATGCGCTTTTCTTCCATTCGCTGGACATGCCCCAGCCGTCTTAGTCTTCGACATCTGAGCATCGACATGATTGCTGGGGATTTAGCACGTTACAGGACAGTTAAGTTGGTTATTTTATCCGGCCATTTGATGTGCATTATTCTGCAGAGACATCGCATGTGGAAGTCTTTTTTCCTGGTTTGAGTATGTTGTCCAGGTTTCAGATCCATATAATTATAATAGTGTGCTAAGCACACAAGTTTGATATATTATGAGTTCGGTCTTCAGTGTTAGTTTCGTGTTGTTCCAGGCCCTTTCTGTGAGTTTGCCGAAGTTTGTAGCTGCCTTACCAATTCAGCTGTTTATTTCATCATCAAGAGAAATGGTTTGCGTAATTGTGGATCCAAGATACGTAAATTTCTGAACTGATTCTAGTGGACAGTCTTTTAGAGTGATTAATTGAGGTTTGGTGTCGCCTTGACTTAGTAGTATTACTGTTTTCTGAACATTAAATGACTGTGAAAAAAGGTTGCATGCTTTGTCCAGGTTGTTGATCAGCGATTGTAGGGTGGCTTCGCTATGAGCAACTAGGGCTGCATCATTAGCAAAGTAGATGTGTTGTAAGAGTAACTGCAGGTGTTCTTATTCATCTAAACCAAGAAGATGATGTACAAGGATATATTTTATTATGTATAGAAAAGTCAGAAATAGTATGGTGTTAGTCGCCACACTTTTAGATACTTTTTAGACCATCTGCATATTGTTCTGGTAATATGATCAGTATTTTGCCAGTGCTGTCTTTCTTTTCACAGAAAAAAATTTCTGCTTTTGTTTTAACTCTTTCTGAGTTATCATCCAATATATTGGATCACTATCAAAACTTCACTGGACCACTATCCTAAATGTTTTTGTGAAGCAGCTATTTGGATTGTATATTAACCAATACTTTATTGCTAATTTAAAGATAGGTATAATTTGTAGTTCTGATTGATACCGACTGTGTCTATACTTTCGATGTCATTTTGATTTTTTTTTCAACATATCATATTTGTTTAGACTCTGATTTCCTGACCAAAAATGTTCATAATCTCAATTCTTATTAAAATATTCGCAACAAATAAACTGTATTTTGATGAACTCAAGATACTTTTGTGCAGTTTTAAAGAAAAAATAGATAGCAATACTTTTGACAATGATGATTTGGTCTTCTTCTTCTTCTAACTTTTTAGCTCCCAGTGGAGCATAGGTCTTCAACAAACACTTTCCAAGTCGTTCTGTTTTTTTTGCCATTCTTTTAAGATCATTCCATGTCTTCCCCATCATATTCATCTCTGCTTCTATCTGTCTTCTCCAAGAATTCCTTGGTCTTCCTCTTTGTCTTTTCCCTGGGGATTCCAAAAAAAGGGCTTGTTGTGTAATGCTCTCAGTTGGCCTCCACAGTGTGTGTTCTATCCAGCGCCATCGCCTTCGCTGTATCTCTTTATCCACTGGTATTTGACTGGTACAATTCCATAATTCTATGTTACTGATTTTGTCCTGCCACGATGATTTGGTAAGTTACATTATTTTTATTTGGAAATTATCTGACCATTTTTATAATTTGTAATATATTTATTCCTTGGAGCCTCTGTGGCTGAAGAGTTAGTGTGCTTGCTTGCTTATCAGAAGGGTCTGGGTTCGATTCCCAGAAGCGGCTGATTTTTTTTTCGGACCATGGAAGTAAAGGCTGCCTGGCATGATACTGACCAACTACATCACCCAAAAAATGTGCGGTCGTGGAAAAATATGCCACCTAACACCATATTCCCCATACATCTAACAAGCCATGGAGGGAACCTTTACTTATTTATTCCTTTCCTTTCAATAATCAAATGTCAATAATTTACTATATTTTTTTTTCCTTTTCAGTGGTATATAACAATTACCATATTTTTATCAGTTGTGGCATAAAGTGGCAAAATGAAAAAGACATGTGATTAAATTTTTCAGAAACTGAACATTAATTTGGTTGTAACCTAAAAAATAATAAAGCTCCAGAAAGCGTTAAGGCTGGGCATATCTATAGGTTATTGATTTGGCATGTCAAACCCAACCTCTTGTCTTTACTAATCTACAACGGCTTGCTCTATGTATATAGCTATCATATAAATCATTTGAAGTTGCCAACTTGACACATGTAGGGTGCCATTTGAAAGAGAAATTGACAGAATACTGTTACAGTTGTGTATTAAATGGTATCATAAAAGTAAAGTGCCTCATCACGCCAAGTTTAGAGCCCACTTATAGAAAATAAGGTGTTAGTGACCATAATTTTTATAGACCTTCGGCATATGATTTTTGGGGTAATGTGGTTGTTATTACACCTGTGCCACTTTGCTTTCCCAGAAAAAAAAATCAGGTACCCATTTAAGGTTGGATGAACCCGAAAGCCCTTGATCAGGATTGAGCTTGCACTTGTCCTTTGTAGTCCAGTTCATTAACGACTGAGCTATCATGACTCCTAAAATGGTTCGGTCAAAAAGTTTTGCACTTTAATATGAAGGAACAGGGCATGCATTGAGCTTTAGCCCTTCGTTATGTATTCTTACCTCAAAACAATGCTCTTTTACCATCACTTTTTTATCTTCCTGATGCATTGATTGCAGAACTCCTCAAAATCGAGCCTCGAACCACATCTCAAGTTTACTAATGAAGTCCTCAGTTTCTCTTTCGTACAAATTACTCCGTGTGCACGATGTACTTGTGGAAAATTTTAACCAATAATGTGTCTTTATATTGATATACAGCATTTGTGTCTGCCTTAATGATTTCTTTGCAAAGTGCAACAACTTTTTTCACTGACCCTCGTATGTTGCAGCTTTTACAGAGAAATGACTTGGGTACTCAACATTTGATGCAGATTATACATTTATGTAGATTATTATACATTTTTGTAGATTATTATACATTTTTGTAGATTATTATACATTTTTGTAGATTATTATACATTTTTGTAGATTATTATACATTTTTGTAGATTATTATACATTTATGTAGATTATTATACATGTATGCAAATTATACAGTTGCTTTGTGCTTGTGAAAGAGGTGCAGCATAGAGCATACACACAATATGTATAAAATTATACATATACTAAGCAGAATGAGTACAATGCTTTATAAGTAAATGTAAAAAGTAAAGGTTCTCTCCCCTGCCTGCCTAGGTGTATGTGGAATATGGAGTTAGTGACCATATTTTTCCATGACCATGGCATGTTTTTGGATGTATCATACCACTTCCAATTTACTGCCAAAAAAATTATCTGGTATCCATTTTTAAAGCTCGGTGAAACCTGGAACCTTGTCAATCCAAATAAATGAATCTGCCACTTCTGGGAGAAAGCTTTATAGTAGACAAGGATTTGACAGTTCTGATGGCCGGCATCATGCTCAGAATAGGAGATTTAAATAACAATCAGATATTAGAAAATTCTGTGACTCTAATAGTATGTTAATTGTATTGAGTGCACCTATTTGATCTACTTTTTGTTTTATACAGCTATTTGTGAAGGCGTATGATCCAGCCTACCCTCAAGACTTTGCTGTAGAGGTTGTGAATATTCCTGTAAATCGTAATGAGTATGGGCCAGTGTTCTCTCAAGCATCTTATGTCATCACCATCAATGAGACAACATCAGCTGGTACCAACATTCTGACTGTAATGGCCACAGACAATAACACAAGAGTATGATCAACATATTTTTATATCTTTACAGTTAAAACTTTCCTTGTATTTGTTTTTTGGCTATCTGATTCTAAAAAAAAAATGACCTCAACATTGACAAATTATTTGAAAAATATAAAATATCTCCAGAATGAGTATTTTCAGTTGAACTTGTGAATGTATTTAAGACAGAAGATGCCCAATCTTCAAATGGTTTGATGTAACCTTCATGACTAAGTCCTCTGAAAATTTCAACTGATGAAAAAGAAACCCCAGAGACATAAAAATAACATTGCAAGTATCATTACCTTTTCATGACAATGAGACAGTCAAATTTTTTTATCTTCACTGATTTGACTATTTTAAAATTAATATGAATATGCCAAAAGGACACACCATGTGATAATCACATATTTTACTACACATATGGTTTTGACACACTTGACTAATATAAAACAACAAATTATCATTTCTAATGAAATTTCTCTTTGATAGATGCAAAATAAAATACTTCATTACACCATATGGCTATCACAGCACATGATATCTATGTTAATAAATTTGAATAATAATTATTATTAAAATTATATATCCGCAATCAAGCCATGTGATAATGACAGATTTTTAATTCTAGAGACCTTAAGGATCTGTGTAAGTTTTATTCCTTCAGATATGGTTCTTTTAAATAGTCAAAACTTTCCTTATCATTGTGACAATTGCAATTAAAATGATTTTCACTTTCATTTTTTGGAAAAAAGCTAGAAATATTTTCCACCATAGAGTACATAAAGAAACAACATATAAATTGGTTTGGCCATGTGATAAGGCAGATAGATCAAAACACCACAAAACAAGCCTTCAATAAATATTGTGAGAACACCAGACCCAACTGCCGGTCATGAAAAAGATAGATTGATGGTATATTAGAAACAGAAACACTAGGAAGCATGACAGTAGGAGAGGCCAACAGAAGAGCAAAAGACCGAAAATTAAATCTCCCCTCAACACTGAAAGACAAATGAGGAAAGAAAGAAGACTTCTTGGATGGCAGTTGTGATCTAATACAGTCTAGAAGACTTTTAGTCTGAGGTTCAGATGATCATGCCTTGCCAAAATGTAGACAGAACCTCCAAGACAATAACAACAATATTTATATAGCATTTATCACATTTATTAATTAGTTAATTTTATTAATTTATTTTATGAGCAATTTCACTTCAATTTTGCAGTATATTTCAGATAACTCCATTAGTGTGATTTATAAGTAATTTCAATTGACCGTGTGAATATTTTCAGAGTATTCATAGCACAATATCAAGTTTAATCTGGCATACAGCAGATGTTCAGTAAAATGTAACATGTGGTTTTTGTATGTTCACTGTTGTTAAAGTTGACATCACAACTCTTCAGACTAAATCATAGGTGCTCATAGTTGAACTGTCATTTAATTTTCAAATGTATGTTATTTATACAAATTAAGTACATAATAATGTTTTTACCTTTAATTTCTTAATCTGCTCAACAAATATTTGTGGTCATGTTCTGAGCATTCTGGAAAGTTCCTCTCCTCATTCTTGCTAGAGGGAAGGCAGAAACTTGTGAGAAAAAGGAAATGCAAGAATGTAATTAGACAGCTGATATTAAACAAATAAATCATAATCACCAACAAGAAATTGTTATTTTGAGGTTTTTAAAATGAGGAACAATAAGTTCTTGTAGTATTGATTGTAAAAATGATGTCATATTTTTGTTGCAGGACATTGTGACCTACAGCGCAACAGGAGAATCAGATACCCTGACCTTTTTCCAAATCTTGAGCAATGGGCAGATATATGTGAAACAATCCCTGTTACAAACAACAAAGAATACATTTTTTGTAAGGCCGACATACATATGTTTCTTTTTTTTTTACATACATTTTGGCCTTATAGTTCTAGATTAGACTTAATACTTTCTGCTTATCTTCTTCAAGTTTAAAACTAAAATACAATTTATTAATTTTAGTTTGAAGTGTAAAACACTGCATTAACACAGATTATTGTCTGCCTACCTCTTAATCTGTTAGTCCCTTTTGGGTGCCAGTGAGATAAGTTGCTCATTATCTTCCCTGGATTTTACAGGTTATGGGTTTGTTATAATCTTTTCTCTATCCAGGCTTTGATATCATTATTTCATTTTCTCATTTTTCTAGCTCTCCTCATTCTTACATGTAATATGATAATTGTAATCAACAAATAAATCTTGTAACAAGCCTGTACAATCAAAATTTCTTCTTTTACACTGATGTGGACTAACATTAATAGTAATAATTTACAACCTTGTTATGTGTAATTTGTTTCCTGTATAAATTGCCAAGAATTTTACAACAGCACTTCTTTTTTGCATTCATCAGCTCATATTTTCAAGCTCATATTTTCTTTTTTTTTCTGCATTTAGGATCCACATTTCATAGATGCATAAGAATATTGATATTCCTAGTGTACACAATAGTCTATTCTTGTTTTGTAAATTGATTGGTTTGTTAGTGAAGTTGTTTTCTGTCATGTTGATTTTTGTTATTGTTATTAATGATTGATGTTAAATATTTGTTTTGTTATATAATTTCCTTTTAGCATGATTTGTGTTTTTCTGACAATTTGCTAATGAGTACTCAAACATAAATATAGATCTTAAATTAGTAGTTAGCTGAATGTTATATGATCTACAGATGAATGTTGTTGCATCTGACAATGGTGTCCCTATTAGACAAGCTCTGGCGACAGTGACCATCAATATTATGCGGTACCCAGGCAGTCCAATTATTAGTCCAGCACAATGTCAAGACACCATTAGTGAGAACAGACCTCTTGGACCAATTAATGTAGCTCTCACTGCCACTGACCCAAACAGACAGGTAAGATTTACTTCTTGCTTCTTATCATTAAAAGAAACAACAAGAACTGAAAATGTCATGTGTGACCAAAACCAGTCATCTGTGAATTGTAGCCTTTACTGATATCTGTGAAGGATATAATTTATTGAGAGTCACAAATAAAATTATAGTAAATAAATTAATTTGTTAATTTATTTTGTTGATTAATATATTAGAGCTTTAACTTTAGAAAACAACTGTGTCGTAATAATGATGCTTTAAAACACAGTTTCCACACACACATTTTTTCCCACCAAGTACCTTCCTAATTTTGACCTGGTGACCCATGTCTGGATTTTTTTTAGTCATTTAAATAAACCGTGTCATAAAAATTGTTTTTAGCCATAAAATAAATTTTAGTCATCATGTCTGGATTTTTTATTTAGTTCAAATAAACCATGAAAATGGAAAAAGTTACGAAGATATAGTAAAGGTATGATTATTTTTAATGACCACACGTGTGAAAAAGAAAAACATTTTTTTTTCATTATCGACTGTGAAATTCTTGTGAGCTGTTAGCAAGACATCAATCGAGCCTTTGAAAACATGGGATGTAATGGTATTGACTGAAAGACACAAGAGTATACACCGGCTGGCCGGACTAATAATTCTGCATGCAAGAATGGGAAGAAAATAGCTTGTGTAATCATGGGTTTGTATAGCTATGCTAGCACTTGTAGACTAGGTAAAGTCACGTTCTTGCTACTCTCTGAAGTTAACTCTTTCAGGACCATAACAGGAAACAGGAATTTTCAGATTTGGACCAGAAAACTCCATTTTTTTTTTCCTGTTTCCAGAAATTTTACCATATACCTTTTTCATTTGACTACTTCACACAGTAATTAAGATAAATGTGGCATGTGTTATATATCACTTGAAAGGGAAATGGATACAGAAAATGAAAATAGCAATATATTTCTTATATGTCATTATTTAAAGGAATAGTTATATAAAAAATAAAAAATATTCAAGGTAGATAATTTTTAATTTAAAATATTGTATTTCACTTACCCATTTCCATCCAGATATTATGTGTTGCTATCCATTTGTCTTGAAATATTACACAACATAATCCAAATTCCTCGAAAATACAGTTTATTTGATGAATTTATGTCCACAAATAACAAAATTATGCACATTTTTATAAATGATCCCAGAATAAAAAATTTAATATTTTTTTACATCACAACAATATATTACGCCTAACCTCGTTGTCAAACCACGGGAAGATCAAGGAAAAATAACTCTCATGACCGGAAATCAAGTATTGGTTGAAAGAAAAACGAAATTTGGTGAAAACGAAACAAATATTTAGCTACATCCAAAATGTCCGACATATCGGTGTTGTCCCAACGGATCATGCCGAGGACTCGGCGCTGGACCTGAAAGAGTTAATGCATTGATTTGTAGCAAAAATTATATTATTTCTCAAATTTAACCCTAGGTTACAATGCCGTCGTAAAAATTGAAAACACAAATTCTTCAAAGTTTTACAGTGGTGAAACATCCCCCATCTGCATGTACCTTCCTAATTATTACTTCCGGTGACCTCTGTTTGTTTGGATTTATTGCTATTGATGTAGGAATCCCCCTCCCTCCTTTTTCATAAGATCTCATAGAATGCAAAAAGAAATGAAAAAAAATCACACATTTTCAAGAAATTTTTTTGTTCATTCAGCTGTGACCAGATAAATTTCCTCAGTCATCTGCCTATTAGTGCAATGAGGTAGCTGAACATACTAATGGACTTATGGTAACCATACCGATAGACATTGTAACACATTCAGTCCATGAAGTCAATCTCAGGTCATTAATAAATCAATCTGAGTCAGGAAATCTGAATCCCCATGCCTCACCCAATGTGAACTCATGGCTGTGTGTCAAAAGTTCAAAGACATTACTATTTATAGAGCACCTAATGTTACATTTAGGTGGGAGTAATTTTTACTACAGTATCATAAAAACGTCAGTCACAGATAGTTATCGTAACCTAAGGTTAAAGAAAATACATTTTCTATTCAATGAGGAGTTCATGGTCGATTGTATTAAACTTACCATTTGCTAATCTTATAGTTGCCAGTTCAGTTCTTGGTGGAACCACAGGATTTTTGCAATCTAGTTTGAATAAAAATTTTCACTAATACGTTATACGCTAAGTGGTAAATCTATAGAGGATCTGGCTGTTATCCCCAGCCGTTCAGTAGTTCCTTCCCAGCAATGTGACTCATGACTCACAGATAGATGCCTACTTATGTTTTTATACATTTATGAGCCTTAGGCCTAGTGATGCATCCAATATTCAGATTTGTCAGACTAGATTAGGTCATGTTAGTGTTCTGTAATTCTATCTATCTATCTATTGACCTTTCAAGCCATAGCCGGCACATAGGGCGTAGACCAAGATACTCCTTCTCTTATCTGAATTTTTGTTCTAGCAGTTTTCAATTCTTTTAAAGATGTTTTATCAAATCTCGCCATTTGTCTCTGTTCTGTGCAAGCAGCTCTATCTCATTGAGGGAGCCGATTCCTGCTACTTTTGCCTCTCTCAGCAATGTTCTTCTCAGTGTCTCTCTGGGTCTTCCTCTTTTTCTCTTGCCTGTTGTTTCCCACATGAGAGCTTGCTTTCTATCTATCTATCTATCGTCCTTTCGAGCCGAAGACGGCACATAGGGCAGAACCACAATCTCAAGAACAGAAACCTTGCGTGCCAAAATGGCACATATTGCAAAGATATTTGTTGTTTCCCACATGAGGGCTTGCTTTGCTATTCGGTTATTATCTCTTCTCATCACATGTCCAACATATGACCATCATCTTTTCTTTATTACTGAAGATATTAGTGGTTGATTGGCGATTTCTCTAATTTCCTCGTTTGTTTTGAATTCGTTCCACACTATACCAAGTATTTTCCTTAGACATTTATTTTCGAATGCGTTCAACTTTGTTTCTATATCTCTTGTTGTTTTCCAGCTTTCACACGCATATGTAAGGGTTTATAGTACATTTGATTTGAATAGCCTAAGTTTTGTGTTTGTGCTAATGAGTTTTGATTTCCACGACTTTTCAAGGCTTCTGAAAGACATTGCTGCGTTCTGTAATTATACGACAATAATTTTTCATTACTCATCTTATTAATTTTCTAAATAGTTTGTTAGTGCAGTTACTTGACAGAAAATTCACCTGCATATGACTTGGGCATATATAAACAAATCTTAAAGTTCACACTTATCTTTATTCAGACTAAATTTGGTCCAACTTTTAATATTTACAGGCAGTTTCATCTCTTATCTTAAATAATTGTGGAAAAATTGAACTCTTCTTCTTGTGAATGGTTGCCATTTGTCCTATGACATCAAGTTTAGCTCTAATTTTCATTTGGGCAGACAGATATTTCAATATTTGTAGTTTCCTATCAGTCTTGAGAGACAATGGATTTAGTGCCCTTGAGAAATCTTGTTTGAGGCTGCTTTTATCTCCCTTTGTGAATGTCTATAGTTGACAACTTTTCTCCTCATATTAAGTTCACCGGTTTGAAGGCCAGTACTTTCTAGTGTAGGCTATATAATTAAATGGGAACAATAAATGAAATGTGTTAGGTAGTGGCAGTAGTGGCTATTTTTCTTATTGTTTTTTAATCAATCCAGGCATTGACAGCACAAGGTTGGAATGAAGATTGTGTTGTAGAGTGCCCGTTTTGCCTCTAGAGTTATTTCCTTGTTGAACATTAGCGGTGATAGCTGTCTGATGATTTGACAAGTTTTATTGCATTTTGAGTCTCTTTCTGCTGTTTGTGAATTGTCGGTTGTCACTAGACTTCCTAGATACTTAAATTGCTCCACTTGTTTTAATTATTCCCATCTATTGTTATGCTGATGTTCTGTTTCTCTTTTGTGATATTCATGACCTGTGCTTTGTTGATTTTGATTTTCATGTTGTATTGAGTTCTGAAACTCTTGAGTTTATTTAAGTGTTCAAGTGGGTCTTCTATTTTTCCCTGTATTAGTGTCTGATCTTCAGCAAATCGAAGCTTTTTAATCTCCTCTGAGTCTGTGAACTCACTTACATAGGTAGTCCATGTAGGTAATAAACATTAGTGGAGATAGTAGGTACCCCTGTCTCACTCCTGTTCTAATTTCAAAATGGTCTGTAACGCTTGCGCTGTTCTCACTGTGCAGCTGCTGTTGATGTAGAGACATTTACATAGGTTGGTTATATGTTGGCTTACTAAGTATGTTGTTAGTATCTTCCATAGTTGTTCTCTATTTAATGCTTTTTCTTGGTCTATAAAAGTTACATACAAATTTTGATTGTGTTCTGTCATCTTTTCTGCTAGCTGTTTTATGGTGAGTAATGTGTTAGTACATCCTCTTTTTTTTTAACCCCGTCTGAGAAATATACATGTTTGTGAATATACATATAATTTCTAGCTCGTTTTAAATTGTGTAGCACTTACAAAAAATGAGTAATATTTGCCCAATATTTTTTCTTTGAAAGGGATCCTTGATATTTGAAGAAATTGGTGATTATCCAGCTCCAAGCTTTTTTGATGTGAACAACACTGGATTCATCACATTAACTCAGAACCTCCGGAACAGTTCTGTTAAAGATATGAACCTCATTGTAAGACTTTCTACAACCTTTAATTCTATTTTCTTACACCTATGTTCCTCATGTGCATAAGTTACAGTTATTAGAGTTATTTGTATGTATTTTTTTAACAAGAGGCCATTTAAATCTATTTTGTTTTAATTATATTTGTTTGTAAATGCTATTCTTATGCTGTAATAATAAGATATTACTTGTTCTAAACTTCCCATTAGAAGCTGATCTCATTTGCACACATTTCCTATTTATTCTCATTTTTCTACCTCTTCTTTTCTTATTTCTTCCTTCCTTATTTGCTTTTCATAGGTCAAGAGGAGATATAGTCTGCTGTTTGTTCCTTATCTTGTGATCTCTCCTGTTGTTATTTTTTCTAGTATTTCTAATATTTCATCAGTTTTATGTTGGTAGTACAATGGTGGAATGAAGATTATGTCAGAGAGTGTTTAATTGCCTCAAAGGTTATTTACCTTTTTTTAAAGCAGTTGTGATATCTGTCTGATGATGTGGTTAGCTTTGATGCATCTTGAGTCTGTTTCTGCTGTTTGTGTTTCTGTTTTGGGGTAATTATTTTAATTATCGTCAAAAGCATGATATTTGTGGCATTCTCATATGATAGTTGACAAATGTATATTTATATCTACAGTATGCAATAAAGGTTTATGACTCAGCAAGACCAGATCGGGCAAGTGTGATCAGATGTACCATCCAAATCCTCCGTAACCAGAACCCACCAGTTTTTAACCAATCAAGCTATACAGCCACCATTAAAGACTCACTTCCAATTCTTGGATTTGCTGCCATTACACCTGCAACAGATCGTGATCCAGGGGTAAATCATTTTATAATTTTGATTGCTGTTTTTGTGAAAACTGAAGTGTTAAAAAAAATGGTAGTGTGGTATGTTTGGGGAGAGCAAACACTTTTACTTGTTCATAAACTGTAAATATAAATAAAAGGTTCTCTCCTCTGCCTTGCTAGCCATATATAGATAGATTATGGTGTTAGCAACCATATTTACTCTACACATGGTACATTTTTGGGTGATGTGGCCTGTATCAGGCTACTTATACTTACCATAAAAATCTCTGTACTGGAGTCTTGGAGGTCTGAAAAAATTCTGCCACTTCTGGGAATTAAACTTGGACCCTTCTGATCAGAAAGTGAGCACACTAACCACACAGCCCCCAAGGCTCTTCATAAACTGTAGAATGTAATAAAATTGTGCTAATCTTTTTGAAAAATTTTATATCCTTTTTGTTCTCAAGAATATTTTTTTTAACGTGTTAACATTGCTGACTCTGTGTTCATTTTGTATGTGTCTATTAATCTTATGTTTATTCTTCAGCAGTGTTTATTTTCTTAACTGTGTTTATTTTCTGGTCAGTATTGTCAAAATATATATATGTGTGTCAATGTGAATAAAAAAATTGATGTTACCAGACTTCATTGATAAATAAATATACTAAGCATTCCAGAGGACAGTCTAAAAGCAAGGTGACATTATACAATTTTTTAATTGTCTCTTTGTCTCTTTTCTCCTTTTTTTTAAAAAAAATTATTCTTTTCCGTTCTAGTGTGTCATTCATGATCTTTTTTCTTTAGCACATACATTAACTTTATCTAATTCTGAGTGCAGGATACACTGACCTACTCAATTACTGGAGAAACAATACAGAGAGATCTGAACTCTGGCCCATCAGAATATTTCCTCATAGATGCTCCAACAGGCAATCTTTTCTTGAGAAAATCTGTCAAGGGAACTGGAATCAGAGGATTTGTGGTATGTTTGATATTCTAGTTCTTAAATGTTATGTAAAGATGGTCTTAACATATAGATGTGAATCATGGACAACAGGACATCTGACAAGAAGATCACTGGAGGCTGTAGAAATATGGTTTTACAGAAGAATGTTGAGAATACCATGGACAGCTAAGAAGAGTATTGAACACATTCTGAAAGAGGCCAAAGCAAAAAGAGAGCTAATTTCCAATATTATGAAGAAACAACCATAATTTTTTGGCGATGTAATGAGAAGAGAACAGCTGGAATATATTGTAACAACTGGAAAAATTGAGGGACGAAGAGATAGAGGGAAGCAAAGAGAAAAGATACCAGACAGCCTAAGAGAATGACTTGGCAGAAGGTCAACAGCGGAAATGATAAATAACTGTCGAGATAGAAAGTTGTGGAGAGACATGATCACCTATGCCAGCAGGCACAGTACTTGATGATGATGATGATAAGTCCAGATGACTAAATAAAAATATAACCACAAATACATCTGAATTTTAATAATTATTTGATAAGTCAGCGCTGCTAAATTATTATGCTTTTCTTTTTTCAAGGAATCTAGCATCTTCCGTAATAGGCCAAGGCTTTATTATAAATGTTCATATATGCACAGATATTTAAAAGGATGCATTGTTTGATTTACCGATTTTTTTTTCTTCATCTTATTATTTTAGTTTTGTGGCTTGTATTAATGAGCATATTATTTTTTGTCTATTTTTTTTTTCCAAGCTACAAGTTCAAGTCTGTGACAATGGTTACCCACAATTGTGTAATCAAACAGCTGTATATATCAATGTGGACAATGCAGGCATAGCCCCAGTAATGAACAGTGTTACTGCACAGATCAATGAGAATGCTGTACCTGGACAGTATGTAGTCACAATTGGGGCCACAGATTCAGATATGACTCCTGGGGTTAGTCAATTTTTATAAATATTTCATTCATTTTTTTGGCAATCTTTATTTTAATATCTAGATGTTTTTTTTTTTATTTGTTAATAAATAATATACTAATATTTTAGATTTTTTTTTAATCAAATGGTATTTTGTTGAGAACTATTCTATGTGAAAGAGCTTGTAGCTGAAATATTTTGTTGACATGTTTCCTTTATTGTTTATATATCTTTTCTGTCTGTATTTAAGATGTGCAACTGGTTAATAACTTCGTTATGTTTAACATTGTTAAATGACTTCATGTATTCTATAAAGTTTTTCCCTTTCATCTCAGTTTCTCTTTCTTGATTTCTCTTCCTAATTCTTTCTATTTTTTTCTTTGTATGTCTGTGTGCTTATGTTTAGATGTAAAGCATCATTCTATTGCTTGTTTACATATTTTATACATTGATGCATGAAAATATCTATTTAAAATAAATCAGTTAAACTAAAAGCTAAACTCTCTTTTCCTGTTGTTTCAAAGGTAACAAATAAATTAAATTAATTTGAATATTAAGGATTAAATATATAATGTTTTAAAAGTAATGTTCAAATTATAGCACTTAGTAAATTCTAATGATGTGTATATTATTGAAACATTTTTGTTGTTTCTTGTTATAGAGTTACATTGTATATGAATTTGTCAATCCACCACCTGCTTACTTCCTGCTGGACTCTCGTTCTGGCAACATAACTGTGGCAAGGTCTGTCTTCACTGATACAGCAAAGATTTATTCGGTGAGTTACAAAGGAAACTAAGTTATGTTCATATCAGAATTCTAGCTTTTAGTAAATAACCTTGACCACTAATATATTTCGGTAGCAGCGATAACTCAGTGGTTAGTGAACTGGACTACAAAGGACAAGAGGTTGAGTTCGATTCTGATCGAAAGCTTCTGGGTTCACCCAGCCTTAAATCGGTACTGGATTTTTTTTTCTGGGAAAGTAAAGCAGCACAAGCGTAATACCGACCACATTACCCAAAAAACACCACTTGGTGTGACAGAGCTCTTTATTTTTTTTTATTAATATTTCTCCTTCTTAAAAACAAATTTGAAGTATGTTAAATTGATCTAATTATTACAAATAATAATTGTATATCCCTTGTTACAAATTTATTAATTAAATCTAATTATTACAAATTAAGCAATTAAATATTCTTGTTAAAAATGTATTCATTAAATTTAATTATTACTAATATTAAACCACAGTAACTAAGTGGAGAGTGTGCTACCCTTTTTTTCTTTCTTCACTTCCTCTTGTACCTGTTTGGGTGTTAAGGGAGATACAAAGGTCTGGTTCTCACCCTTTCGGCAGCTTCACTCATTGTCAATTTATGCTTTTGTTGCATTTCGTTGATGTTGTTTAGTCAGCTTACTTTTTTTTTTTTTTAAAATACTAATTGTAACTAATTATAAGCAAAAGAAAAAAAAAAGAGTAAAACAAATAACCATATTTAATTTCCTGATAGAATCACTCATAACTGTTGTTCATTTGGAGTGTGGTAGTTTCTATTCTGAGTTTGATGAACATGTGGTTTCTCATTCTGATGTGGCCAGTGCATAGGTGAAGTATGATGACTTGATTTCTCCTTGGTAGTTGGAGATATTCATCCTTTTCATAATACTTTTGGTGTTCTTGTTTCCATTTTGAATTATATAGGCCTTTGATGATGGATTTAACTTCTTTGTAACTAACCAGATGATTTTCTTGTGGTAATCTGTCTCCTACCTTGGCTGGCTTGTCTGTACAATAATTTTCTTGTATATTACAATGTAATGGTATCCACTGTGACAGGATATAATTGATGTTGTAACTCATGAAGTTAAGTATTATTTTCTCTTGTTTATTTTGTTGTAGTCATTGATTCTATTTGTTGCCTGTAGCAGAACTTTGGCAGCAGATTTTGTTATATATTGTGTTGTCATTTTATGTTGAAAGCTGTAACTATTCCTTCTATTCTGTTTCACACCATTATTGCTGATGCTGGGGAGCCTGAGTTAAGTGATTTGTTGTCACCACAGCAGAGCCATCTGACTGAGGCTTCATTTGATCTCTCAGTTGGACTACCTAATGACAGTCTTCATCAAAAAAGACTTGTTAATGAGGTGAAGACTGCTGTAGTCCCCACAGTTATGGAGTTTGTTGATTTGGAAGACCTAGTATCAAGATATTTCTAGGATGGACAAGATACAGTTTCACCAGCAAGACCTGAGAAATCGAAAAACCTTTTGCAGCCTACTACTTCACCATGCAAGTCTGACTTGCCACAACCCCGTGTCATTAGATTATCAACATCATTGTTAATGATAATTGTTTTGTGATGCTTGTATTTCTTAAATTAATCATTCTTTTGTATGCATTCTTGTAGTTTGGTGTTCAAGCATATGACCAAGCTGACCCAGACAGGAAGGCAAGAGCAACTGTAACTGTAAACGTGGTGAGAAATCAAAATGGACCAATATGTCAACGGGGAAGTGTCACATATACAATATCAGAATATACTCCAGTTCCTTCAGTTATTGATAAGATTGTAGCAACAGACGGGGACAATGTAAGTCATTTACCAATTTCCTTATCTTGATAATGTTATGGTGTGTGTTTGTATCTGTAGTAACTTTTACAACTATGTTATATTTCTTTTTTTTTTTTTCAAATCTCTAACTTTTCATGGATCATTGTTCTTTTACATATTAACTCAACTGTATTATAAAATGAGCAAAATTTATTGAAAGCTTCAAATGAGCAGAGTTTCTTCATATTTTTTTTCCCCCATTTATAAATGGATCGCATGTTACTGTGTTTTGTGCATATGTGACCCATGATTAACTTGTGCACATAGACTTAATTTCTGTGAGCTAAAAGTGAAGGTCAGTAAGGTGTCTCAGTGCAAGAGATTCGCAATAAAGGGTATCCTAATTGATATCCTGTGTGTTACCGGGGCCTCATTATGAGGGAAGTAAAGAATAGTGACACTGTGACCTTCCAGGCATGTCGTAAGAGGCGACTAAGGAGGTTGATCGATGGCTTGACAAGCTGTCATTGTAAAAAGTATTGTTATGGAAACAGCGCCATATATTTTAGAGCAGTGATCTCTGCAATATGTGCCACTTTGGCACGCAAGGTTTCTGTTTTTGAGATTGTGGTTCTGCCCTTTGTGCCATCTTCGGCTCGAAAGGACAATAGATAGATAGAATTGGTTTCAGCTTCATTGACACATTGACAAAGAAATTTGAATAATCAGATTATAAATGTGAAATAGATATAACAGCGTTAAACCAGAAAGATGTAAAAGAAACTTATACTGTACATGTAAAGAACACATATCAGAAGCTGCTAGAAGAGGGGATTGAACAGTACAGAAGAGAAAATCCTGAAGAAAAAGTCACAACAAAATGGCAATGCATAAAAAACAGCATGCAAGAATCCTGCAACACCTTGCCCAAAAAGGAAAGTAACAAAAGACAAAATTGGATAACTGACAAAATCTTAGAAAAAATGGAAGAAAGAAGACAAGCGAAAAACACTGCCAGATACAAGGATATAGACAATTAAATACGGAGAATGTGCAAAAAGGCAAAAGAAGACTGGCTCAACCAAAGATGTCTAGAAATCGAAACTATGGAAAGTAAACAAAACTTAAGAGAGATGCACACAGAAATAAAGAGAATGACGAATAAAGATAAAAAAAACTGCAGGAAACGGATGTATTGCAAACAAAGAGGGAAGAATGCTAACAGACAACAAAGATATAATAGATAGATGGCAAGAATATATAACAGAATTATTTAATGACGAAAGGGACAAAAAGCCAGACATAAAATGTACAAACAGGTATAAAATCCTGAAATCTGAAGTAGAAAAAGCTATAAAAACAATGAAAAATGGAAAGGCAGCAGGGCCTGACAATATAAAGATAGAGATGTTACAGTCTCTAGAAGGGTTTGGCATCGAAGTGATCACAGACATATGCAATGACATATACCATACAGGATACATACCAAACGATCTAAAAACATCAACTTTCATTGCATTGCCTAAAAAGAACGGTGCAGTTGAATGCAGTGATTTCAGAACAATAAGCCTAATGAGCCAGGTAACACAAATTTTACTAAAAGTTATACAGGGAAGGATTCTTGTAATAAAATCAATACTGAATTAGATGAGCAACAATTTGGATTCAGGAAAAACAGTGGGACAAAAGAAGCCATATTCAGCATGAGAACATTGATTGAAAAGTACACAGAAGTAAACAAACCAATATATGCCTGCTTTATAGACTACACCAAAGCTTTCGATAGAATACACCATAACCAACTCATAGACTGCCTAAACAACAGCCTACAAAAAGTAATATTGGAAGGAAAAATACAAGGTAAAAGAGGCAGAGGCAGACCAAGACTAACATGGACGAGTAGCATCAAAAGATGGACAAGTCAACCTATGACAACCTGCACCATCAAAGCAAGAAACAGAGTAGAATGGGAATCCATGGTAGCCAACCTTCGCTGCGGAGAAGGCACGCGATGATGATGAAATGTGAATACAAGTATAACCAGAAACGTGAGTAAAGGCAGCAACAAAAAGTATTAATTTTATTAGCTCAGCAGAAAATAGTACATGACAATATTCAGTCAGAAAAGGACATGATAAATTACTGTATGACTTATTACAAATTTTAGGAACATTGTTGGGTATAAATTTATCAGAGTTGTAAAAAATGTGCATTCCGTACTAATGTTTCTGCCGATCATTTGTAGCAAACAAATTTTTTTTCAATTTCAGGATATTCTAGCTTTCACCATTTCTGATGCTGTACCACCTACAACAAATGCCAGTGATCCTACATTCTTTATGGATACCCGAAGTGGTAATCTTTGGCTTTTCCATTCCCAAGAGGGCACTAATGTTACATTTTATAATGTAAGTAAAAGATGGTTAGAACAAATTACTATTCTGAACTATATGATCAATCGTATGTTCTGACAGTAAGAGTTAGTTATATTCTAATCATTTTAATTACAGACTGACACTTATGATGATTCAAAAGTATTGTGTTCAAAATGCCATCAACAGTATGTTTTATGTTATGCAACATTCTCTCTTATATTTTATTTCTACTTGGACAATTTTTTTTTAACGAGAACACAAATTTACAAGTTTCATCTTTAAGACATTATGTAGTTTACTTTGAGTCAGATAATTCTGACCAAACCAGCAAGACTACTTTGGAGTCTTGAAGTCACGTATTTCCCAAATAAAATAGTATCCTTTGTTGTCTTGTGGTATTTGAGAAGTGAGACATTAATGTCCATATTTTTCCATTATCTAGATGACATTTATGGGTGACTTGGTTAACTCCATGCTTGGTAACACTACTTTCTGAGAGAAAGTTTAACACACTTTTTTTTTAATTTGACCAAAAAAAACCAGCAAGAAAATTCATGACAGTTTATCTAAAACATATGGTGTGTATGGACAATTTAACTGGTTTATATGGTCAATTTAACTGGTTGTATGGACAATTTAACTGGTTGTATGGTCAATTTAACTGGTTGGTCAGAAGAGAGGTTAAATAAGAGAATTACAAGGTGTTAGTGGGAATAATAGTGGCAACTTCAGTAACTTTAAAGCTGCAAAAACCTGCTCAAGGGTTCAATGTGTCAGTAACTTAAAAGCTACAAAAACCTGCTCAAGGGTTTAATTTGTCAGTAACTGAAGCCATCTTTGTGGCTAGCAGTACTGAGTGTGTCAATATATTCATATTGGGAGGCTGACTGAATTAAAAGGCCATATTGGTCTGACAAATAACCTCCCACAAATGATGACCCTGGACCACATGTTAAGTAGACAAGTACACCAACCACTCTTCCACTAAAACTTATATAACAAATGGGGAACTACTGTAGAGCAGTTATCATTGAAATGGTCTATAGAGGACATAAGGTTAAGTTTGATTTTGTTTGACTCCATCTAGATTCAACTGGATGCTGAGTTTTTCTTGTAAAGAAAGTCAACACCAGGTCATAATAAAGACCACAATTCCAAAACTTGCCAATGGTCAACAAAATATGGACACTCCACCATATGTCCTATATGGGGTGTGACACGGTTATTTTTTCTCTGATTTTTCTATAAGAAAATTTCATCAAGTTGAAAATACTTCAACAGAACAAGTAATCTTCACAAAATGCAATTTATTCTGAACTAGTATGTTATAGAAAGTAGATCAAAAAAAGACTGAACTTAGCTATGAATTAAACAAAACAAATTTTCAATATATGGAAAGAAACCGATATAACAACTAAACTTAGATTTCTAAGAGCCTGTATTTTTCCCGTAGGGCTATGAAACATGGCATGTCAACAAACATGCTGAAAAATCCATCGATGAGTTTGAATGCAAGTGTTACAGAAAAATATTCATAATATTAAGAGCAGAGAAAAGAACAAACATGCCCAGTTAGCAACAACTTGATTTCCAGAGAACTAGCTGCTGAAGATCATAAAAACAAGGAAAATCAAATAGTGTGGTCATTTGAAATAATATTGTTAGAGATCATTATGGGGAACATTGTACTAGGAGGATGAGGGAGAAGCCCAAGAAGACGGTGGATGCTTGAAGCCATAAATAAGCTGGTCATGATGACAATGGACTCTGGGCTTCTCATGTAGGCCAGAGAAAACTTCAGAATAACTGTCATATATCAACAGAAACAAAATACATGCTGATGATGATGATGATGATAATCATGATGAATATATTATAGAATATCTGTTTTTAAGAGATAATTCTGACAACAGATAAAAGTTGTTATTATTGTAAGCAATTTTTTAAAATGGGGACTCATGCTTTGAGTAAAGCAACTTTGTCTACTGTCTCCACCTACAGCTAACAATTCGAGTTTCAGACCAGCGGGGAGTCAATGAAAAGGTAGACAACTGTGTTGTACTGATTCGGGTTCAACTTGACCAGCCACCTTTTTTTGTAAATAATGCACCTGACCGATCTGTCAGTGAGTTCCGAGCACTTGGACAAGTCACTAATGTTGTTGCACAAGATCCTGATCAGGTGGTGAGTAGTGCTTCACTTCTTTGTATTTCTGGAGCATGTATCTAATATTTATAGTTCAGGTAATTTGATAAAGTTTTCCAAATAGTTTTTTTTTTTATTTAAAACATAATAGCTAGATCACTGATGAAATGACAAATTCAATGATACCTCGTTCATGCATGTTATGCCTGTTATGTTAAAAGTGTTGAATTTTAAGTGAATTAGTTATGAATAGAGCTTCTGATATAACATAAACAATGGCTGAATGTTATTTTAATGGGAAGCTATTGCTTCCACCTTTTTTACTAAAAACTAATTTCAGTCTTATCAGATTTCTGTCAATGCCACACTTTTATTTTAAATTCACAACATCCAATATTCAATCCAGATTAGTTTAAAGTTACTGTATATTTTACTGACACTCTACATACAGTAATGTATCAGCAATAATTCTATAATAATTAAATATTTTCAATGCACGAATAGGGATCTGGTTGTTTAAATTAAAATGTGAAAAGCTGCCTCTGCAAATTGTTTTACATTTTCATATATTTGTGAAGAAATGTATCTTTTGTTCTCTCTTTCCTCATTTGCCTTTTGGCATCGAGAAAAGATATAGTTCATGGTTTCTTGCTCTTCTATTGGCCTCTTCTGCTGTTATATCTCAGAGTATTTCTAGTATTCTGTTCTGGGGAGGATTAATCAGCCTTTGTTTAGATATATAAATTAGTTTAATATAATTTAGTAACATAACCGTGGAGTGTCTTCAGGAAAACTCACTAAAATCAGATACCATATAAAAACATTTGTGACCCCAAATAGCAAAGGAAGACATTTATATAATGAATAAATAAATAACTATAGTTCCATATTTAAATTATGAGTAAGTGATGAAGAATGTTTATATTCTTATGTCTGGACATGTGAATATTTCATGTTATGTTGGCTTTTGTTTCAGGTTTATAGTATTTCTTTTTAAATATATGTTTTTAAGAGTTTTTCACAATATGTTAAATATTTATGGAATTGAATGATATCTTCACTGTTATCAGGGACCAATTGTTTATGTGTTAGAAGGACAGTATCCAGCCCCCTCTTTCTTTGCTGTTAACAATTCCAGTGGTGAAGTCAATCTGATAACCTCACTGGCAAAAGACCCTCTTAGTCTGACAAGTTACACTGTAAGTATTTTTCTAGCTTACAATTTTACTACAAATGTTATTTGTTAATGTTCTTATGCTATGTAAAGTAAAAAAAAAAAAAAAAAAAAAAAAAGTTGAGTAAATGTTCCCCTCCATGTCTGCTAAGTACTTAGGAAATATGGTATTAGTGACCCAGGGAATATGATGTTAATGACCATTTTATGAAAGACCAAAGGCACATTTTTGGGCTGTGTGGTCGGAAATTTATGCCAGGTCACCTTTACTTCCCAGAAAAAAATCTGGCAGGCATAGACTCATTAGGTAAGATTGAACATCTTATCTAGAATAGAGATGGCTGGTGAAAAACACTACAAGTCTGATACAATGTCTAACAGTGTGGGAAGGAGCAAGATTAAAGAATTTGTTTAATCCTTTATTATCTGTGACTGACATGCTTATAATACCATAGTAAAAATTACTATCACTTAAATGTAATATTAGGAGCTCTAAAAATAGTATTCTATATGAACTTTTGACAAACAGCTGTGTGTTTACACTAGGCGAGACACTGAGACTTGGATTTCCTGGCTCAGGTTGATTTATGACCTGAGTTTGACCCCATGGACCAGACATGTTACAGTGTCTATCGACATGGTCACTGTAAGTCTGTCAGTATGTTCAGCTACCTCACAGCATTATTCACTGCGTTTCGCAAGTTACAAAGGGTTGTTTTAGGTGAGCCGACAAATGCAAATTTCCCTCATCACAGCAAAAATATATATAAGGAACAACTTTTTTTTGCTCTATATGAGATCGTATCTCACGAAATAGGGGGAAAAAATTCTACATCACTAGAATCAAATACAACACTCAGGAGTCACCAGAAGTAGTAAATATGAATGTACACGGAGAGTGAGAATGTGTGAGCATGGCAAACTATCAAATTTTGAAGTTTTGTGTTTTGATGCTGTAATTTTTATGAATGTATCATAATCTAGGGTTAAGCAATAATATTTCCTTCAAAATTATTTTTGAAAAAAATTAAAGGGGTTGATAAGAAGTGTGTTTGACCATTAGGCTATTGAAGCTTTCAAAAGAGATTAGTAGTAATAATGTGGTGCTATATCAAAGCTAGCAATAAGTAGATGAGTAGTTTCAGATAATGAATAAATTTATTTAAAATCTTTAGGTAGATAACGTAACATAAAACTTAAAAAATGTAGACTTGAATAATTTGTAAAAAAAAAAAAAAAAGTCCTAGAATTTTCCATTTTAGATGTATTTATCACATGTGGGGGCCTCGGTGGCCTACTTGGGAAAACCACCTGTCTGGATTTCCTACGTTCGGACAACCTGTGTTCGATTCCCGCTGAAATCAGTGTGAGTTGTACTCGTGGTTGGAAAAAAATAATACCCCCCACGGTCGACCCAGCCACTGGCAGAAAAGGGTACCAGGGTAGTACTCTGGGAAGGTGAGGAATGCCGCTTCGCATCATGAGTTTCGATGCTTGAAGTGACACTGGATACTGGCCGATAAGCGGCCATGCACATATGGGTGAAAACTCATTTGCTAAGACGCCGATTCAAGTCTCGTACTTTACCTTTACTTTCTCACATGTATAAATAATATATTGTTATATTTTAAATATTTCTTTAAAGGCTTTCAAATTTCAGAAAATCATAGAGTTAACTAAATGATAATTACTGAGTACTTCAATAGAAATGAAATATATTGTATATTATGTATCAGTTTTGTTGTAGAGTACATATTAAGAGCATCAACATTTCTTAGAATATATTTTTTTACACTATTAATCTTGTGAAACTCCTAAGAATATATTTTTTGTTACCTGTTAATGTCAAATTCAAATGTCAAATTCTTTATGTTTTTGTTAAAATATACTTACTTCACAGTTACTTGTTGGGCATTTTTTAAAAAATAAAATTCCACTTTTATTTGAGAAATGTTAAAATATAACATTTTTTACTTGATTTTATTTGTTATAAATGTCTAAAAGTGTCATTTAAAAAAATTGTTTTACAATGAGTATGCTTAATTTATTAAAAGCATCAAAATATAACGTAACATCCTTCGTATATATCACTTGTGTGTTTATCTATTATCATAGCTACCAATTTAATGTAAGATTTGATCATTTGACACAAATCTTTTTCAGCTGAAAGTTGTTGCATATGATTCTTCTCGTCCCAAAAAACGAGCTACAATTAATGTGAACATAATTGTGGCCCGTAATCCCAATGCTCCAATCTTTTCACCAACTTCATACAGCAAAACAGTTTCAGATACAATACCAGTTGGTACATCAGTTGTTGATCTTACAGCAAGTGATGCTGACAATGTAAGTAATTTAGTGATCCTGATAATCCACTTCATTTTTACATGGAAATACAGCTCTGGGCTTATGTTAAATGGTTGTATAACGAAAAATATGCTTGAGTTTAATTATATGCACTCATTTTAAATGAATTCTTATATATATATAAACATTTTATATAAGAATTAATTATTTGATCTACAAGGCATTGACACATAATGATAATGATAATGATTATATTAATCAAATATTTCTTCCTTCCTCATCCTGTAGGTTGTTGGAGCACTACTGACAGACTTCAACAACCTTCTCCAGTGATCTCTATCTACAGTCATTCTTTGAGACTGTGAAGCGCTACACTGTTCATCTTTGATGTTGTCCTTCAATCTCTTTCTCTGTCTACCTCTTCCTTCTTTGTCAATTCCCTGAATAATAGTCTTTTTCTATCCTTTTTCAAACTTTTTCATTTGTGATACTGTCCAAGTAAGAGATGTACAGAATGTGTTTATATTTCCATAGCTTGCATTTTATTATGTGGTTCAGTTATTAAATAAATTCTTTTCAGTTTTGAAAAATATAGAAAATTAGTGATAATGAAAGAATTATCACAGTTAATATTTGCCACCATTTTGATTTTTTTATGTAAAACTATTTATTATGATTCATGTAGGATATTTTTTTATTTTTTTTTATTTATGCACAGTATTTTTTTTTATTATTATTTTATTGTAATATTACTTTTAGCTATAGCTAACTGATATATTGAGAGTTCCCTGGACAGCTAAAGAGACCAATGAGGAATCTCAAAGAGGCCAACACAAAAAGGGAGCTCTTAAAAAACATTGAAAAGAAACAATCAACATTTTTCAATACCATGAGAAGAGGAAAGTTGAAATATTTTGTTACAACTTGCAAAATACAGGCAAGAGAGATCATGGGTAATAAAGAGAGAAGGTACTCGATAATTTGGTGTAATGGCATAGAGTATGGTCAACAGCAGAATTGATACAATGCACTGTGGATAGAAAATTGTGGAAGGACATGATCGCCCTTACCAACCGGTATGGCACATGATGATGATAGAATTGTTGTTGTATTTCAAACAAATTATTAAAGGATATTGACATTGTGATTCGTCTAAATATAAACATTAAGATATAATGAAAATACTATTGTAATGTAGCACAATGCTACTAGCATTACTTGCTGTACAACATTTATTATTTTAAAATGTATAAGTAAAAATTGTTAGCAATGTATCTGTTTATCTCTATACTTTTATCTTATCACAATAATCGTTCAACTATCACACTAGTTGACTGCATTTCAACTCACCTTAACTGTTTAAAAAATTAGTTTTAACTATTATTATGAATGATAAATTCCAAAAGATAGAATGAGGTATAAAATGAGTTGTCCCTTCACCACAAAACCCAGCTACCATTTCTCTGCCATGAAGATGCATACTTTGCTTAATGATCACAACTGGTAGAATTAGCTTGCCAAAAAGGATCAACTGTAAATAAGCTGCTAAAACTGATCTGAAATCTTAAAAGTTAAAGTGCCCCCATCACGCCAAGTGGCGTATAGGGAATATGATATTAGTGACCATAAATTTTACAGACCTTCAGCACATGATTTTTAGGGTAATGTGGTCGGTATTATGATGCCCGTGCCGCTTTACTTTCCCAGAAAAAAATCAGGTATCCATTAAAGGCTGCGTGAACCCGGAAGCCATCGGTTGGGATCGAAGCCTACCTCTTGTCCTTTGTAGTCCAGTTCACTAACCATTGAGCTATTGCGGCTCGATCTGAAATCTGCTGAAACTAAAATATAACAGACTGCTGCCTCTAGGAAGGCATAAAGGAACCAGCAGCAACAGTCTTGAACCTACCTGACACAGTATCCATTGTCACTTTAGACAAATTTAAAAATAAATAAATAAAATTAACTCCTAAAAATATGAGTTAAAAATATTTTCTTCTATGTATGTGAATTATATCTAATATAACCTGAAATAATGATCCTTTCTGATAGATACAAATACCGCTTTCAGCTATTTAAAATTAATCCTTTATATTTCATTTGACTTCATATTTTGGGTAAATTTTCAGAGAAGTAATCTGTTTTCTTTGCTCATCAGGAGGTTCTAAGCTATAACATCTCATCCTCAACACCATCAAATGGAGTAGACTTCTTTTATTTGGATCAAAATATCATTAAATCCAAAGGCAACCTCAGTCTTGCCAATGACAATTATCAGGTAGGCAGTTTTACAGAAATTTCTATTAGTACATGATGTTTTACCATCAATAATATCTTAAAAAAGGTAAATATCTTTCATCAGTTAAATTGTTATAGTTGTTAAAACTGTTTAAAACCTTGTTTGTTTTCAGGCCACCTATTTTATCTTGCAAGTAACAGTACAATTGTTGGGTCTAATAAAGAGACTATCATTTACTGCCTTTATCTCATTATCTGGTTTAGTACCTTTACATTTAACATTTTAGCAACCAAAATATATTCTAGGGGCACATTGATAGAGTACTTCTCACACCTCATAGTATATAAAGGATATGGTGTCTTTGTCCATATATTAAAATGGATACATTAACTCTTTCAGTACGGAAGGCTTTTGTCAATGCAACGGAGGAGATTTCAGAGACAAAATTTTTGATGGACCTTATGGTCTTAAAACATCAATCTACATGTTTTATATTTATCTAACACTTAACATATTATATATGAATTTTTAGATAATTGAACAAGGAATCTGATTTCATCAATACCAAGATGATACAAAACATGTAAAAAGAAATATTGGAGATAAACGACCAACAAAAAAAAATTGAAACATCAAATTAAAACCACAACTGACTACTTACCATCATGTAGATCTGGTCATAGTAATCCAATATGAATTATTTTGTGAAAAAAACAAATATCAATATGTCTCTAAGCAGCCATGAAAGTTTGGTTGATGTAGCATAACAATAACTGATATTTTGTCATGCACAATCACAAGTGAGAAAAATGAAATTTCAACTTTTCTGGGGAAAAAAATCACTATGTACACAATATTGACACTTTTGTTTGACTACACACACACAAATCACTATATACACAATATTGACACTTTTTTTTCAATTACACAAAAAACACTTTCTCCATTTATTGTCCATGAAATGCCTTGAAGCATGCATTTGGATGAAGATGTGGTTGAATTTGACATCCTGAACAGAAAAAATGAGTCCGTGCACGCTTTGTTGGAGTTGAACAATATACGCATTCACGGTCTCTTGCGGCATAATCTACAATGTGACGGCTTCCTCTGGATTTTGCGAGACAGCTTGCCTCTGGCTGCCTTCCTGGAAGTTTCATTTCTTGTTGAATGACAACATGTTGTGTCAATTGACTCATCAACATTTTCTTATACTCTTTTAAAGAGACTCTTTTGTCGCCAGTAGCTCGGCATAAACAAAATAAAATATACGCATTTACCTGCGACACTTCCAACAGCCAGAAGAAAATTTTTTTCCACCATTTAACAGTTTTGCGTTCAAAGACACAGTAATAAGCCACCTTCTGGTCTAGTTTGTCGCACCCATTCATATTTCTGTTGTAGAAATAAATCATTTCTGGCTTGTTTACATCTTTTACTGCTTTTGTTTGCACTCTGGCATCAGAGGATACCATCACAACATTTTTTTTTGCCTTCTTATCTCTGAATGCAACACAGAGCTTGGTTTTATCATTATGCATGTACCATTTCATTGCTCTGTGCTCCAGAGATAATGTTTTGGTTTCCTGCGGAAAGCCAACACGACGAACATTGACAGTTCCAGTATAGTACTGCTTCTTCAAAAGAAGATGATCAATCAATTTTCGTGTGGTGTAATAGCGATCAGCAAAAATTTTATGTCCTGTGCCAACATGCTCCAATAAAGTGTCGAAAACTTGTACAGCATGTCCACCATCTGTATCAGCTTCAGGATTGTAGGAAGTGTTTCTTCCAAAATAGGTTAGAATGTTGACAACATAACCCGTGGCAGCGTCGCATAGACCAAAGGTCTTGATGTGGTACTTGCTTGGCTTCGAGGCATTGAACTGCTTGAACTGCCATCTACCCTTATAGCCTATGACCATCTCATCAATGCTAAGTTCCTGAAAGGGATAGAATGCTTTTCGGAACTTGCAAAGGAGAAGATTCATGAATGGTTCTATTTTTTCTTTGCCTTCCGCTGCCTCATCACCACAGTGCAACATTGTGTGGTAAATGTCCTGGAATCTATCTCGATTGAAAGCATGGTGGATCCAAGGAATATACAATTCTGCTGATAGTGACCAATAGTCAGCAATAGAGGAAGCTTTGAACAAACCCATATATATCAGCACTGCCAAGAACTTGTCAAGTTCAGGTCTTGTGATGTCTTGCCACCTTGCAAACACAGAGCGCTTGCGTGCAGGAGTGTTGATATCAGTTCTTTTCTTTGCATAAGAATTGATGCTAGATAACAAAGTTTCACAAACTTCATCATCAAACAATGACCCAAAAAAATCCAATGCAGAGGAAGAATCTGTGAGGTGCTCAACACTAACTCCTGGCTTTCGCAGTGGATGAAAGCGAAAGTTATTTTCAGTGCTGCCAGTTGTAATTTCTGACCACTCAGACTCAGCTGGGATTATAGGTCTAGATGAGCTAGGCCTGGCAGTTGTTGGGTTAGATGTGGCTTTCTTCTTGGTAGTTTTATCACTTCCTCTGCCCCTACCTCTACCTGCAGCTGCTTTTGGTTTTTTTGGTTCTGAAGGAATGTATTCCTCATCACTGTCAATATTCAAAATGAGACTTTCATTTTCCTCTACTGAAAAATCGATAATATCTGGATCACTGTCATCACCATTGTTATTATCAACACTTACAGTGTCTGAACTATCATCAGAATCATCAAGAAAAATTAATTGACAAGCTTCATCAGCCGTCATCAATTGACTTTTAGCATTACAATCACTGCTACTGGAAGCCATTTCGATCAGCTGATTTTTGTTTACAATTTTTTTTACGATAAACACTAATTCCAAATGAAAAAATCACACGTTAGACTACGTCTTTCCACTTGAACCTCGTGGGGAAGAAGGAAGGAACTCTTCAGTGAAGGAATCTATATAAAATAGTCAATCTAAAATATAGGAATACAGTTTGTTGACGGTTTACACGAAACAAATTATGTTTGGCGCGCTATACGGCTGATCGTACGCAATTGAAATGGATTTGGCGCAACATACGGCTGATCGTACGGAAAGAGTTAATTGATATGGTCTGCTTGTAACATTCTTAAACCCTTTCCTGTGGAATACAATTTTTGAAAATTCTTCTAAAAAGTGGAGTCTTTTTTTAGAATTTTGCTAACCCATGCTGTGTATTTCTGATCTAGGCATGATATTCCCACACATGATATACTCTAACTTGTCATCTGAGCAGTGATACATTACTTTAACCCATTCCCTCTCATCGACGAGCCAACCTGTTCATAGAAACCTTGAGCTCTGTACCAAGGACGAGTATACTTGTCACTTATCTTGAACATTATTGTTCATTTATTAAGGGATATAACCATTCTCAATTATATTCCTTCTATCGGTTTTATTCTTGAGTTTTTTCGGCTATATTCAGGAAAATGTCATAAAATAAGGATCTTGAGGGCATGACCGACATTTTCACCAAAAAATGGCATAAGGTGGAAAGCGATCGTTATTTTCTGTTGATGAATGTCATGAAATAAGCTTGGTTATGATTTCTAACACCTGTTTTCAGCATAGGGATTATTTTAAATACTATGATCAAATGTGACTCCCAAATGATTTATCTTCTTATGTCTCTCAAATGGTTTATATGTGTATTTGTATGAACTTTAAATAATAGATTCCATATAATTGTTTTTATTTTAAAGAAGCTACATGATTCCTACTTTCGTAAATTTATACTAGCAATATGTAATAATACTGACTTTTATGAATGCATAATGATATTGTTTTTTTTCTGTAGCTCACAGTGACTGCTAGAGACCCTCGAGGCAGCACAGGCAATGCGATTGTTTTTATCACAGTCACAAGAACACCTGGTGATAATCCACCTGTTTTTGATAGACCGACTTACGTTGCATCTATCACTTATAACCTGAGTGTTGGTGCAGATGTGATCCAAACCAGAGCGACTGATCGAGACCTTCCTAATCCATCTGTAAGCCAAACCAACTCGCTAATTCTTTTGGTATTTTTCATGTCACATACAGTAGTATGTGAGAGTCAGTAGCATAGTATATTATATTAACTTCACTTATAAGAAGTTATTGACTCCTTCCTAGTTGAAAATTTGCTATTTGACAAAACTGTAAGAAATGTAGGAGCTTTATTTTGAGTTGGCTTATAACAGTGAAGTACAGGGTGCTGATTTTTAAATATTACCAACACTTCACATCCTTACAAGATTTGCCTTTTGTCATCTGTCACATGATCTGATAATCTCTGTACACGTGCAATTGTTATAGTGTGACTCAGTCATGAGCGATAATGGAAGAATAGAAGAATATGACGATAGACAGAAGAATAAAAGAATGAGGCGACGACGATGTGAAGTAGGATAGCTTTAGGCGGCGTAGCAAAGACAATCTTCAGAGGATTAGCAAGGAGACGTTAAGTCTACCCAACTCAGTCCCTGAGTTGTAATCAACTCTTAGATTACAGGTAAAGGCGCACAGATGTCCGGTCTGTAGCTTGTAGGTTATGTAACTCGACGAAGAGGGCGATAAGCTCCAGTCGCGCAGGTGTGGACACTGAGTAGATTATCACTAAGACTAGACCGGAAACTCTTATATCGGCAGAGGCCTTGAAGTCCAGAGAAGACCTGAGATGAAAGCGGACAATTAAACTGCCCCGCGTAAACAAAGGGCCAAGGGAGGAGTTATGTTGTAGGTTTTTAGTTGTGGGAAAAGGTTTGAGAAGATTGACAGGTTGTCGATTAAAGTAATGGACTTGACTTTGGAGATAATTAAAAAAGGCGGAGCTAGAGAGATAGTGACGGTCAAGAGACGTAGGTTAGGCCGTATCAGTGGTCGGGGGGTGTGGTCACCTGGGACTTAAACCCCGAGACCCTGGGAACTAGGTAGATTAGGAGAGGAGATGCCCAGAATGCTTTTGGGCGAGGAGCAGTAGCTAGAGAGACATTCAGCTACACTCGGGGAGACTCAGCTACACTCAGACCGACTCAGCACAATTCGGCCACACTCGGCCAGACTGAGCACATTCAAATACTAGTTCCTCAGCACTATCAGAAAGAGACATGCAGATGTACTTAAGAATACTATACGGTCAACAAGATAGATAGATAACCACAGATAGAACTTTAGGAATACGAAACTGCCACGCACAAACGTTATTTGACAATTCACCAACGCCTGTCGGCTATGTCCAGTAACGACAATTTGTAATGCCACAAGTAGAAGTCATCAATAAAAACGTTGTTTATACTTGTACTAAAAAGATTGATGAGTTATATATGTGTGTCAAAGGAAAGTACAAGTAGTAAAGTCAGAGTAAAGAAGTTTGAAAGAAACTCTGCAACATCTTATTATTCCTTTCTGTTGCCGTGACGCAGGATTTTATTCTTTTAAAGAAGAAGATAGAAAGAAGCTATGAAGAAGCTCTGCAACACAATGGGTAGAGTCATTGCAGAAGTCAAAAATACGTAAGGTTACTTTTGTCTATGTCCCAAGACATGCAGGAGTACAGGGAAATGAAAGAGCGGACAGGTTGGCTAGCTGTGCTATTGTTGAGGACGGTTAACCAATGGATCGGGCGGACATCATCAATGCCCTCTGAGATGTGCGAAGGGTACATGATTTCAACAGCCATGAGTCAACGTCACTCTTTTGGATGAAAGAGATGAGAGTTAAGATGGGCGGAGCCAGAAATGAGAAACGTTGTGGTTGTATTAGAAGACTTATCAACCAACACAGAACTGGAGTTGTCAGTCGCTGGACACTGCAAAACTTACTGAGGAGGTAATCAGCCAGCTTTTATGTCTGATGAAGACCCTAGAGACTAGGGAACTGAATTTTGCGTGTTAATTCATTTTTCCTTGGCAACCATGCACACAGGGGTCCCTCATCGCACAGGCAGATAACTCTGTCTTCGGAGGTACTCATAAATTTTTTCAGTCCATGAGTAATTGACATTTCCAGCCGGGCCTCGCTGCTGAGACCAAGGGTGGTTGCTGCAGAGAGACATCATAAATAAAAATCCCAACTGGTACAGCCGAGATTTGAACCTACAACCTCTCTGTATCAAGGCCGGCATCTTGCCGTGAGACCAACCAGTCCCCCATGAGGGGGGCCTATGGTCATGTTCGGAGTGCAATGATGATGATGATAACTCAATTATTTGATGACTCATTGGGGCACCATCATTTGAGGCTACTCTTCATCTCCTCTACTTTTTCTCCCCTATGTGAGTTGACAATGTAGAGTAGAGACCTCTTCAGTCATTTCCTTGATGCTGCCATTCCTACAGTTGTACTTTCTTTTTACATAATTTCCTGACTGAGAGTTTTTGCTAATCTGATGAGTGTTTTATATGGACATAAAATCTCAGCTTTTGGTATTTCATGGTGATGAGAAAATCATAATGTTGAACTATATCTCTCTTACAATAATGGTTTCTAAAAAATGTGATCAATATTACAAGATCCCCACAGCTACTATTAGGCACTCTTATTCATTATGAAATTAATGGAGAAGTTGAACTCAAAACAAGTTAAAATTTCATTTCAAAGCACAGACACATTCGTTTAAATCTATTCCATTGTTCCATTAAAATAAACATTGTGATTGATTGTTATATAATCTATCTATCTATCTGTCTGTCATATCTTATCTTATCTTATCTTATCCTATTTATCTCTTCTCCTTGTGATCACAAGATGGCTCATAGGGCAGAAATTTTAACCTCTTGGTGTCCTACGAAATTTCTCAGCAGGCATCAGGCCCACATTGTATCTCTCCATGGGACTTTGTTTACAATACTTTTAATTAATAGTTTTTAATGAGATTCCTCTGACCCTGATATTTATAGGTTTTTATTAATTGTACTATAACTCAAAGTTCAGTTTATCAGGCTTCAGGTTCATTATAAATAAATGTTCATAAGCATGTTAATTAAATTGTGCTTCTTTATCATTAATAATTACAATGTTATATATGAAACATGTTTTTAATTTACCTCTTTACAGCCATACATAGTTTTTCT
The DNA here is from genome assembly GCA_032433765.1 of Megaustenia siamemsis. Classification (NCBI taxonomy): domain Eukaryota; kingdom Metazoa; phylum Mollusca; class Gastropoda; order Stylommatophora; family Ariophantidae; genus Megaustenia; species Megaustenia siamemsis. The sequence continues at coordinate 15,254,682 of JAVIAB010000073.1, read as the reverse complement.
ATATCTAGAATTATATTGTGTACATTTAACAGTAATTAAATGAACAAGCAATTGAGGGGTGTTTGGTATTATAGGAAGTAAATCTGATTGGAGCTGCTAGAGATAAAGTTTTTACAAGATCATCAGCTTTACAGCAGCTTTGCATCTTGGTGCATCTTGATGCCTTTACTCCTTTACTGTTTACAAGATAAGAGGCTATCTGTCACAGAGTAAAAGCCCAATAGCTGATGTGTAAGGTGGTAGTGAGCATGAAGGTTAATATTGTAGTGAATTTCGTTCTTGACTCTCCTCTTATCAAAGTCTTATCATAAGGAAAAATATATACTCATATTTCCTGCTAATTTCTGCTAAGGTTTCCAGCTGCTGGGCTCACTCACTTTTCTTTTTCTAGACAATAAATGTTTATTTCTATAAGCAAAATTATTATTTATTTTATTATATTATTATTTATGGTCTTTTCAATTTTCATTTAATAGGATCAGCAACGTATTAAGTACAAATCTAGTGCTCCGAGTGCCTATGATTTCTTCAGCATTAACATGAGCACTGGTATGGTCTACGTCAGCAAGCCACTGTCCTCTGACACAACCAAGGCTGACTCTTACACTGTAAGTTTATGTGTTTCATGCTTCCTTGTTATTCTTAAACATTTCATCCTTTTTTGCTGACCAGTACCTTAAATTATTGAATACATATAGAGAAAATAATGATTTGCCCATGTATTAATAAGAAAAAAATACTAAATATGAAACAGCTAGTTATCAACAAACACTTCAAGAATACTACATTTAAGAGAAAACCTCAAATAATGGTGATTTCAAAGAATATTGGAGACACTCGAAAATGTAACTGCTGGAATAGACAACAAAAGAACCAAAGATACACACAAGCTACATTTCCCTTTGTGCTCAATGGCAAATGAGGAAGGAAATAGAAGAGTCATTAAATTATATTCTTCATTGCTATCTCTATATTATCGTCATCACTATCTCAGAACCTGCATAGATCAAGATGGAAGCACAAAGAAAGAAATTAGAATAAGAATAGCAAAGGCAACAATGACTTTCAAAAGCCTTGAGAAGTTATGAAAATCACAACTTCTGAGTAGAGAAGCAAAGCTTAAGATTTTCAAATAAAATGTAATATCCACATTGTGATAGTTGGAAAACAACAAATGAAATAGAAAATAAATTAGATGCATTTAAAAACAAATGTCTCAGAAAGATATTTTGTATACAATGAAGTGAATTGGAGACTTGTGCAAAAATAAAAAAACTGGCATGTGTACAACTAACAATATAATCTGTAATCAAGAAAAGAAGATAGATATTTGTTGGTTATATGATGATGGATATTTGTTGGTTATATGATGATGGAAATTTGTTGGTTATATGATGATGGATATTTGTTGGTTATATGATGAGAAGCGGGAACAAGAAAATTGCAAATCATGAGTTCAAATAAGAAATGGAGAGCAAAAGAAAAAGAACCTCACCTAGAGAAATACAAAAGAGAACATTGATAAGAAAGGCACTCACAGTGGGCATTGGCTCCCTTGCTGAGACTTAGAAGCTTACCAGAAATATAAACTTGTAAAACACCCTGCAGGGGTGATAACTCAAATCTAATGACATTGGAAAGATAACTGCAACAAATCTTTGAATATGAAGAGCTTTTTATTTACAAACTGTGCCATGCTGAGCTCAAAAGGAATGAATAAAGCATCTGTACATAAACCCTTTTCTCTCTTTCATTCATCGTCAGCATCAGAATTATTGTTCTAAACTTCAAGAATAATTTGTATCGCTGTCCATTACTCTCAGGGTGAGCAGTGATTAGTGAACAAGACTATTGAGGACAAGAAGTCAGGTTTGATTCTGGTAATAGGCTTATAGGTTCACCCTGCCTTGTGTACCAGATTTTTCTAGGAAAGAAAGATGGTGTTGGTATTATACAAACCACATTTCCCCAAAAAATGCCAACAGTAAAAAAAAAATGGACTCTAACACCATAGTGTCTCTACACCATGAGACATGACTGACCTCTTTCTTCTTCATTCTTCTTCCTTCACTGTGACAACAGATGTTGTTGCTTGTTCTATAAGCAGACTTGAGGAGAAGAATGTGGTCTTCACCCACTTCCTTGTAACTGTAAAGCAGGACTGAATTCCAGAAACAGAAAATGGACTTCATTAAAGAATTTGGAATCACAGTGTAATGAATAATGAACACAGAAGAAAACAAAACAATTAAATTGAAATATTTCAACATATATTTATATTGTACACCACAGCTTTGCATTAAAGATATTGTAATAATATTGTTTGTATTTCTTTCACAAGATTGAGATTTATGCCTATGATGAACAGCACCCACAAACATTTGGCACAGCATTTGTTGTCATTAATGTTGACCACAATCCTGGGAGGCCAACTTTCACCATCTCAACATACACCCAGTCCATCAGCGAGTACTTTGGTTTAGGCCTGAGTATTTTAGCTGTCACAGCCACAGACTCTGATAATGTAAGACATTCCAGAATTTTAAGCGTAACAAGTAAGATAAAATGAATAATAACAAGTAAAAATAGAATTTTGTATGAAATCAAAATTTAGCATTCGTATAAATGCAGTAAAATTATGTTCAATACATGGAATGTTAATTAATTTGACTATTCATTGGGTACCATCTTCACATCGAAGGTTGGCTGTCATGGAATTTCATTTTACTCTGTCACTTGCCTTGCATATTGTCATAGGTTCACCTGCCATCTTTTTATATTATCAGTTTACTTTAGTCTTGGTCTGCCTTTGTCTCACCCACCTTGTACTTTCCCCTCCAAGATGACTTTTAGTAAGGTATTGTGTCTTTCAACATGTACTAAAAATTGTAGTTTACTAATTTGAATTGTGTTATGTTGTTTTTTTTTTTTTCAGCTGATTCAAAATTGTACTGTTTATTTTCAAATTCTTGGATTTTCTGCCCTTCTTTATTATAAACATACTATCAGCCCTTATATATGCATGCGAGAGCTTGAAAACAATAAGAGACATAGAAAAAAAGTTGAACGCATTTGAAAATAGATGTCTAAGAAAAATACTTGGTGTAGTGTGGAGCGAATTCAAAATAAATTAAGAAAATAAAGAAATCACCAATAAACCACTAATATCATCAGTAATAAAGAAAAGATGATGGACATATGTTGGATGGAAAAAAATGGTATGGTAAAAGCTTTACGTAATTGATAGACGACACAATATTTGAATGACATTTCGGCTCAATAGGTCTTCAGCAGGAACAAGCAAACAACACACCCACAGATATGTAAGTGAATAAAACTAATCTTACATAGCTAACTAGTAATGAAACAACCAAACCAAAATAATCAAAACTGGTTTAAGAAACAAAAACTTTCTTCCCTTTGTCGTGGACCATGGCCAGATTCCATTTTTAACAATTTTACTGTTATAGTCCACTTAAAAAAATATAGACCTTATAAAATTGAGCTGTCATATCATCCATGGCAGAAAATAATCACATTTTTGTAATGAAATGGAAATTAAGGTTAGAAGAAGAGAGTTGTTTTGGAAAAAGAAAGAAACAGACGAGTCAGTACATTTCCACAAATTTTTATTCCATTTATAATTTATTTTAAACTCCACAGACCCAGTCTTAAAGCCTTGTTTGATATACGTAGCAGTATTACACACTGTCATCTTTATAAATTGTTAGAAGTATTATACTCTGTCATCTTTATAAACTGTTAGAAGTATTATACTCTGTCATCTTTATAAACTGTTAGAAGTATTATAATAGAACAAATAAGTATGTGTTAGCACTCGGAAAAATTAACAGACAAACAACAACAGAAAAAAACGAAGAACAATATATGGTCCGAAGTGGGATCGAACCCGTACTCTCTGGCACCGCGCCTTGCCACGAGAAGCCGAACGCTTGGCACACTGCCACTCAGCCAACTAAAAAAATTGGCTATTGTAGTAGTGTCTTCCACGAAAGGCGCTCTCAATGACTATAGCATAGGGTAACGATCACAGACCGGAAATAAATTGTATATTTGTACTTTCCTATTAATGCAAGTATCTCCCAGTAGGGCTGAATACTTGTGTTGTAGACAAACATTTATTGGACGAAACAGCACGAATAGTAGTTTCCAGTGGTTATATACTGGTAACAAATAATAATACATAAATATTATTATATGGGGAACTTCCGAGGCGATAATAGGGAATAATAGAACAAATAAGTATGTGTTAGCACTCGGAAAAATTAACAGACAAACAACAACAGAAAAAAACGAAGAACAATATATGGTCCGAAGTGGGATCGAACCCGTACTCCCTGGCACCGCGCCTTGCCACGAGAAGCCGAACGCTTGGCACACTGCCACTCAGCCAACTAAAAAAATTGGCTATTGTAGTAGTGTCTTCCACAAAAGGCGCTCTCAATGACTATAGCATAGGGTAACGATCACAGACAATCGATCTGTGTCTGTGATCGTTACCCTATGCTATAGTCATTGAGAGCGCCTTTCGTGGAAGACACTACTACAATAGCCAATTTTTTTAGTTGGCTGAGTGGCAGTGTGCCAAGTGTTCGGCTTCTCGTGGCAAGGCGCGGTGCCAGGGAGTACGGGTTCGATCCCACTTCGGACCATATATTGTTCTTCGTTTTTTTCTGTTGTTGTTTGTCTGTTAATTTTTCCGAGTGCTAACACATACTTATTTGTTCTATTATTCCCTATTATCGCCTTGGAAGTTCCCCATATAATAATCTTTATGTATTATTATTTGTTACCAGTATATAACCACTGGAAACTACTATTCGTGCTGTTTCGTCCAATAAATGTTTGTCTACAACACAAGTATTCAGCCCTACTGGGAGATACTTGCATTAATAGGAAAGTACAAATATACAATTTATTTCCGGTCTGTGATCGTTACCCTATGCTATAGTCATTGAGAGCGCCTTTCGTGGAAGACACTACTACAATAGCCAATTTTTTTAGTTGGCTGAGTGGCAGTGTGCCAAGCGTTCGGCTTCTCGTGGCAAGGCGCTGTGCCAGGGAGTACGGGTTCGATCCCACTTCGGACCATATATTGTTCTTCGTTTTTTTCTGTTGTTGTTTGTCTGTTAATTTTTCCGAGTGCTAACACATACTTATTTGTTCTATTATTCCCTATTATCGCCTCGGAAGTTCCCCATATAATAATATTTATGTATTATTATTTGTTACCAGTATATAACCACTGGAAACTACTATTCGTGCTGTTTCGTCCAATAAATGTTTGTCTACAACACAAGTATTCAGCCCTACTGGGAGATACTTGCATTAATAGGAAAGTACAAATATACAATTTATTTCCGGTCTGTGATCGTTACCCTATGCTATAGTCATTGAGAGCGCCTTTCGTGGAAGACACTACTACAATAGCCAATTTTTTTAGTTGGCTGAGTGGCAGTGTGCCAAGCGTTCGGCTTCTCGTGGCAAGGCGCTGTGCCAGGGAGTACAGGTTCGATCCAACTTCGGACCATATATTGTTCTTTGTTTTTTTCTGTTGTTGTTTGTCTGTTAATTTTTCCGAGTGCTAACACATACTTATTTGTTCTATTATTCTCTATTATCGCCTCGGAAGTTCCCCATATAATAATATTTATGTATTATTATTTGTTACTAATAGTATTATACTCTGTCACCTTTATAAACTGTTAGAAGTATTATACTCTGTCATCTTTATAAACTGTTAGAAGTATTATACTCTGTCATCTTTATAAACTGTTAGAAGTATTATACTCTGTCATCTTTATAAACTGTTAGAAGTATTATACTCTGTCACCTTTGTGAACTATTTGATGTATTACACTCTGCCATCATTGTCAGCTTCATGTGCCATACCAGTTAGTATAGGCGATCATGTCCTTCCGCAATCTTCTAGCTGCAGTGCATCGTATCAATTCAGTTGTTGATCGTTTTCCATGCTATGACACCAAGCTATCCAGTATTTTCTCTCTTTGTTGTCCGCGATCTCTCTTTCCTTTTATTTTGCCAGTTGTAACCAAGTATTCCAACTTTCCTCTTCTCATGATGTGCCTGAAAAATGTTGGTTGTTTCTTTCTAATGTTTTTTAGGAGCTCCCTTTTTGTGTTGGCCTCTTTGAGAATTTCCTCATTGGTATTTTTATCTGTCCAGGGAACTTTCAACATTCTTCTGAGAAATCCCATCTCTGTGGCCTCTAATCATGATTTCATTTGTTTGTCTACTGTTCATTCGCTTCCATAGGTCAGAATTGGTTCTATATAACAACGATGAACTCTCTTTCTCACTTCTATTGACATAGATTTATTGCATAAGATATTTCTCATTTTCTGAAATGCTATTCAGCTTTTTATTTCTGTGGTACATCTTCCATCTGATGTTATTATTGTGCCCAAGTATTTTGAAAGTTACATTTGTTTCAGATTTGTCCGATTTATTTTTATACTGCATGATGGTGATGATTGTTTCTTCAATATGACCATTACTTCTGTTTTCTTACTATTCAGACTGTCACTACACCTACACTCTGTAAGCTTTGTAAATTGTTAAAAGTATTACACTGTCAGCTTTATAAACTGTTAGAAGTATTATACACTGTCAGTTTTGCACTGCAACTTTTAATTATTTTATTTGTTCAGAACACAGTGAGATACTACATCCAGCCTGACAGTGCAGGTGTTGCTGCATTAGAGTTTTTTGCTATCGGTTCCAATGATGGCATAATCCGTGCAATAAAACCCCTTACAAATGCAAGCCTAAATCAGTACTCGGTAAATGATATGCCTCAAAATTCATTATACTATTTACAATCATGAATGACAGCACTTTACAATTTTTTTTTTATGAAAATGCAAGGAAATATAACTATTTGAATAGCTGGATGGAAATATTTATAACTTTTCTTGAGAAATGCAAAGAAATTGTTAGAACTTTTACAGAGAGTTGGAGGGAAATATATTAATTTTTTTTTTTTTAACAAAAGGCGTGTATAATTATTTAAATTTGTAATACAATTATTGTTATAACTAGCACTGTTATATTTAATTATGAAATTATCAGTTTAACATTAGAGTAGCTTTTATATCTATAAACAATGTTGTTATTGTTAACAGTTAAGATAATAACATTACAGTAGGTAAACTGTCATTGTTTTACTGTAAATAATTTTAACATTATTATCTATCTTCTAATCATTGTGAAAAATTTGTTTCCGGTAACATTTTATGTTTAGAATAATTTTGTTATTTTTACTATGATTGTGTATGTAAATTTACAGTTCACTGTTGTTGGATATGATGATGGAACACCGAGCAAGTTAGGTATGGCAAATGCTGTGATCACTATCCTTCGAGACAGATTCACACCTACATGTTCTGGTGGAGTAGTCACACAATCAATTTCAGAAAATTCTGTAGTTAACAGCAGTTCTCCAGTATACACATTTGTGGCTACGGATGGGGACAATTCGGTACGTATCAACAGGCATTGGATTTTAAAACATGTTTTTTGAATTTTATAATATACTTATAACAGGCATTAAAGAAAGTAATTTTTTATTATATTTTTATTTTTACAATAATTTATGATCATTATTAGGTTAACACATTCATCACCAACAGGTCTAACATACTGTGACATGGCTCTTTTTGACAATTTTTAAAAAAATATAAAAATAACAGTGAAAATAAATGAAAACTGATCTAAATATATAAAAACATTTTAAGAGACCTAAACATCTAAAAGCATGGTAATTTTGAAGCAGAAAAAAATTATAATAGCTAATTATTATTTAAGTAGCTTGAAAGTGATGCAAATATATAATAACTTTGGAGAAAGTAAAGTAGCTTAAGGTACGAGACTTGAATCAGCATCTTAGCATATGGGTTTTTACCCATATGTACTCAGCCACCTATCCAGAAGTGTTATAAGAAATAAGTGTTATATATGTGATTATGGTCAAGCACATATACATTCCTAAAATTGGTTGTAACTACTGACACATTTAATCTGAAACATTTAATCTTTGTTGATAGATTGAGATAATAACCAAATAGGCCTAAGTTGTGTCAGTTTTCACTGTCAAAGAAGATAAATTGACTTGTGCTAGATATTATTTCAAAGTGCATTAACTTATCAAGTTGAATAATTCATTTTCAATTAAAATATATCAAAGTATAGATGACAGTAAAGAGAGAATGATGCACAGCATGAAGATGCTATTATCCCCCTGGCATACTATTATTTTGAAACAGTACATTTTAATTTTCAGAAGCATTGACTTATGTTTAAAAGTTTAAAATTCTCTGGTAGATTTATTCAAGCATTGACAAGTATGTAATAGTAATTAAAACAATAACATTATTACATATTATATGATGCAGCAGTGTATATGCTATATATGAGTGCATATACAAATACAGAGAAAATTTAATACAGAAGTGTTAATTGCAAAACCTTAAAAAAACTTACGTGAAACGCAAAATTGTATTTAGTTTTAAAATATATTTACTAATATTTTGTATGAACAAGACATATTAATATGGCATTAAGAATGAAAGATGTTTCAACAAGACAGAAACTTGTTCATATTGCAGCTATAGACAATATTTAAACACAGTAACATAGGGAAGAAAACAAGATATTTTAAAATGATATTAAAACAATGAATATGAAATCAGTTAAATTGTATATTTTTTCAAATATAATGTCTGCTATTATGTCTTTTTACAACCTTTAATTTCTACAGTTGTTTATAAATTCATCTGTTAATTTCATATCTTTCCATTGTCTAAAGTTATCTTTTTTCTCATTTTCTCTGTTTTCTTTTACTTCCTCTTGTCTCCCTTGATCTGTTTTTTTTTTTTTTAATATTTATGGCATTATCCCATTAATGAAGCTTGGTGGTGGGACACACAGGACCGGAAAATTAAGGCTACATGTTCTGAGCACTCGCCATTTTATTTCATACGCTGGCAGAAAAAAAACCTTTGCTCCTACCAGGATTTGAACATGCATTCTCCTGGTTTGGAGAATGACAAATTATTGATTCATTCACTTGCTTTTCTATTTGTTTCATTATTTCTTGCAATATACTCCAGTTCTTTCTATCTCATTATATGGCCCAAGCATATCAGACATTTGTGGTGTTTTCAATTTGCCTCCGTATAACCACATTCTTGTAGTCACTAGTGATTTTCTAGGCAATTGTCTGTCCATGATTCACTTCTTTTCATATATGTCAGGATTGGCTGTATATAGAACTTAAAAATTGTTTCTCTTATATTCATCAACAAAGATAGGCTATATGAAATATGATAAAGAGCAAAGTCATATAGTTTTAGTAGTTAGTTTACTGTTATAGATGTAAACTGTATGCACTTTTCATATTATAATAAAAACCAGGGAAGTCCCATGATCTATGGACCAAGTGGAAATGACATCAGCAGAGTTTTCTTCCGCATTGATTCAAATGGACGTGTATTTGTCAATCTGCCCTTGACCTTCACAAATGTCATGACTTTCAATGTAAGTTACTTGTGTTAATGAAGTTAAATACTTATACTTTAGTGTCCCTGCATTGAAAGTTTTTGCTTTAATTTTACACTACTTTAACATTTGTTGTGTGTCACCAATTGTATGTGGAGATGTAGCTTATTATTATGTCATAGAATATTAGTAATCCTATATATCAACACAAGACCATACTACCAGTATATATCAACAGAAGGCCAGAATATCAGTATATATCAACAGAAGGCCAGAATATAGTATTATTTCAGCAGAAGATGGGTAGAAATATAAATATTTGGCAGCAAAGAATGTGTGGATATGTCAGTTAACAAATGTGATGTGGGAATGTCGACAATGGGTATAAAGCAATGTTTATTTATTAACATTTTTTAATTGGATATTTGGAAATGCTAATGTTTGTCAATATATTAAGTGTAAATATTGAAACACCTTCTTATATAAATTAATCATTGCATTCCACAATAAGTTTTTTGTGTGAGCTGCCAAATCTTCTGAAAATATAAATACAAGCATTAACATAATGTGATGACCAATGCAATCTGTTTACCAACACTAGTTTCCTTTCATCAAACCTATTCTGCTATATGGAAGTTAGTCATGGACGATAAGCAAGACAACACAAAAAACATTAGAGGCAGCCATGATGTGGTTTATCTGGAGAATGCTATGAATTCCATGGATAGCAAAAATTACAAATAATTAATGTTTAAAATGCGCTTGAGAAACCAAAAATATAATTTAAATCATAAGGAAAAGATAGTCTGCATTTATTGAACATGTCATAATCACAATCAAGAAGGCATTGAGAATAGTATAACAACAGGCAGAATGAATGAAAAGAAGAGCAGAGGAAAACCAAGAGAAAAAATATTGAACAGCTATCCAAATGGCATAACAAAAGATCACTGACTGAAATTATGACATGGATGAAGAACCGAGTGACATTGTGGAGAGAGATGATGATCTATGCCAACCGACATAGCACCTGATGATGATGAGTTTCCTTTGAATTTTAATATACGATTCTATACACAGGGTGTTCAGTGCATAGTTCAAGTCAGTGTAGTGTGGTGATTGTGTTATATGACCAAATTAATTGATCACATCAAATATTATTCATAAATGAGTGTATCTAGCAACAGATCTTTATCTAATAGAATAATTAAACAACAAATTGAAATTTCTGCTCTGAAGAGTGAAATTCCCGTGTGTTTTATCATTGATACTCTTGTAAATTTTCAAAGGATCAGACCAAAAAAGGCTGTTTCTATTACTAGTTTTGGAAAGTACACTAAATATCAATTATGTATGTCATGTGAATCAGAAACTAAATGCATGCTGAAACGCAGTAAAAATTTCAATAGTGAATTTTATATCTTTCATTATTGTTTTTATTGTCTAAATAGGGTTTTCAGATGATGCAGAATTGTATCAATCCTCTCAGGAGTTTAGATTCAACGTATCTCTGATTTGGGTGCTAGAAGGTTATGGGTTTAAAGTGCTACATACAAAATTAATTTAGTAGTAACACATTCATCATTAGGTTAACATTGTATGCACCTTATGGTCAGGACAAGAAGCTCTTTAAATGATTGCAATTATCTATCATATAGAGAGTTGCCTGGTCTAGAGGCAAGATGTTGGGCTCTGGTCAAGAAGGTCCCTTGGTACAATTCCCACCACAAAAGTGGAAAACAATTTTTTTTTTAATTTAATCTGTGGTTTCTTTGTATCTTTGTTTTCCCCTTGTCTCCAGATAATATATCCAATATCTAGCCTTCTTGGATAAAGATGAAAAACAGGAAGTCCATTGTGCATTCTGGATACATTAAAGACCTCTTGGGAATTGAAAATCGAAAAGAGTAGGCCAAAAATAGCTGGTTTCAAGGCAAAATTAATAGAAAAATCTTATCCAAAAATGTTAAAACTCTTGACAATAAAAATATGACAGTAATTCTGAGAATATATGCCTGTATGGGAGGGAACACATGAGAATATATGCCTGTATGGGAGTATGGGAGGGAACACCTGAGAATATATGCCTGTATGGGAGGGAACACCTGAGAATATATGCCTGTATGGGAGGGAACACATGAGAATATATGCCTGTATGGGAGGGAACACCTGAGAATATATGCTTGAATGGGAGGGAACACATGAGAATATATGCCTGTATGGGAGGGAACACCTGAGCACATGGCTGCCTGTGTGAACAATAGGAAAAATTGATATTCACACAAAATTCAGTCCATCAGGATATCTCTAAAGAAATAAAGCTGGTGAATGCAAAAAACAATCAAATATCTGTTTTATGTCTGTTTCCATTGCAATCTGGTGTGTTTCTGTTTCAGCTGGTAGCTGCAGTTTATGACCAGAGCAACCCACAGAAACTTGGCTACTGCTCTGTCACCTTTTCGGTGACTAGAAATGAAAATGCTCCAACATTTAATACAACATCTTTGCAGCGGAATGTCTATGAGTTTGAGCCTATAGGTTACGTTATTGCTGATCTGAGGGCAGTGGATCAAGATGGAGTGAGTACATTTTTCCTTGACTCTCAATAATGCTAAGTGAGTGAAAGTATTACAATACCTTCACATTTTGTTTGACTCTGAATAATGTAGAGTGAAGTATTACATATATGCCTTAATATTTTGTTTACCTCTAGACTTTTATTGCATTGTTATTAAATTATTCTAACAATTAATGCTACAAATTATTGTCTTAATCCTTTTCTTTATGTGCACATTTCTTTCAATATGTAAAGATTGGCAATTATTCGTAAGAAGAAGAAATGTTGTCTGTTTTTTTTTAAAAAATCTTTCCTCTTTCCGTAAGTTTGCGATGGACTGTAGGTCATGCCAATTTCAGTCGCATACATTTAGCAGCATAATGTGTCACTGTTAATTTGATTTGTGTAAACCGCCATTAAACTTTATCATCTTGGTATTGGTAAAATCTAATTCCTGGTTCAATTATCTAAAAATTCATATGTAATATTTTGTGCGTTAGATAAATATAAAGCAGTAGACTGATATTTAAATCCATGACAAATTTTGTATCTGAAATCTCTTCTGTTACGTTGATGAAAACCTTACGTACTGAAAGAGTTAATGTATATTTGTCTTCATCGGGTTGCGCATCCTTTGCAGGATAAAAAGCTAATGATTGATGGTGAAAATCCCTCCTTGAGATTCTCTTCCTCCAAGAATTTAAGGTTATACTGGCAAACTAATCCTCAGCAGGATTTCAACAAGCTACAGATAGGAGAAATAGTAACATAAAAACGAGGAAAAAGTCACTAAAGAGAATGTAGAACGAAGAACTGTTTTGCTAGGAGCTAGTGGGATTTATGAAGCAATAAAGATTCCCAATGTAGTGCCACATCTGATAAGTTTAATGTAGTATGGTGTCAGTTCTAAGAATGTTGGAGCAGACTCATTTATGTTAAAGATAAAGGTGGTTCCATAGCAACTGCCATTGGTTAATTAAGTGTTAGTGATTTCATTGCATCCTCAGCTTTATCAGGTGGGATGGTCAGTTCCCTTCCTCACTGCCTTTCCTTCACAGATATCTCTATTTTCCATTTAAATAGGCTGGGTGAACCCTACTAGCCTTTCAGATCAGAAACAAATATTGCCTTGACATACATTTGAACCCCAACCCTTCAGGTTGGGTGGCAATTACACTCACCACAATTCTACCAGACTCTCTCATTCTCATTGGAAATATATAGCGTCAGTAACTGATTCATTTTGTAATACTTTACCTGATATTTTTCACAGGTTATCAGGTATATTAATAACTCTTAAATTGTTAATGCTATGTCAGTATACAATATGCATTTATTGTTTTTCTAATCTTATGTACATTAAGAAACATACCTTTGTATATCTTTGTGTAATATTAATTATTCTAGCATTTTAGTTTTAATCACCGACAGTTTATAATTATATGTTTGTGTTTATGTTAATGATCTTTGCATTAACTGATCTTGTTAAATAATGCCATTGCCAGCCATACATAGAAGAGTATAAGCCACAATTTACTGTATCAAAGTGCATTAGGTACATCTTTTATGCAGGACATTCTCCGGTACTATATCAGTGGGGATGCAGACTCTATAAATTATTTTGGTATGGATGACATAAATGGACGACTAACTTTGAAGCAGTCTCTTTCATCAAACTCACGTAATCAGTATATGGTGAGTTGCTTTCTAACTTATAATATTTTCTTTTTTTTTTACTTTATATATATATATATATATATATATATATATATATATATATTTTTTTTTTTATATTTTGTGTTGTCAGCTTTCACCTCTGGCAATATACCTAGAGACTGGGAACTGAGTTTTGTATGTTAATCCATTTTTCCCTGACAGCCTTGTGCAAGGAGTCCCTCACAGCATGGGCAGATAACTCCGTTTTCATAGGTACTCATTTTTTTCCATTAATGAGTAATTGACGCTTCAAGCTGGCCTCGCTGCTGAGACCAGGGATAGTTGCAGCAGAGAGATATCCCAAATAAATATTCCAACTTGTGCAGCAGCGATTTGAACTCACAAAATCCTGTCTGACAGGCTTCTTGCTTTGAGACCAATTAATCCCCCACTTATTATATATAAAATTCTATATATAGTCTCATATTTATATTTTTATGACAGTTATGCTTCAAACTCATTATGCCTGAATTTAATAAACCAATATTTGAAAAAGGAATTTTTTTTTTTCAACATAATAAACAAACCATAAAAGCTAATAATGACTTCATGCTGATTTGTTAAAAGCAAACCTAAGATAACAATAAACAACATTTGGCTAAAAAGCTGAACCAGCTAACTATCACGAACAAATTATAGATGCAGTGAATTCCTGTTCATTGTGGTTTAGCCATAAATAAAGAAGTTGACAAGCTAACTAAAGCTGGCACAAAAAATAGCTAGTCTGTCAGAGGTATCGATTAAAGAAGGAAAGCTTTAATCATAGAAAAGTTCAGAAGTATATGAAGAACAGAAATAAATAACAAATTCTATCTAAATCTTATCCCGAGCCTGCAAAGAGTACAACAAATCATTTTCAACTTTAAGCTAGACATTGATGAGAAATACCACCAATCATTATCAGTTATTAGGCTGCAGTTGTAGATCTTGTCTCTCCATGACTTACTGTCTCCACAGTTGTATATAAATTCAGCTGTAGAATTTATATAATTCTCATCAGCTTTTTGCTATAAGACATATGCAATGATATATACCATAAAGGACACATACCAAATGAACTAAAAAATATCATCTATCATTGCATTGTCTAAAAAGAATGGTGCAGTTGATTACAGTCATTTTAGAACAATAAGCCTAATGAGCTATCTAACAAAAATCTTGCTGAAAGTTATACAAGAAAGAATTCAGAATAAAATCTGTATGGAATTATAAGAACAACAATTTGAATTTATGAAAAATGTATGATTTATTATCACAGTGGGACGAAAGAAACCATATTCAGCATGAGGACGTCAATTGAAAAGTACACAGAAGTAAACAAATTATTATATGCCTTCTTCATAGACTACACCAAAGATTTTAATAGAATACACCATAAACAACTTATATAGACTGCCTAAAAGATATACTACCCATGTGTTACTGGGGCCTCATTATGAGGGAAGTAAAAAATAGTGACACTGTGACCTTCCAGGCATGTCCATAAGAAGAGGCGACTAAGAAAGTTGATCGATGGCTTGACAAGCTGTCATTGTAAAAAGTATTGTTATGGAAACAGGGCCATAGATTTTAGAAGCAGTGATTCTGCAATATGTGCCATTTTGGCATGCAAGGTTTCTGTTTTTGAGATTGTGGTTCAGCCCTATGTGCCATCTTAAACTTGAATGGACAATAGATAGATAGAAAAGATATACATCTAGATGACACAGACAAATGAGTAATGTGTAATTTATACTGGGAACAAACAACAATAATAATATATAACAAAGAAAACTCTACACCTATTGACATAAAGAGAGGAGTAAGACAAGGATGCTTCCCATCACCAAGCTTGTTCAGTCTATACAATGAGCAAATCTTTAAAAACATCACAGTGATGCCAGGCCTGAACATTAATGGAAAGATAATCAATTATTTAAGATATGCTGATGATACTTTATTACTGGCAGAAAATAATAAAGATCTACAACAATTAATTAATGAAATAAACATGGCAAGCAAAAAATATGGATTAGATATGAATATAAAAAAAATAATAAAACTATTATCATTAACAAAGATAATACTCAAAACCTACAAGTGGATATAATATCCGTAATCCAAATGTAAAACTGAAATAAACAAAAGAATAGGAATGGCAAAAAGTAATTTTAATGCCATGAAAAAGATACTAACATCAAAACAAATAACACCACGACTACAACTAAGAATAGCAAAATGTTATATTTTCTCAACATTCCTGCATGGTGCAGAAACATGGACTATAGACAAGAAAACAGAACATAAAATTTAAGCTTTTGAAGTGTGGATTTATAGAAGAATTGAAAGAATTGGATGGAAATAAAATAAAACAAATGGTAAAGTCTTAAAACAACTAAAAATGAAAAGAGATCTACTAAACACAGTTCAAACAAGACAAATGATATTTTTGGGGCATGTTAAACGACACAGTAGCCTACTAAAAGTAATCTTGGAAGGGAAAATACAAGGTAAAAGAGGCAGACCAAGACTAACGTGGACAAGTAACATCAAAAGATGGACAAGTCAGCCTATGAAAAACTGCACTATCAAAGCAAGAGACAGCGGAATAGTGCTCCATGGTAAACAACCTTCAATGTAGAGATGGCACTAGATGATGATAAAACTTTGACAATAATAAATTTTTAGGTCTTTCAATCAAATGTTTTGAAAAGTGTATGACAAAATCTATTTTCTTATCTGTTGGCTTAAACTGTTATTTGTTTTCAGTTCAGTTGTATAGCTACAGATCGCCGTGTCCCAGAAAAGCAAGGCATTTTGTCTGTCACGATAAATGTTGTCAGAGATCAAATGATTCGATTTACCAGCATTCCAAATGTTGTGAATTTGAATGAAACTAACAAGAGTGGGATGGTTGTAGCCACTGTGGTAGCAGAAGACCCTGACCTCAAAGTAAGAGCAATTTCAATAACCCTGACCTGTTTGTTTGTTTGTTTGTTTATTTGTTTGCATTTGTCCAAAGATTGCTTTCTTTCCTTGTCAACTCACCAGAAAGTGTTAAATGGATGCATTCTTGCATAATTTACATCAAGCTGCACTAACTGCACACTTTGACTAAAGCAAATTCAAATTCCTCATGACCTTTCTGTGTAATATCTTGTCTTAGCTCTGAATTGTAACTACCAGGCTAGTTAATCTGTTTACAGACTCACCACAGGAAGGTGGAGTAGGATCTTGGTCATCTGTATATTGTTTGCTGATCCTGATGCAAACAATCAGCTATGGGTCACTGACTCCTGCTGTCTTACATCTTGGGCAAACATGATAATGTGATAACATAATAGGTAAAACCAGGCTTAAAATGTTACTGCATTAATGCTTCGAGAAATCCTGCGACAGATGGTGGAGCAGGTATGGGTATGCCTAACTGTAATGAAACTGATTCCTAGAATAGAATACAATAAAATATTGCATTAATGCAGCTTTTGGAGATGAAGACACATTTTAGTTAGTTCCTTTCAGGTGGGAAACAGAATACTAACTCCCTAAGTGTGACAATTCTCTTCAAGGACTTGTAGATGTTGTTTATTTTTTATACTGATAAGTTAGTGTTCACTTTCAATTGTTCTATATAGAAATATCATCAGGTCACATGTCATCATCAGGTCACATGTCATATACGGAAAACTACATTCACCACATCCCATCTGAAAGAATCTCTGTCTCTAGCCAGATCTCCCATTTCTTCTGTTGTCATGTTCAAGGTCTCCTTGATGTCTTGAAACCACCTTCTTCTTGGTCAGCCCCTGATGCATAGAGTTATTACCTTACCTAATTCTTTAACACATTACCCCAAAAAATCATGTGCTGAAGGTCTGTAAAATTTATGGTCACTAACACCATATTCCCTATACGCCACTTGGCGTGACGGGGGTACTTTACTTTTTTTTTTAATTCTTTATACATGTGCCAATTTCTGCAGCATTTCAAATTAACAGTCTTTCTAGAATTTCAAACATAGGCTGGAAAGAATAAATTTCAAATGAAACGAATAAGAGACAAATCAGAACAAGAATCTGTGTTAGCTTTATAAGAAGAAGATATATAGATACATCAGTCATGTGCTGAGAATGAATGAAGAAAGACTTCCCGTCAGACACTCATGTGGAAACCATCTGGTAAAAGAAAACAAGGATGACCAAGAGAATTGCTATGAGAACAATTACTAGAGAAGGCTCAACAGTGAACTAAGAAACAACCAAGAACTAACATTAAATTGTCATTCGTGGAGAACTATGACTTCAAAGGGAGCCACGATAGCTCAGTGGTTAGTGAACCGGACTACAAAGGACAAGTGGTAGGGTCCCTAGTGGTTCGATCCCAACCGACGGCTTCCGGGTTCACCCAGCCTTAAATGGGTACCAGATTTTTTTCTGGGAAAGTAAAGCGGCATGGGCATAATACCGACCACATTACCCCAAAAAATCATGTGCTGAAGGTCTGTAAAATTTATGGTCACTAACACCATATTCCCTATATGCCACTTGGCGTGACGGGGGTACTTTACTTACTTACTATGACTTCTGCCCAATGTGCTTTCTTCTGCCAGAGAGGAAAATAAATGAATGAATGAAACTCTTTAACTAGGACGACTGGAACATGTCTCCCCATGTCACACACTATATATCATGACCACCATCACACTACTTCTACCTCGCATTGTAGTAACAAGCTTTATCATGCATTATCATACTTTATTTAATAGGCATTAGTCTTTTTTGTCAAGTTACTAATAGTATCCCAGTTAATTTTCATTATTTACTTATCTCTTTGCTAACTTTGTATATAAAATGAAATCTCAAATTTATGTTAACAAATGATAAATCCTTAATGTTAAATGTACATAAATGTTTTTTTTTTTTATATTTATTAAGGTGAAATATTTTTGTAATTTACAATATACTGTAAATACTTAATTATAAAATTGTGTGAATACATTATTTATTTTGGTTATCTGTTTTAAAGACTTTTGCTGTAAATTAGTTCTCCAATGAAGCTTGCCTCTTTATTATATGGTATAATTTGTAAACCTTACAGGGTCTTATCCGTTATGGTATAAGTGGCAGAGGTGTGGCTCCAGCATTCTTTGCTATTGACCCAGCAAATGGTGTTATCAGCTTGACTCGAGACCTGAATACAGATACCAGTCAATTTTATGAGGTAGAGTTTAACATTTATCTACCCAATAATTTATGTATTTTTTTTTCTTTGCTTTACATATAGTTTTAAACAAGCATTTATTATCTATTTGTACCTCTTATATTTTTTAATTCTCATCTTTCATCACAATTGATTTATTACATTCATTTTACATCAAGGTATTAACACATTTGCTATTATGGGGTTTAACATACTGTCTTCTTTCTTCTACCTTTTCATCTCCCTGTGGAGCATAGGTCTTCAATAAACACTTTCCAAGTTATTCTATTTCTTGCCATTCTTTTAAGATCATTCCATGTCTTCCTAATCATCTTCATCTCTGCTTCCATCTGTCTTGTCCAAGAATATTTTGGTCTTCCTGTTTGTCTTTTTCCTTGAGGGTTCCAAAAAAAGGGCTTGTAGAAGATAAATGAAAGTTTATCTAAAACACCTGATTTATTTAGACAATTTGCTCAGGACATAAGAAAAGAGGTTAAATAAGAGAATTACAAGGTTTTGTGGAAGTCATTGTGAAGACGTCAATAAATTAAAACAGCACAATGAAGCTTCAGGGTTTCTCGTGCCATTTACAAGAGCCAGGATTTGCAGTTCATGGTATGGAATGTGTTAATATGAGATAATTTTATTGTCACAGCTTTCATTATTTATAATTACTTACATCTATCATAAATATATTTATTTAATAGTAAAATTTGATTTAAGGAAAATTACACTAATTATCTATTTGTTCCAAGTATTCTAAGTGCACTTTACAGTTTTGTTTGGACATTATATCCTCACTATGATCATGCATAAATAGAAGAAAAATATCATTAGAATTTAAATATGTTTGCTTTCAAATCTTTGATTGCTAAAACAATACATAGAAAGTAACAAATCCCAGGTTTCCTATGTTTAGAGATAAATTTGAATCATTGGATCATCATCCCTATTATCAGTCAATGTCCAGTAGCATTCTGATATAGCTTCTGATAATACTGGAAGACCTCAGCACATAAACCCCATAGCACTGGTGAATGGTTCTCAGGGCCATTTCAGAAATCCACATTTTTTTTTGGTGAAGATTATTTTTCTCAGGCAATGGCATACAACTTGAATATTTTTCATTAAAAAGCTATAATCTTTCTTTTAGACAAATAATAATAAATGAATATTATTATAGAGGGAAATTTCCGAGGCGATAATCAGTGAATCAATTCAGAGGAAGAGGTATGTTTACAGCACTCGGAAAAATGACAAATAATCAACAACAGAAAAAAATATGGACCAAGGCAGGATCGAACCCGTACTCAGTGGCACAGCGCCTTGCCACGAAAAGCCAAACGCTTAGAAACTCTGACACTCAACTAACTGAAAAATTAGCTTCGTAGGCAAAGTCCTTTCGCGAAGGCTTTCCTATGACTATAGCATAAGGCTGCGATCACAGCTCGGAAATATTTTTTCCTGTTAAGACAAGTATCTCCCGGATAGGGAGGGTTGAATACTTGTGTTGCAGACAAACATTTAGGACAAAACAGCACGAATAGTAGTTTCCAGCTACTATTCTAACTACTATTCGTGCTGTTTCGTCCTAAATGTTTGTCTGCAACACAAGTATTCAACCCTCCATATCCGGGAGATACTTGTCTTAACAGGAAAAAATATTTCCGAGCTGTGATCGCAGCCTTATGATATAGTCATAGGAAAGCCTTTGCGAAAGGACTTTGCCTACGAAGCTAATTTTTTAGTTAGTTGAGTGGCAGAGTTTCTAAGCGTTAAGCTTTTCGTGGCAAGGTGCTGTGCCACTGAGTACGGGTTCGATCCTGCCTTGGTCCATATTTTTTTCTGTTGTTGATTATTTGTCATTTTTCCGATTGCTGTAAACATACCTCTTCCTCTGAATTGATTCACTGATTATCGCCTCGGAAGTTTCCCTCTATAATAATATTCATTTATTATTATTTGTCTCCAGTCTAAACCACTGGAAACTACTATTCGTGCTGTTTCGTCCTAAATGTTTGTCTGCAACACAAGTATTCAACCCTCCCTATCCGAGAGATACTTGTCTTAACAGGAAAAAATATTTCCGAGCTGTGATCGCAGCCTTATGCTATAGTCATAGGAAAGCCTTCGCCAAAGGACTTTGCCTACGAAGCTAATTTTTTAGTTAGTTGAGTGGCAGAGTTTCTAAGCGTTTGGCTTTTCGTGGCAAGGCGCTGTGCCACTGAGTACGGGTTCGATCCTGTCTTGGTCCATATTTTTTTCTGTTGTTGATTATTTGTCATTTTTCCGAGTGCTGTAAACATACCTCTTCCTCTGAATTGATTCACTGATTATCGCCTCGGAAGTTTCCCTCTATAATAATATTCATTTATTATTATTTGTCTCCAGTCTAAACCACTGGAAACTACTATTCGTGCTGTTTCGTCCTAAATGTTTGTCTGCAACACAAGTATTCAACCCTCCCTATCCGAGAGATACTTGTCTTAACAGGAAAAAATATTTCCGAGCTGTGATCGCAGCCTTATGCTATAGTCATAGGAAAGCCTTCGCGAAAGGACTTTGCCTACGAAGCTAATTTTTTAGTTAGTTGAGTGGCAGAGTTTCTAAGCGTTTGGCTTTTCGTGGCAAGGCGCTGTGCCACTGAGTACGGGTTCGATCCTGTCTTGGTCCATATTTTTTTCTGTTGTTGATTATTTGTCATTTTTCCGAGTGCTGTAAACATACCTCTTCCTCTGAATTGATTCACTGATTATCGCCTTGGAAGTTTCCCTCTATAATAATATTCATTTATTATTATTTGTCTCCAGTCTAAACCACTGGAAACTACTATTCGTGCTGTTTCGTCCTAAATGTTTGTCTGCAACACAAGTATTCAACCCTCCCTATCCGAGAGATACTTGTCTTAACAGGAAAAAATATTTCCGAGCTGTGATCGCAGCCTTATGCTATAGTCATAGGAAAGCCTTCGCGAAAGGACTTTGCCTACGAAGCTAATTTTTTAGTTAGTTGAGTGGCAGAGTTTCTAAGCGTTTGGCTTTTCGTGGCAAGGCGCTGTGCCACTGAGTACGGGTTCGATCCTGCCTTGGTCCATATTTTTTTCTGTTGTTGATTATTTGTCATTTTTCCGAGTGCTGTAAACATACCTCTTCCTCTGAATTGATTCACTGATTATTGCCTCGGAAGTTTCCCTCTATAATAATATTCATTTATTATTATTTGTCTCCAGTCTAAACCACTGGAAACTACTATTCGTGCTGTTTCATCCTAAATGTTTGTCTGCAACACAAGTATTCAACCCTCCCTATCCGGGAGATACTTGTCTTAACAGGAAAAAATATTTCCGAGCTGTGATCGCAGCCTTATGCTATAGTCATAGGAAAGCCTTCGCGAAAGGACTTTGCCTATGAAGCTAATTTTTTAGTTAGTTGAGTGGCAGAGTTTCTAAGCGTTTGGCTTTTCGTGGCAAGGCGCTGTGCCACTGAGTACGGGTTCGATCCTGCCTTGGTCCATATTTTTTTCTGTTGTTGATTATTTGTCATTTTTCCGAGTGCTGTAAACATACCTCTTCCTCTGAATTGATTCACCAATCTTTCTTTTACTTGCTTAGCTTAAACACAGAATCATTTTTTTTTTGTCCATCTCAAATAGGGCTAAGCCCTTGACCTCCCTTACCTAGGTTCAAAGGCAACTGGGGAAAAAAAAATCTGCCACTTGAAATGGGGTTTGAACTAATTACCTTCTGATTGTAAAGTGAGTATGTAACTTCAACAGATCAGTGACCCTGACTCCTATTTTAAACAGGAAAATATTATTTCCTTGTGTTTTATGTCAGATTCTCATCATCATCTTATACCTATGATTTGATTATTTCATCTCATCATAATTTGCTTTAGAATACTTTCCTTGTTCTCTGTGTTTAAAAATGTATGCTCTGTGATTTTCAGAACCAAAAAAGGACCTTTACTATCTATCGTCCTTCCGCGCTGAAGACGACACATGGGGCAGAAATTCTAGACTCTTGTGTCTGACAGTCTTTGTTATCAACTGTCAGACCTTGCAAAGGAGCTGCATTGTATCTCACCACACGGCTCTGTTCTGGACATGTTGCTCAATCTCAATGAGAGATTTGATGACTGCTGTTGTTGCCACTTCCCTCAATGTTCTTTTTAGTTTTTCTTTTACCCTCTGGTTATATTGTGGCATTTATTCCATCTACCAGAATCTCTATGGGCAACTGAGAAATTAAAGCTGCATTCTCTGGGAAACCATCACATAGTGTATAGCACATTAAGCTCAGATCAATTACACAATTATTATGTTCGCTAGATGTATCATTTCTTTTGACCTAAAGACCTAGTATAGACAAGAAACTCTGAGCAATACTAGACTGTTAAACAAGTTAACAATAAAGAGTTCATATAAAAATCTAGTTGCATAAGCAAAAACCAAATCAGTTTCTTACATTTATTTGTTCACAGCTTGAAGTCTTTGCATATGACAATGCATTGCCTCTCAACCACAGTGTATCATCCATCATTCGTTTGAATGTTGCGCACAACCAGTTTCCTCCAGTATTCAGTCAGTCTTCATATGTATTTTACCTTGATGTGAATACAAATGGGAACAACAGAGGAACACTTATTGGATGTGTTAATGCCACAGATAATGATGGGGTTAGTACAGCTGCTTTTATAGACTCTGGAATTCATGTAAATGCCTCTGTGTGATCAGAGTACAAGTTTTTTTTTTTAACTTTCCATGTGATGTGTCAAAATGGTGTACATAATCTGTCAGTGCATGTGTAGTTTTCAGTATGAGTTCCAGACTCTTCATGAAGGAGGTAACAACAGGAGCACCGCACTACTTCAATTATGTTATAAAAGACAGAACCGGAGGTTTGTGTTTTGTATTTGCTTTTTTGCCATGTACAATCATTTGCTATAGTAACAACTGGGGGTTCGAGTGGCCTAGAGATAAGACCTCAGCCTCTGAACACAAAGGTAGTGTTTGAATCCAGCTGAAGGTGGTGAAATTTTTCTCATTGAATCCATGGTTTCTTCATAGCTTTACCCTCTCCTAGTCTATGGGAAGTGAGATCTGATGTCTAGCTCTCTTAGATAATGGATAAAAACTGGAGATCCCACTTGCACTTTATGCACATGAAAAAACTCTTGGCAGTTAAAGACCAAAAAGAATAGGTTAAAAGGACGCTGCCTGGGAAAAATTGTTTGCAAAAAGTCTACCCAAAATGTCAAACTTTGAATGATAAAAAAAATATGAGTACCTCTGAGTCAGGAGGATATCTGTCTGTATGGTGAGGGACTTCCGGTCACATTGCCACCGTGAAACAAAACAGGTTTCCAATCAAAATTCACTCCCTGAATAAAAGCCTTGTACAACAAGTTTATGTCAGTAGAAGTGAAAAGTAGAGTCCTTCATTTCTATATAGAGCCAATTCTGACCTATTGAAGTGAATCATGGACAGTAGACAAACAAATTAAAAGATGATTAAAGGCCACAGAGATGGGATTTCTCAGAAGAATGTTGAAAGTTCCCTAGGCAAATAAAAAGACCAACAAGGAACATCTCAAAGAGGTCAACACAAAAAAGGAAGCTCCTAAGAAACATCAGAAAGAAACAAGCAATATTTTTGGGTACATTATAAGAAGAGGAAAGTTGGAATAGTTGGTTACAAATGGCAAAATACAGGGAAAGAGAGATCGCAGATGGCAAAGAGAGAAGGTACTGTATAGCTTGGTGTCATGTCATGAAAAACAAGTCAACAACAGAATAGATATGATGTACTGTGGATAGAGAATTGTGAAATGACATTATAGCCTACACCAACCAGTATGCATATCATGATGACAAGGAAAAAATGTACAGGGGCTGCATCAAAGGTTAAAATCTGGTGAACAAATGAAACTAGTAACAATCATTGCAAAAGCAATGGATGCATTTGTTCTAAATACCTACAAAGTGGACAAGCTATGTGTAGCTTATTTGGATCATGCTGATACTATAATGAAATAATATTAATTGTAATCATATTTTATCACTAAAAAGCGTAAATTTGCTGTATGTGTGTGTGCGTACATGAGTGCATGGGTGGGGAATGGGCAAATAAATGCAGTGCAGCGATAAAGCAGGTAGCCAGTAGTGGGATGTAACTGACACTCCTACAAGGCATGGTGACAGCTTTACATAGAAGGGACTTCCCTTTATGTAAAGCTGTCATCGTACTTTGTAGGAGTGTCAGTTACACCTCACTACTGGCTCCCTGTTTGTTTCTTCGTTTTTCAGAACTCTGCCCTTTTTTCTTTCCACTGTGAACCATCTAAATTTATAGATGGATGATACATCCTTGACATTCATTGCTTAAAATATTAATTACATCTGACAAAGTCAGTTTAAATTTTTTACTTGACTTTAATTTTGAGAAAACTTCAAGATCTGTACACTCACTGTACAGGGACAGATAATACATTTCAAATAAAATTGTTTTGGTTCCTTGAGATGTTTTATTAAATTAACACTATCCAAGTATGTGCTGTGTTGATAAGGATTCAGCAACTAACTCTGAAAGAATAAAAAAATGTAATATTTATTAGTCCCTTGTAAACCATTGACTCTAATCTTCCAGCAAGAAATGTGACCCTAAGTTTGGAACAAAGGATCACATTGTATCTTTTATTTAACCCTAGATTACGAGAGTGCCATAAAATTTACCACATCAAAACACTAATTACTCAAAATTTGACATTTTACCGTATCCTAACATTTTCTCCCCCCCCCATATGTCCCTTCCTAATTACCACTTTTGGCAACCCCTGAGTGTTTAATTTGCTTCCATTGCAGTTGGAATTTTTTTTTTTTTTTTTGATTGTGATATTCAGAGTTTAATGCGAGAACAAATCACCAGTTTTAAAGAAATTGGATGCTTTCCTTCACTTCTTAATTTTGCAGTGACCAGGGTAATTTCCTGGTAATCGGCGGACATCAAACAACCTTTTGAACAGGCTTATGGCGACTGTACTTATAGACATTGTAACATGTCTGATCCAAAAGGTGAACCTCTGGTCATAAATCAACCTGTGCCAGGAATTTTGAGTCCCCATGTTTTGCCGAGTGTGAACACACGGGACTATGTCATGTGTTAAGAGAAATTACTATTTTTAGAGCAAATAATGTTACATTTAACTCTTTCCATACGTTCCGCCGCATGGTGCACCATTTCCATTTCGGCTGCGTACGTTCAGCCGCATAGTGCACCACGCTAAATTTTATTAGTGTGAACGCCATCAGACCATATTCGTTTTACATGTCTTGTATCATTGTGATATTGGTAAAATCTAATACCTTGTTCAGTTATCTAAACATTCATATATAATATGTTATGTGTTAGATAAATATAAATATGTAGATTGATTCTTAAAACCATGAACAATTTTGTCTCTAAAATCTCTTCCGTTGCGTCGATAAAAAGCTACCGTACGGAAAGAGTTAAGTGGTAGTAAGTTTTACTACTGTCTCATAACTGGGAGAGTTACAGATAGGTCTCGTAATCTAGGGATAGTAACGTCTTTGTTACATGATAATTTTCTCCTGGCATGTCAAGATCAGTTGCCGCTGTGAACATGTGCAGTTCATGTGAACAGGTGCAGTACAATAATTAAACATCTGAAAATATGACATGTTAATTTGAAAGTATTTGTCAGCTTCAGGTTTTATACTGAAAAAAAAAATATCACATACATCAGATTTTGCAAGGCAGACAACTGAAATAAAAGAATAGTGTTTTATTTGTTATGATTTGTGTGTTTATATTTCAGGATACCCCAACTTACAAGATGTCTAGCACAGACAATTCAGCAAACTACATTTTCTTAGATGGATCCTCAGGCTGTATGTATCTGATTAACTCTGTCACAAACCTGCCAGCAAATCAGAATCAACTCCAGGTAATTGCTTAGTCATTATTAAAACATCATTATAAAAATAATTTGCACTCAGATTTTCCAATGAAGATTTTACAAAAAGATGTATATTTCTTGTTTGTTGTTTCTTCACTCTTTCTGCTGGATTATGTTATAATTTCAGCTTTCCAAAAAATGAGAAAGATACTATGCAATCCATTTTTGACAATAGAAACAAGAAAAAGAGTTCTTAAATGTTATATAGAGCCAGTCTTAACATATGGATGCGAATCATGGACAATAGGACAACAGACAAGAAAATCACTGGAGTCTGTAGAAATGTGGTTTTACAGAAGAATGTTGAGAGTACCATGGACAGCTAAGAAGAGTAATGAAAATGTTCTGAAAGAGGTCAAAGCAAAAAGAGAACTAATTTCCAATATTAGGAAGAGACAATCATCATTTTTTGGCCATGTAATGAGAAGAGAACAACTGAAATATTGTGTAAACAACTGGAAAAATTGAGGGACGAAGAGATAGAGGGAAGCAAAGAAAAAATAACAGACAGCTTAACTCTTTCCGTACATTTCGCCGCACTGTGCGCCATGCCGATTTCGGCAGCATACGTTCTGCCGCATAGTGCGCCACGTTCAATTTTATTAGTGTGAATGCCATCAAACCATATTCTTTTTACAAGTCTTGTATCATCTTGATATTGGTGAAATCTAATAGCTTGTTTAATTCTCTAAATATTCATACATAATATGTTATATGTTAGATAAATATAAATAAGTAGATTGATTCTTAAAACCATGAACAATTTTGTCTCTGAAATCTCTTCCGGTGCGTCGATAAAAAGCTTCCGTACGGAAAGAGTTAAGAGAATGGCTTGGCAGAAGGTCAACAACAGAAATGATAAATAGCTGCCGAGATCGAAAATTGTGGAAAGGCATGATCACCTATGCTACTAGGCACGGTACTTGATGATGAGGATGTTATAATTCTTCTACTTTATTGCTGGTTGTTACTAATAGTTTATTTGTTTTGCTCATTTGCCTTTTCCAGAAATATATAAATACATTGGTTTCTTCTATGGTACAATCAGGGTGATTAGAAAAAATTATATTTTAAGTTTTAAAGACATAAACAATATATGTTTGAAAAATTCAATGGTGCACTCAAGAAAATCTCAAATTTGTAAGTTTTTTTTTTTATTTGATTGTAAAAGCATCATTCTACTAAAATATACTTCAGATACAAAATAATTATTTTATAAATGCAACATTCTTTGTCAAGCGATGTAAACTAGAACCACTTCCATATAATATCAATTTTAAGAGTGAGAGGAATGTACTAGACCAAGGACACCATCACCCATAAATAATGCAACAATTTCCAAGACTAGAACTAAAATGTCTCTTTAAGAATAAAGTAAACAACTGTGTACTAAATAGTGGATTGCAATTCTCAGTTTATTTGTCTTCAACACACATTAGGTTCAGGACTGTTTCCCTAGTCCATGGCTTTTAATGACCTTCGTGACAGTTGTTTGTTGTCAAAGTTTAATTGTTTATAATTTATCTGTGAAGTTTGTCAATACATTAAAAAAAAAAGTGTCTATAATATATAATTACTAACCCCTTCCATCCCAACATTGAGTATACTCGTCCATCACAAATTTAACCTTGTACCTGAAATAAGTGGACTCGTCACTTTAGAACATTATAATTCAATTATTAAGATATGTAGTCAATAATTATTTTGCCATGACTTTTCTCGATTATTTCTTTTCTGTCTGTTTTAATTCTTTGAGTTTTTTGGCTGTATTCAAGAAAATATTGTAAATAGTGATATTGATGACTTGACCAGAATTTTCTCAACAATTGCATCAGGTGGAATTTGGTACACTGCTCAAACTGTACTGCATAAAACTTAACTAATTGAAATAACAATTTAATAAATAAAAGAGTAAATAAAGATAATAAATAACTAAATATATTTAGTCTTTGTTTTATTTTTCTTTTGCTGGGACATTTTTTAGACATACGCAACATATAAAAGGACAACAACATCCATACATTTTTAATGAAATTTTGTATGAATAATGAAAAAAAAAACATTTTTGTCATTTACTTATTTCTAAATCATAACACACATATTATGTTTACATATTCAAATTCCTTCTCCATTTTACTTAAACAAAATAATATAAATTAAGCATGTAAGTTCTGTAGGTCCAGAATTATGCCCCTGTAAAGAATGCATGTTATTGTCCTCATGTTTTATGTCTGATACCAAGTCGTACTTTTTTTTTTCTTAAGTTTGGTGGTGAAGGGGTTAAACTTTGCCTTGTAATTTTTTTTCAAAGTTTGTTTTCTTATTTCCAACCATGTCTTATCTTTTATTATTTGATTGGTAAACTCTTCCCAACAAAAGAATTTCAAAACTGACTCTTCTGTGGGAAACATCAGGATACAGGAAAAGAGGAAATTTCCAACTATGACTTATCTTTTTATTATTTGAACCTAGAGAGACACTGAAAATAATACTTATAAGAGAAGCAAAGTTCGCAGGCATAGACTTGTTAGATAAAATCAAGTATCGCACCCAGAATAGAGATGGATGGTGAAAAACACTATGCACCATAAGCAACATCTAGTGTCGCTAGAATTATCAATATAAGAAACTCATGTTTTTATTGTATTTTATTTGCATTTACATTGCTTATTCATCTTGTGTATAAATAATTTACAGGGAAACAATGGAAGGATCAATTTACTTATTAACTTGTAAGTTTGACATTCCTAAACTTGTATCATTTTTCTAGTTCACTGTAACAGCTACAGACCGGCCCATTCTAACACGGACAGCCACATCAAATGTGATGGTAAACCTTGTCAGAGATGGAAATGCACCAGTTTTCTCACAGAGTGTTTATACTGTTAACATTCCTGAGACACAGCCTGTCAATAGCACCATTTTAAGTAGCATCCGAGCAACAGACGTCAACCTTAAGGTAAGCTAGAAGTGAGACAAACTATAGTTCTCCAGTGAGAAAGAGTGGCAGAGATTGGTTAAAATAGGAGTGAAAGAAAGGAAGAATAAAGAAAGGGCTTAGTCTAAACCACACAAAAAACAGAAGTAACGGTTGTCTCAAAGAAAAATATCTTCTATAGTTTTAGATCAAAATAAATGACACTGTTCTGAAACACCAGATAAATAACTTTAAATGCTTTGGCGCCTAAATAATTTTAGGTAGAAAATGCAGCGCTTAAATGAATTTTGATGGAAGTTCGTCCGAGTTCTAGCCGTGGTGTATACAATGCTGATCTTGAACATCGCGCTGTCTGTTGTCACAGCGAGTTGGCGGATTGTTAGAATTGTAACCACGGGTTTGAAATAATTGTTTGTGCAGCTTTTGTTAACCATCGCTGTAGATCAAGTCTTTATTCTGCTGGCTTTGTTTGCGACATTGGAAGCTAATGACCTAACTGCCTAACTTGTGTAGACG
This sequence comes from Megaustenia siamemsis, assembly GCA_032433765.1. NCBI lineage: Eukaryota > Metazoa > Mollusca > Gastropoda > Stylommatophora > Ariophantidae > Megaustenia > Megaustenia siamemsis. The sequence continues at coordinate 15,224,261 of JAVIAB010000073.1, read as the reverse complement.
GTTGGTTTGGGGCAAACTGTGCGTTGCAGTGTCACTGCTACAATCGCTCAGTTTGTGACAGGGCTACAGGGACATGCACAAACGGTGACAGTTGTCGGCGAGAGCGTTTCGGACCCCAGTGTCAGTACTTTGATCTAGTTTGCAAATACGCCTAGGGATGTGGACCTACAGATCCGGACAGTTTCATGGTCTAATCAACATGTTACGGATTGAAGGGGTGATAGTTGCAAATATCTGCTCCATCTACATTGGCGGGGGTCGGAATGTGGCTCTCAAACAGAACGCAAACCAGACCGACACATCTAATGCTTGATAATACAGTGGACGGATGTGGACCAAAGGCCGCAGTTAATGGCAAAACAAAGACCAATCTTTATGACAATGACTGCACACACACACACACACACACACACAATTGAGAAGTGGAACCAGTCCTGTTTACTGGTATCTGAACTTTGACACGTCCCAGAAGACTCACACCATTCGAATTTATCATCGAGCTAGCACTATGATTCGGGTAAAGAATGACACTCCAAAGGCTTTCTCTGACAGTGGCGGTGTAGTGTTCCAGTATAATGATATATCATACCCAAATATTTCTGTGAACACTATTGTAGTCACCATACAAGCGACAATGACACACAGTAAGTTTGAGTTCTCACCGACCTTTTCGCAGTACGGGAGTGCACTGACGGTGTGTGAGGTGCAAACATTTACAGACTCCTATTGTCTGGACGGGCATTGTTGGTCGTTTTGTACAGTGTGTGGTGGGAGTAGCAAAGGCTGCACCGTCATCATCGGTACGTGTCACGGCAACTGTTCACATGGGATCTATGGACACGACTGCTCCGGGTCTTGTCTTAGTGTCAGTTCTTTATGTGAGGAAAATCCAGAAAATGCCAACATTGCAAACATCCTGGCTATACCTGTGATTACACTTGTCCTGATGGAAATGTTGGCTCTAGTGCAAACAGACGTGTTCTGGTGGCTGTGACATCATATGTGACACAGAAAGAGCAGACTGTACGCGCAAGGAAGCGTACTACGGGCCAGACTGCACTCTCAAATGTCCTGATCACTGTTTCAACGACACATGTGAACAGTCAACCGGGATCTGTTCATGCAAGGGAACGTTCTACGGGTCAGACTGTACTCTCAAATCTCCGTACAACTGTTTGGACGATATCTGTTAACAGTTCATGGGGCCGGCGTCTTGTATGTCGATGATTCTCACGTTAAGAAGAGTCTGCCGGCTACAACAAACCCAAGCATATGGATACCTTAATGTGTACTGGATATTTTCTTTCTGTGCTGGACATGGTTCATTTCTTGGTGTGTTTCATTGCTAGCCAAGGCTCATATCTTGGCTTGTGTGTGTGTGTGTGTGTGTGCTGGCCATGGCTCATATCTTGGTGTGTGTCATGTTAGTCATATCTCATATCTTGGAGTGTCCGTGTTAATCATGTCTCATATCTTTAAGTGTGTATGTGTTTTGTCATATCTCATATCATAGTGTGTATCTGTGTTAGTCATGTGTCATATCTTTGTGTGTGCATGTTTGGGCTAGTGATATCTCATATCTCTGTGCGTATGTATATGTTAGTCATATCTCATATCTTTGTGTGTGCATGTCTGTGTATGTCACATCTCATATCCTTGTGTTTGCATGGCTATGCTAGTCACATCCCATATCATTGTGTGTGCCTATCTATGTTGGTCATATCTCATATCTTTCTTTGTGTGGATGTCCATGTTAGACATGTGTAATTTCTTTGTGGGTGCATGTCTATGTCAGTCATATCTCATATCTTTCTTTGTGTGGATGTCCATGTTAGACATGTGTAATTTCTTTGTGGGTGCATGTCTATGTCAGTCATATCTCTTATCTTTATGTGCATGTTTATGTTAGTCATGTGTCATATATCTTGATGTATGTCAGTGTTAGTCATGCCTCGTATCGCTATGTGCATGTCTGTGTTTGTCACATCTCATATCTTTGTGTGTGCATGTCTGTGTAAGTCACCTCTAGTGACTCGGGCAGATGGTGCTCGTAAACCTGGGAGGGCCGACCATCTAAGGGCAGAATCCCCCTACAGAAAAGATCACCTGCTGCCTTGCAGGAAGATTGGGGACAATCAAAGGCTTGGGAAAGCAAACCTGAATAAAATGCTGGCTGAAATCGGATGCACTGGGCCACTGGCGCAGAACACAGTGCAACGTTTTTAACGGGTGTACAATCAGAGTGGATCTGGCAGACTCTTAATTGTGATGTTCTGTTTGTAACACACCTAACATGACAGCTGAGTTCATGTGAGGAGCTGGAATCCTACTCTGATTGGGTCCTGATCGCAGAGAGAGAGAGAGAGAGAGAAATGAATTTGTAAAAAACATTTGACACAATGAAATGCACTTTTCAGAAACAGGTTATTGAAATAGAAATAAGATAATTAGTTCTTCATTGTTATATAGATCATGTCTTATCATATGAAACTGAATGACAGATAGTTAATGAAGAGACAACAGAAATGAGGTTCTGCAGAAAAATGTTGAGATTACCAAGGATAACTGACAAAAGTAATTAAAATGTATTGTTTAAGTCCGTACATAAAGTGTGAAACTTCTTAAGTGTAAGAGAAATAAGCAATCAACATGCATCTTTTGGGCTTTTCTTGAAGAGAAGGTAAATTAGGGAAAATATGGGAAAGATAGGATGAATGAGAGACAGCAGATGGCATAAACAGAAAATGCAAGACATCTTAACATTCTGACACAAGTAGATCAATTATGGGACTAATAAGGAAGACAGCAATGCATTGAAGAACATGACTGCCTATAAGACACTGTAGGGCGCCTGATGATGATAAGAAAAATGAAAATTTGACAAATGTGATAAGTTAAAATATATTATCTAAAAATGAGAGAAACTTAGTTTTGTCCTTGAAAATGACAAGATGGCCCAGAAAGGATCATTATGGAGCATAGTACTAAGTAGACAAGAGAAAGATCAAAAAGGTGGTACAATAAATATAATAGACAAGTTGGAATTGACTGCTACAGATATCGAACATCCCACACAGGACAAAGAAAGCTTCAAAGTAGTTGTCATCATCATGTGCCATACCGGTTGGTGTAGCCGATAATGTCCTTCCACAATCTTCTATCTACAGTGCATCATATCAGTTCTGTTGTTGACTGTTTTCCATGCCATGACACTAAGCTATCCAGTATTTTCTCTCTTTGTCGTCCACGATCTCTCTTTCCTTTTATTTTGCCAGTTGTAACCAAGTATTCCAACTTTCCTCTTCTTATGATGTGCCTGAAAAATGTTGATTGCTTCTTTCTAAGTAGCTGTCATGAGAGCCAAATCCCAACAGGGATTAGATTTTACAGAAGCTAAATTTTACTGATAGTGTCTAAAAAACTAAGACAAACATGAAATTGATGTGGTTTTAATTAGATGTGGAACAAATTGTTACTTTTATATACTCATCTATCACTCTCTTAAGATATTTATTTTATTTGTCATAACAGGCACTTCTCAAATGAATTAAGGGCCTTGAAGAAATCTTTTATTTTCAAAAACTCATTCTAATCACTATATAGATTAGAGATCAATTGTAATTTATTAGAAATAATTAAGTTATAATTAGATTAGAAGCCACAGAAGATTATTCCTTAGTGAACATGTCAACTGAGGACAGACAATTGAGTTTAACAATTTCTAGGTTCATCCATCCTTAACCTCTTTCTGTACGTTTCGCCACACCAATGTAGATCACATACGTTTCCCAACATAGTGCGTCACTCTCTCAATTTGATTAGTGTGAACCATTATCAAACCATATTATATTTATATGTCTTGTATCATCTTGGTATTGGTAAAATCTAATACCTTGTTCAGTTATCTAAAACTTTATATATAATATGTTAGGTGTTAGATAAATATAAATATGTAAATTTATGCTTAAAACCATGACAGTTTTTGTCTCTGAAATCTCTTCCGTTGCATTGATAAAAAGCTTCCATAAAGAAAGAGTTAAATAAATACCAAATCCTTTTCTCTTGTAAAGCAGGCCAGCCTGGCATGAAACTGACCACATCATATGTAAAATATGTCATTGGTCTTGAAAAAATATGGCCACTAATACTATATTTCCTCCTTACATCCTAAGACATGGAAGAACCTATTTTTACATCTAAAAAAATTGTTTCATAAATGCTTTTACTGAGTGTAGAAATAATACAGGTATGCTGTATAGTAAATGAGATTATATTATTGGTTGACTTAAGACATTTGGTTTTCTTTGTTGGAGGTGAAAACAATGCAATGTTTCTTTCAATCAGGGGCAGATCAACTACATCATTAATGGAATTTACCCTGCTGATCTCTTCTTTGGTATTGGACTCACAGATGGGTTGCTGTCGGTGAAGACAGATCTCCGTACTGATGGCCAACCTCATACACAGATGCAATATTACACGGTAGACATTTGAAATGAACTTTTAAAAATTCTTTAGAGGAATATAGTTCAATGTTTTATTTATAACATTGACTTTATTTTTTTACTTTCTGCTGATATATCTCTCTCTCACTCTATCTTTCTCCCCTCCCTTTCTCTCACTCCATCCCACCCCCTCCCTCACTCTCTCTCCCTACCTCTCTCTATCTTTCTCCCCTTTTCTTTCCCTTCCTCTCTCACCCTTACCCTCTCTCTTACCCTTCCCCTCTCTCTCATTTTTCCCCTCCTCTCTCTTCCTCTCTTTATTCTTCTAATAAATTTACATATTGAATTCAGCCAATGTTGAGAATACCATGGATAATAAAAAGTGAGTAATGAGGACATTCTAGAATAGACTAGAGCCAAAAAAAAAAAAAAAGCTTATTACCAACATCAGGAGGAAATAATCATCATTTTTTGGTGATTTCATGAGAATAAATCAGGTAAAATATATTGTGACAACAGGAAGAACTGAAGGAAACAGAGAGAAAAGATACAAGCCAGTTTAAAACAGTAGTTTAGTAGAAAGTTAATGTCAGAATTGATAGAAGAGATAAAAGTGGTGGAGGGACAAGATCATCTATGTCAGCAGGTATGGTACATGATGATGATGTAATCAATCTCCAAACTTTTCTATTTCTTGCAGTAATTGCTCACTTAAGGGGACCATTTTTGTCCACTTTTTTCTTATTCTCTGTTATTGTGGTTTACATGACAATTATGTCTGTTATATAGTCAAAGAATTGAGCACAATTTTTGCCAGTTTTTATCTTGTTATTATAATTTAATATTTAACTATCCCTCCCTACTGTTTATTACATACATGGACTATATATGCAAGTTAGCCAACCCATCAGAGACAGAGATCAACAAACTTTTATTTGCAGACAATCAGGCACTTATACATGGAAAAATAGAAGACCTACAAAAACATTTAAATAAACTCAACAGCACAGGCACAAAATACAACATGAAAATCAACATCAACAAAACAGAAGTCATGAATGTTGCAAAGGAGAAACAGAAAATCAATATAACTATAGAAGGCAGGCAACCAAAACAAGTAGAGGAATTCAAATACCTAGGAAGTTTAGTGACAAACGACAATTCACAGACAGCAAAGTTAGACTCAAGATGCATCAAAGTTTGTCAAATCATTGGGCAGCTGTCACCACTATTGTCCAACAAGGAAATAACACTAAAGGCAAAACAGACACTGTACAATACAATCTTCATCCCAACATTGTGCTACCAATGCCAGTCCTGGATGCAAGAACAATAAGAAAAATAACCTCTACTGAGATTAAATGTGTTGGACAAATGACAGGAAACAGCTTGAGGAACAAGATCAGAAATGAAGAACTGAGAAAAAAGCTAGGAATAGCCCCTGCCATAGAATATCTAAAGAAACAACAGATAAGATGGTTTGGTCACATGACAAAGCAGAGTGATCAAAACACAAAACAATGAGCCCTCAATAAACATTGCGAGAATACCAGACCCAAGGGTCGACCACAAAAAAGATGGATTGATGGAATATTAAAAGCACTAAACATAAAACACCAGCAGAAGTGAACAGAAGAGCAAAAGACCGCAAATTATATCTCCCCTCGATGCTGAAAGGCAAATGAGGAAGGAAAGAAGAAGAATACAGTATCTATACAATATATATATATATAATAAAAGGTATAAATACAATAAGGCAATTATTTGCCTGTTCCGCCTATAAACTATGATAAGATTGATGCAATGGTAACCATAGTAAACATAATAAAGGCACACAAAATGTAATAATTACATTTTCTAACACAGGTCCTAGCAGTGGCCTATGACACAGCTGACCCTTCATTACGAACCACAGCTACAGTGTCTGTCACAGTGGTTCGAAATCCCAACCCTCCCAAGTTTACTGGGACAACCTCTACCACAGTGGCTGATTCTCAACCACTTCAGAACCCAGTACTTAATCTTACAGCCTCAGATCAGGATGGAGTAAGTAAAGCATTGTGTTAAAAGTAAGACTTTAAGATGGAGTAAGAAATGTATTGTGTTGACAGTAACACTTTTAGATGGAGTAAGTGAAGTATTGTGTTCACAGTAAGATTTTAAGATGCAGTAAGTAAAGCATTGTGTTGACAGTAGACTTTGAGATGGAGTAAGCTTTGAAATGGAGTAAGTAAAGCATTGTGTTGACAGTAAAACTTTGAGATGGAGTAAGCTTTGAAATGGAGTAAGTAAAGCATTGTGTTGACAGTAAGATTTTAAGATGGAGTAAGAAATGCATTTTGTTGACAGTAAGACTTTAAGATGGAGTAAGTGAAGTATTGTGTTGACAGTAAGACTTTAAGATGGAGTAAGAAATGTATTGTGTTGACAGTAAGACTTTAAGATAGAGTAAGAAATGTATTGTGTTGACAGTAAGACTTTTAGATGGAGTAAGTGAAGTATTGTGTTGACAGTAAGACTTTAAGATGGAGTAAGTGAAGTATTGTGTTCACAGCAGTAAGACTTTAAGATGGAGTAAATAAAGCATTGTGTTGACAGTAAGGCTTTAAGATGGAGTAAGTAAATTATCAAATATATTATGAGATCAATAGTAGACAAAAAAGGAATTGAAGTCAACGGTCACAACATAAATAATTTGCGATATGCGGATGACACAGTCTTAATAGCAGAGACAGAGAATGAACTACAAGAAATGATAGACATAATAGTAAAAGAAAGCAACAAGAAAGGTCTCAGTCTGAATAGTAAGAAAACAGAAGTAATGGTTATATCAAAGAAACAATCATCACCATCATGCAGCATAAAAATAAACGAGACAAATCTGAAACAAGTGCAACGTTTCAAATACTTGGACACAATAATAACATCAGATGGGAGATGCACCACAGAAATAAAAAGCAGAATAGCTCAGGCCAAAATGGCATTTCAAAAAATGATAAATATCTTATGCAACAAATCTATGTCAATAAAAATGAGAAAGAGAGTTCATCAGTGCTATATAGAACCAATTCTGACCTATGGAAGCGAATCATGGACAGTAGACAAACAAATGAAAAGACGATTAGAGGCCACAGAGATGGGATTTCTCAGAAGAATGTTGAAAGTTCCCTGGACAGCTAAAAAGACCAATGAGGAAGTTCTCAAAGAGGCCAACACAAAAAGGGAGCTCTTAAAAAACATCAGAAAGAAGCAATCAACATTTTTCGGGCACATCATGAGAAGAGGAAAGTTGGAATACTTGGTTACAACTGGCAAAATAAAAGGAAAGAGAGACAAAGAGAGAAAATACTTAATAGCTTGGTGTCATGGCATGGAAAACAGTCAACAACAGAACTGATACGATGCACTGTAGATAGAAGATTGTGGAGGGACATGATCACCTTCGCCAACCAGTATGGCACATGATGATGATGATGAAGTAAATTATTGTGTTGATAGTAAGACTTTTAGATGGAGTAAGTAAAGCATTGTGTTGACAGAAGACTTTGTAGTCAACATGTAGATGGGTCAAGTTTTGTTTTACTAGAATTATTCTTCCCGGATTGCTCGTGATATAGATCTAACAATTTCAAGCTCTATATGTTGTGAATAACCATAAATGAGATTGCTGTAGTCTGTGACCTTTGTGGTGTAGGTCACGCAGTTTCAAGTTTTGCTTGTTGTGAATCATAGATGAGATTGCCCTAATTGCTAACTTTGATGATTTAAGTCAAGCAATTTCAAGCTCTATTTGTTGTAAATCATGAATGAAATCGCTGTACTGGCAGACCTTGATGATATATATTTTTTATATTTTTAGCTAAGCAAAAAAGTTGTTTAAGATTTAATATAAATATTTTTTATAACTTTACTATTTTATTACTGCTAGAACCTGTACATATTTCTATTGTTTTATATCACTTTGTCTTTTTTTTTTCAGATTTGGAGTTTTCATAATTGAAATTTCATTTTGTAAATACATTTTTAATATGCAACTAATTGTAAATTTAGTAGTCCCTTTTAAATTTTACAATTTATCAGTGATGTTATCAGAAGTGTGTTTTTTTTTTTTCTATTCACAGAACTCCATTAAGTGCAGGATTATATCTGACAGAAATAACGGGGCTTGTTTGTCATTTTTCTATATTGACCCAGATACTTGTGTAATATACGCTAAACGTCCACTGACAGAAATAACAGTGAACTCTTGTACGGTCAGTAATGCAATTGATCTTTGTTATCATATCTACTTACAGAATTATTGTCTGTTTATACAATTTTATCAATAGTGTTTGATAAATAGAGATAGACCCACAACTATGGAATTAGTTCAAGCCTTTTGGTTAGCACTGAAAAAAAAAATGTGGAAATACTGAAATGAGGCTTTTGAGCAAGCATAAGCTGGTTTGATGTTTGAATTACAAAGATGAGAGTAAAAGTAGTAAAAGTAAAGTACCCCCGTCACGCCAAGTGGCATATAGGGAAATATGGTGTTAGTGACCCTATATTTTACAGACCTTCAGCACATGATTTTTGGAGTAATGTGGTCGGTATTACGCCCGTGCTGCTTTACTTTTCCAGAAAAAATCTGGTACCCATTTAAGCCTGGGTGAACCCGGAAGCCGGTGAACATCAAATAGAAGAGGATAAGTTGGAACTTATGGGACATTAAAGAGCTCGGATGAGGACAGCAGTGTGGACCTCAAATATAAAAGCACTTGACTTGACCTTTTCCAGTCTATAGAAATGCATAGTTTAAAGGTTGTATTGCATTTTGGTAATTTCATAAAATCACATTTTGTTCCCAAACATGTGCATTAGAAATCAAATAAGTGATTTTAAAGAAGTGTATTGGATTGTTGTTAGAATGTACATAACAATCAGGAATTAAAATTGACAAAATAATTAATTATTATCAGAAGGTGTGAACGTTGATTTGGATTTATGATTTTCATGCATATATCATTAGAATGTATCACAACAAAAAGTGAAGATTTGTTTGGTTATGATATTAGAATGTATCCTAAAAAGAAGTGCTTAGTTGTGATGTATCAAAATTAGATGGGAACATTTGCTTGAATGTGATGCATCATAATGAGGAGTGAAGTGCTTGATTTGTTATTAGAAATGTATCACAAAAGGGTGTGACGGTCTGTTTGGATATGTGAATGGAATGCTTCACAATGAAAAATGAATATTGAAGCTTCTGGTTTTGCTGTCTTGTAAAAAAATAAAAAAAAGAGAGAGATATTAAATTTGTTGCAAAATAATGGTAATATCTCTGGAAACGCATGAGAAACAGCAATTTAAAAGTAATCAAGAAATAAGAAAAACATGCATTGATAGAATAACAAATGGGACCTCTAGATTGGTTTAAATATCATTAGTTGATGATGTTCCATATTATTTTAGGAGGAAGAAATTGTTTTGTTTAATACCAGTTACATAGTTTAAACATTTTAAAAGATCATTTCATGGGGTTTCTAGTTTCTCTTTAGTGCAGTACAAAATGAAATTGCTGATATTCTATGATATTTATCTGTAAATTTCATCATCTGTAATGATCATCATTTTTAGGCCATGTAATGAGAAGAGAACAGCTGGAATAAATTGTAACAACTGGAAGAATTGAGGGATGAAGAGATAGAGGAAGCAAAAATAAACAATACCAGACAGCTTAAGAGAATGGCTTGGTAGAAGGTCAACAACAGAAATGATAAATAACTGTCAAGATCGAAAGTTGAGAGACATTATCACCAGCAGGCCCGGTACTTGATGATGATGATAATGATCTGTAAATTTAATTTCATCTTTGTATATACAAAACCTTTATATCTGGTGGACAATTTTTTTTTTTCAAATAGTAATTTCCTGGTATTTAAAAAAAATTTTTATTTCTGGTTTGCAGTTCGTTGTTAGGGCAGAGGATAATGGCAACCCACCACAGTTCACAGACCAGGACGTGACAATCGGCATTCAAAAAGCAACACTTCCTGTTTTCTCAATGCCTCAAGACTCAATATCACTTGGAGAAAACACTCAAGTTGGGACACCTGTGTATACCTTCCAGGCATCTAAACCAGGAGCAACAGTAAGATTTCATTTTTGTGATATATTTTTCTTTTGCTTTAGAGATCATTTTAAACATCTCATTTAAATGTTTAAATTCATAAGGCTAAATCTGTTTATATATATATATATACTGAAGGGAGGTCAAAAAGTAATGCACACCAATTTTTTTCTCGGCTAATAATAAAGATAGGAATATGAAATTTTGCACACTTGGAATATGACATGTTCCAATTATGTGCACCAAATTGCACAGCATTCTGAAAAATATTACGCAATCTATGAACCGTTAAAATGGAGCTTGTCAACAATGTCCGTTACAAACAGCGAATTGTCATAGAATTTCTGGTTGCGGAAAAAGAAACTGTGGCAAACATTCATAAACGACTGTGTGCAGTGTACAAATGTTCTACAGTCGATAGGAGCACAGTTAGTCGCTGGGTTCAGAGAATTAAAGCTGCAGAAAGTGTACGAGTGGAGCTGCATGATTTACCGCGTTCTGGACGTGTTGCCTCGGCTACCAGCACAGACATGTTAAACCGGGCTGATGCCATTATTCGTAAGGATAGGCGTATCACTAGTCAGCAATTGGCATTGCAGCTTACAGTCAGCAAGGGAAGTGCAATCGCAATTTTTAAAACTCTCGGATATTCAAAGATTTGCGCTCGATGGGTTCCTCGGTGCCTAACAAATGATCACAGAGTTCAAAGGAAAACATTCTGTTCTGAATTGTTGGAGCGTTTCAGTGTTGAAGGAGAAATGTTTTTGTCAAAAATTGTTACCGGTGACGAAACGTGGGCACATCATTATGAGCCTGAAACAAAAATGCAGTCAATGGAATGGCATCATCCGCAGTCACCAAAAAGAAAAAAATTCAAAACATCTCCATCAGCCGGAAAGGTGATGATCACTGTCTTCTGGGACATTGATGGTGTGATTCTTGTTGATGTAATGACAAGAGGTGAGACAATCAACTCGACAGCTTACATCAATACACTGACAAAACTCAAAAATCGGTTCCACAGAGTTCGGCCTAATAAGCCATCTGCATATTTGTTGCTTCAACATGACAATGCACGCCCTCACACAAGTCTGGTAACACGGGAAGCAATCAACAAATTTGGTTGGACTGTACTGCCCCATCCTCCTTACAGCCCTGATCTGGCTCCCTCAGATTTCCATCTGTTTGGACCACTCAAAAAATTCCTGCGTGGGACACACTTTGACAATGATGAGGATGTGATCCGTGCAGTTAAAAAATGGCTACGCGAGCAGGACAAAACTTGGTACAAACGAGGCATTCATGACCTAGTTTCGCGTTGGCGTAAGGCAATACGCTTGGACGGAGATTATGTTGAAAAATAGGTAGTGTAAAGGGGATGTTCAGCTACAATCTGTGAAAATTTCACACATTTTGCCCGAATAGTTTCCGAGAAAAAAATTGGTGTGCATTACTTTTTGACCTCCCTACGTATATATATGGTCTTTGGCATCTTGACAGATTGTTGTTAGCAAACAATCATGATTTGTCAGTAGTTTAGCATATTAGTGTCTTATGTTGGATGATGTATTACTGAGCAACTTCTCTTGTGGCTGAATATGCTGATATTGGATAGACAGATCTGACCACAGAATGAATGCACACGTGGTGTCTGGCCTCATCCCCTTTCTTCTGTACCTTTTGTCTTCTGTATTCGACATCACCATTTCCTTAAATGTTACTGTACCATTTTTTTTATTTTTTGTTTCTTCATGTTAAACAATCTGATGCTAGTTTTCGATTTTTTTTTCTCGCTGATAGAGAATTGACTCAAGGAAACTCTGCAAACATCCTTATATCTCAGCACTGGTGTACTCTTTTTTTGTTTCCTTCCATCTCTAAGTCTTTTTATATATTTTTCAATTAAAAAAACTTTTTTACTAAAGGTAAGTTTGTGTTCATATATTTTTTTTTCCAATGATACCTCAGCATTCACATGACTATTAATTCTACTTGTTTTCAGCCTTATAAAGTACATTAAATGAGCATTGTTGCATTATGTTGTGGTGCTCAGCTCAATATATCCCCACTTAAGCGCAGAATTTGTGTGTACCGTGTCCTTTATCTCTAGATACTTACTCACTTGGTCAGATTAGTTAATCTACAACCAGAGCCACCACAATGGTATAGAATATTAATCAGCTGTTGGTCACTGACCCAGACACAAGTAGTCAGCTATGAGTCACTGACCACTTTCAGCCCAGATATTGTCTAATGGCTTTGCATTAAATAATGCAAATCAATACACATAAAATCTTTGATGCTGAATATATAATTATAAATATAAGCGCTTTTATTTAGATAAGACAGTGCACAAATACATTTTATAATGAGGCAATAATTATAAATGTAAACTCTTAACATAATCATTTTTTCCCCAGACTACTGTACTCAGATTTGTTTATTGTATCTCTTACATTTTCATTTATAATTTTATTTTCACTTATCATTTTGTTTTCAATTTTCATTTTACTTATTGCACTCAGATTTGGTTACTGTTTATTATCTCATTCCAATTTTGTTTGTGATTTGCTGCAGATTCGCTATGAGTTAGTAGGGGATGGAATTTCTCCTTATCTGTATGAATTAAACAGCACAACAGGACAACTCACTGTCAAGAATAGCATGAAAGGCTTTACAGATTCTCAATACACTGTAAGTTTGTACATTTTTTCTCATTTCTTCATGTAGAGAACAGAACAGAAAATGTAAGCCTTTGAAATGGGGATTTATAGAAGAATAGGTAGAATTGGATGGAAATGAAAGAAAACAAATGATGAAGTTTTAAAACAACTAAAAATGAAAATAGAACTACTAAACATAATTCAAACAAGACAAATGAAGTTTTTGGGGCATTTTAAAAGACATAACAGCCTAATAAAAGTAATTTTGGAAGGGAAAATACAAGGTAAAAGAGGAAGAGGCAGACCAAGACTAACATGGACAAGTAACAATAAAAGATGGACAAGTCAGTCTATGACAATCTGCACCAGCAAAGCAAGAGACAGAGTGGAATGGCGCTCCATGGTAGCCAACCTTCGATGCAGAGATGGCACTCAATGATGATGATGAACACTTAAAATTGACATTTACATTTTTTCCCCCATTAGTACGGGGTTTTTTGGGTTTGGTGTATAGGTTTGCCTAAAAAATATATGGATGGTATGTTAACAACATTGAACAATGAAACATGTGCAATTTTTTTTTAACATTTAATTTAATTAATTTTTTTTTTTTTAAGAATATAAGCTTTAACAACATTGAGCAATGAAGCCTATGAATTTATTTTTGCATTTAATTTTATTTTTTCAACATTTTTACTGTAACTCTGCATAGCAGAATGATTGTCCCCATTTGTCAATTAAAATTTTTAAAATTTACTTTTTTTAAAAACTTAATTGCATTTTAATATTTACAGATATGAATAGCAATACATACATTTCTTTTTACACTGGAAGGAAGATTTTTTAAAATTTATTTCAGGTTGTTGTGCGTGCCTATGACATCAGCAACCCCAATGCCAAAGCTGAAGCCAGACTGACCATTAACGTAAGGAGAAATGAAAACTCACCTAATATACCTCAGGACATTATCGTCGCACGTGTCACAGAAAACACACCACCTTACTCAAACCTGACTACAATCACAGCAACTGATAATGATGGGGTAAGTTAAAAAAAAAAGTTAAGACCTCCCGCCATGCCAAGTGGTGTATAGGGAATATGGTGTTAGTGACCATAATTTTTACAGACATAATTTTTGGAATAATGTGGTCGGTATTACACTGGTGCCACTTTACTTTCCCAGAAAAAAATTCTGGTGCCCATTTAAGGCTGGGTAAGTACTGACACTGATACTCAGGGAGCTTAAAAGAAACCTCATCTAAAAAATTAGAAAGCTTTTGTGGTTAAAAATTCCATTCAATCATGTGACTGAATTCTCAACAAACCATTGCACTTAGATTTGACAGTCATTTTCACAGGGAGGTATTGGATCTTGCCAAAGGTTAAGTCTAATATTCCATTTATTTTAGCTTACATATTCTCACATATCATCTATTTTCATCCTCCAATATGTAGCACATCTCTCTCATTTCATCTCTTATCCCTCTGTTTATTTCTCCTTGACTTACCTGTCCTGATCATTCTAGATGTAGTAGAATTTATCTGTATTTCATTGTTTGTTGTTCTTGTTTTCTGATGAAGTCTGGATGGAGGCTGAAACATCACTATTTTGTTGTGTTCCTTTTTTTTGTAAAGCTGTCACCATACCTTGTAGGAGGTAATCTGTACATTACACCCCACTACTGGCTCCTTGCTACCAGCTTTACTGTAGCACTCCTAATATTTGCCTGTTCCCCTCTAGGTACTGAATTTACTCAGGAAACACTTTCTTCAGAAGTATGAGAACACACCAAAACTAAGTATTGCTTCTAGACCTAGCATGAGGGACAACTTTCCAATGTAGACTTCATGCCCCTCGTGAAGTTCACTCTCTACATATTATCTGGTTTTCTCTAACTCACCTTGTTAATGTAAGACATCGACAAGTGTTCTTGTTTCTTAGGCCAGGAACCCAACACTATACCATCTTAGTCCTGGACATGCATGAGTCTAGTACATAGAGGTGATAAATATACTTTGAAGATATTTCGAAAAAGAACATTGATTACAAACAATGGAGGCTTTTTTTTCTGTATACTTGTAGTAACATGTGCTGAGAAGAGACAAGAGAATTCCAAAACAGTCTCGCTATGGGAAACATCAGTATAGAGAAAAAAGAGGAAGACCTAGAGACACTGAAAAGAACACTTATAAGAGAAACAAAATTGGCAGACATAGACTCAATAGATAAGATCGATAACCTTGCCAAGAATAGAAATGGGTAATGAAAAACACTACAAGTCCTATGTGATGTCTAATGAGGCAGGACGGATCAAGATGCTGATAATATTGTTGTTTTTTCTAACTTTAAAAAAAATATTATTACCTATTATCATTATGAAAATATCTCACAGTTGTCTCAAACATCATGAAAATATCTCACAGTTGTCTCAAACATCATGAAAATATCTCACAGCTGTCTCAAAAATCATGAAAATATCTCACAGTTGTCTCAAAAATCATGAAAATATCTCACAGTTGTCTCAAGCAGCATGAAAATATCTCACAGTTGTCTCAAAAATCATGAAAATATCTCACAGTTGTCTCAAAAATCATGAAAATATCTCACAGTTGTCTCAAACATCATGAAAATATCTCACAGTTGTCTCAAACATCATGAGAATATCTCACAGTTGTCTCAAACATCATGAAAATATCTCACAGTTGTCTCAAACATCATGAGAATATCTCACAGTTGTCTCAAACATCATGAAAATTTCTCACAGTTGTCTCAAACATCATGAGAATATCTCACAGTTGTCTCAAACATCATGAAAATTTCTCACAGTTGTCTCAAACATCATGAGAATATCTCACAGTTGTCTCAAACATCATGAAAATATCTCACAGTTGTCTCAAACATCATGAAAATATCTCACAGTTGTCTCAAACATCATGAAAATATCTCACAGTTGTCTCAAACATCATGAGAATATCTCACAGCTGTCTCAAAAATCATGAAAATATCTCACAGTTGTCTCAAACATGAGAATATCTCACAGTTGTCTCAAACATCATGAAAATATCTCACAGTTGTCTCAAAAATCATGAAAATATCTCACAGTTGTCTCAAACATCATGAAAATATCTCACAGTTGTCTCAAACATCATGAAAATATCTCACAGCTGTCTCAAAAATCATGAAAATATCTCACAGTTGTCTCAAACATCATGAAAATATCTCACAGTTGTCTCAAGCAGCATGAAAATATCTCACAGTTGTCTCAAAAATCATGAAAATATCTCACAGTTGTCTCAAAAATCATGAAAATATCTCACAGTTGTCTCAAACATCATGAAAATATCTCACAGCTGTCTCAAAAATCATGAAAATATCTCACAGTTGTCTCAAACATCATGAGAATATCTCACAGTTGTCTCAAACATCATGAAAATATCTCACAGTTGTCTCAAACATCATGAAAATATCTCACAGTTGTCTCAAACATCATGAAAATATCTCACAGTTGTCTCAAATATCATGAAAATATCTCACAGTTGTCTCAAACATCATGAGAATATCTCACAGTTGTCTCAAACATCATGAGAATATCTCACAGTTGTCTCAAACATCATGAGAATATCTCACAGTTGTCTCAAACATCATGAAAATATCTCACAGTTGTCTCAAACATCATGAAAATATCTCACAGTTGTCTCAAACATCATGAAAATATCTCACAGTTGTCTCAAACATCATCAGAATATCTCACAGTTGTCTCAAACATCATGAAAATATCTCACAGTTGTCTCAAACATCATGAGAATATCTCACAGTTGTCTTAAACATCATGAAAATATCTCACAGTTGTCTCAAACATCATGAAAATATCTCACAGTTGTCTCAAACATCATGAAAATATCTCACAGTTGTCTCAAACATCATGAAAATATCTCACAGTTGTCTCAAACATCATGAAAACAAATGTAATGTTCACCTTTAATAGAGGACTGGACATTCTAATGGAAGTTTGTATAAAAGTGGTAGTGTGTTATGTGTTATTCTTTTGTATGTTAATGGATGCTTATCCTATTTGCCTGTCGTTTTCTTTACAGGATCCAATCACTTACAGACTTGTTGGTCCACAAATCTGCCTTGAAAACTTCAGGGTGATTTCTGACACTGGATCATTCATTCTTATGACCTCTGCAAGCAAAATAGGAAACAATCAGATTGATGTAGGTTGCTAGTGATTGTCTATCACTTTAGTGTCTGTATCCGTCAGCACGTTTTTGAAACTCCTTATTCTATTTCCAACTATTTTTTTTGGTTACAAATGAATAATATTTTTAAAACTCTTTATTCTATTTCCAACTATTTTTAAATGGATAATATTTTGGAAACTCTTCAGAGATAAGGAGTTAATTTAAGTATTTATTATGTATCTACATTTCTTAAGTTATGTGTGATAACTGTCTTTAGTATGCATAGCTGTTGTCTTAATTAGTGTGTTATATTAATTTGTGTATAAATTTTGTCCTGGTCTGTGTGTGTTATCTTAATTTATGTGTAAATTTTCTTATAAATTTTTATGTTTACAATTTCAACAATATTTTCCAGATGTCATTTTAATATGATCAATTAATTATAATTATTTTTCTTTTCATGTTAACCTTGGTCATACATCTTTATATTTTCAATGCTTTTAGTTTATATGACATTCTTAGAAGGACTCATGATTCTGTTTCTGCAAATGAATTTTTGTTTAACTATTCAATTTTTAAATCTTTATTCTTTATTAGTTATCCTTTACATATCTATGATGACTTATTGCTTTAATATAGAAATGCAAGATTATTTCTCAACATCTTTGTACCAGAGAAATTGTTAATTTGTTTATGATATTTTATAGAAAACTTCTTTATTTTCAAAATTTCTACTTCTCCTTTCTGTTTATATAGATATCTCAACATCTGAAAAATTCTTTTTTACTTCTTTACATTCTATCTCACATTTAATTCTGATATTTAAAAGTAAAAGCACTACATTACGCATGTTTTTTAATTGCAATTTTTTCCATATTGTTCTTCTTATTTCATCATAATCATGTGGCATACTGGTTGGCATAGACGATCATGTACTTCCACAATTTTCTATCCACAGTACATCATGTCAATTCTCTTGTTGACTGTTTTCCCATGACATGACAGCAAGTTATACAGTATCTTCTCTCTTTGTTATCTGTAATCTCTCTTAATCTCTCTTTCCCTCTATTTTGCCAGTTGTAACCAAGTATTCCAACTTTCCTCTTCTCAAAGTGTGCCCAAAAAATGTTGATTGTTTCTTTTTGTTTCCTTGGAGCTCCCTTTTTGTGTTGGCCTTTTTGAGAATTTCCTCATTGATCTTTTTAGCTGCCAGTGATTTTTCAACATTCTTCTGAGAAATCCCATCTCTGTGGCCTCTAATAATCTTTTCATTTCTGTGTCTACTATCCATGATTCGCTTTCATGGGTCAGAATTTGATCTATTGCACTATCTATAGCACTGCTAAACTCTCTTTCTCACTTCTATTGACATAGACATATTGCACAAAATGTTTTTTCATTTTCTGAAATTCTATTTTGGCCTGATCTATTCTACTTTTTATTTCTGTGCTGCAATTTCCATCAAATGTTATTATTGTGCCCAAATATTTGACACTGTACACTTGCTTTAGATTTGTCCTGTTTGCTTATATGCTGCATGATGGTGATGATTGCTTCTTCAATATGACCATTACTTATGTTTTCTTACTATTCAGACTGACCTTTCTTGTTGTTTCCTATCAGTATTGTGTCTATCGTTTCTTGTAACTCATTCTCTGTCTCTGATATTAAGACTGTTTAATCTGCATATCACAGATTGTTTATGTTGTGACCATTAACTTCAATTACTATTTTGTTTACTATTGATTTCATAATATTTTTGCTGTAAAGTTAGAATAAATCCAGTGACAGAAAACAGCTTTGTCTGACTTCTTGTTTTATATATTTGAACTGTCCTGTTTGGTTGCTAATTCTTATTGCTGCTGTTTGTTGCCAATACATGGTTTTTATGATTCTCAGACCCTGAGAATGAATCATCGGTATTCAATTTCTCCAACATATTGATTATTTATTTCTTCTTCTGTACTAAAAATAAATTAGATTATTATATTTAGGCATTTTCTCTCACCAAACGAAATGTGAAACGCATTTCTATAAATGCTTCTAAGAATCTAAATGTTTCTTTTACACTTGCATTCCCATGTAGTGTATTGTTGAGGCAAGTGATAATGGCAAACCTACGCCAAAGACTGACACAGCCACTGTTCGAGTGACTGTTTCATCAGAATCAAGCCCAACTTTCATGACTACATCTCCAATTACCATCAGCGAAACTGCACCAGTGGGAACAATTGGTCAAGTTACAGCTACTAAAGCAAATTTAACTGTAAGTCTTAATTATCATTTTCTATTCTATCTATTCTATTGACCTTTCGAGCCGTAACCGGCCCATAGGGCGTAGACCAAGATACACCTTCTCCTATATGAATTTTTGTTCTAGCAGTTTTCTTTTACAGATATTTTATCAAATCTCGCCATCTGTCTCTGTTCTGTGCAAGCAGTTCTATCTCATTGAGGGAGCCGATTCCTGCTGCTCTTGCCTCTCTCATCAATGTTCTTCTCAGTGTCTCCCTGGGTCTTCCTCTTTTTCTTTTACCTGTTGTTTCCCATATGAGGGCTTGCTTTGCTATTCGATTATTATCTCTTCTCATCACATGTCCAACGTATGACCATCGTCTTTTCTTTATTACTGAAGATATTAGTGGTTGATTGGCGATTTCTCTAATTTCCTCGTTTGTTTTGAATTCGTTCCATTCTATACCAAGTATTTTCCTTAGACATTTATTTTCGAATGCGTTCAACTTTGTTTCTATATCTCTTGTTGTTTTCCAGCTTTCACACGCATATGTAAGGGTTGATAGTACATTTGATTTGAATAGCCTAAGTTTTGTGTTTGTGCTAATGAGTTTTGATTTCCACAACTTTTCAAGGCTTCTGAAAGACATTGCTGCTTTAGCCAGTCTGATTCTAATTTCTTTGCTCGTATCCCCTTCTCGATCAATGTGACTTCCAAGATAGATGAAGTGATCGATCTCTTCTACTGGTTTGTTTTCCATGTATATTTTGTCACTTGTTGGAATTAAACTTTTCATGACTTTAGTCTTTTCATGATTGACCTCAAGCCCAATTTTGCTGGCTATTGATGATAGTTCATTTGTGTTTTCCTGCATCGTTTTTATCTGATTGCTGATGAGAACTATGTCATCAGCAAAGTCCAGGTCCTCCAAATGGTCTCCTTGTATCCATTCGATGCCTTTATTACCAGTGCAGCATTTCACTGGTATCATTTTAGGACAATGAAAAAAGACAATAAATAGAAAGTGTCTAATAATATGGTGTAGAAGGAAATCATAAAAAAGGTACTGATATTGATGCCAAAATTGAAGTAAAGATTAATACATGCAAGATATATTTTTACTTTTCAAGAAATAATCCAATGGATACATGGGTTCTCCCAGAATCCATTTTCTATATGAGAAATGTAAATTTTTGAAAATTACATCCAGTTTGAAAAATTTAAAGTACTTGTCGCATATTTTGTTTTTTAAAAGAATTAGATATCCGGCAAGGTAAATAACTCTTAAATATTTTTGAGGTATAGTTTAAGTTTCTAAATTGGCGGGAAAAATATTACAGGCATTATTGACAGCAATTGTAACATTGTTTCTCCATTATTTTAGTGTAAGAAACTGTACTACGCTACTTGTGAAATCATGCTCTGGAGTTAAAGAGTTAAATAAGATCTTTGGCTCTTAGGAAGACCACGGACAAGAGTGATGTGTATTGCTGAATACTATTCTATTCTATTCTATTCTATTCTATTCTATTCTATTCTATTCTATTCTATTCTATTCTATTCTATTCTATTCTATTCTATCCATGGAATCAGTTTCATTGCAGTCATAAATTCCCCATATCTGCTCCTCCACTTGTCATAGCTCCATAATGCATTGGTAAATTCTGTTGATAAGGTCACTTTGTGCATGTCCTACTCGGTTGCATATGTGATGATTCCAAACCTGCTTAGTCGCTTCTTACAAGCAGGTAACAGAGACTATTCTTTTCTCCCCTCACATTGGGGGCCCCAGTAGCCACGTGGGGGATGTATTACTGAAATTATTGTCTCATGTTTAAAATCTCCAACAATAGAAAATGACAGGCAAATTCACTTCCAGCTCTAGTCATTGGATAACTCCTGAGAAGGTGCCAGAACTAATCTTAATGTTATTAAAACAGCAATATTAATTGCTTGACATTTAAAATAATAAATTATTGACCTAAAGTAAAATTATACTAAATTAAATTATACAATAAATAATTCAAGTAAATAGGCTGGAGGCTAGGGTCCAAATAAATTATATACATATCTATCTATATAGATGATGATACAGGCTCTAGAAGAGTTTGGCATCGAAGTGATCACAGACATATGCAATGACATATACCATACAGGATACATACCAAATGATCTAAAAACATCAACTTTTATTGCATTGCCTAAAAAGAATGGTGCAGTTGAATGCAGTGACTTCAGAACAATAAGCCTAATGAGCCAGGTAACAAAAATTTTACTAAAAGTTATACAGGGAAGGATTCAGAATAAAATCAATACTGAATTAGAGGAGCAACAATTTGGATTCAAGAAAAACAGTGGGACAAAAGAAGCCATATTCAGCATGAGAACATTGATTGAAAAGTACACAGAAGTAAACAAACCAATATATGCCTGCTTTATAGACTACACCAAAGCTTTCGATAGAATACACCATAACCAACTTATAGACTGCCTAAAGGATATAAATCTAGACGACACAGACATTTGACTAATATGTAATTTGTACTGGGAGCAAACAGCAATAATAAGATATAACAAGGAGAACTCTACACCCATGGACATAAAAAGAGGAGTAAGACAAGGATGCATCCTATCACCAAGCTTGTTCAATCTATACACTGAGCAAATCTTTAAAAACATCTCAGAGATACCAGGCCTAAACATTAATGGAAAGATAATCAATAACCTGAGATAAAGCTGATGATACTGTTCTACTAGCAGAAAATCCTAAAGACCTACAACAATTGCTTAATGTGATAAACATAACAAGCAAAAAATATGAACTAGAAATGAATATCAAAAAGACTAAAACTATGATCATAAACAAAGAAAATTCTCAAGACCTACAATTAAATATCACAGTTGAGGGAACACATCTGGAGACAGTCCAGAGTTACAACTACCTAGGACATACTATAACCAATGATGGAAAATGCAAAACTGAAACAAACAAAAGAATAGATATGGCAAAAAGTAATTTTAATGCCATGAAAAATATACTAACAACAAAACAAATATCAGCAGGGCTGAAACTAAGAATGGCAAAATGTTACATCTTCTCAATATTCCTGTATGGTGCAGAAACATGGACATTAGACAAGAAAACAGAACAGAAAATTGAAGCCTTTGAAATGTGGATTTATAGAAGAATAGGTAGAATTAGATGGAAACAAAAGATAACAAACGACGAAGTTTTAAAACAACTGAAAATAAAAAGAGAACTGCTGAACACAATTAAGACAAGACAAATGAAATTTTTGGGGCATGTTAAAAGACACAATAGCCTACTAAAAGTAATCCTGGAGGGGAAAATACAAGGTAAAAGAGGCAGAGGCAGATCAAGACTAACATGGACGAGTAACATCAAAAGATGGACAAATCAGCCTATGACAACCTGCACCATCAAAGCAAGAGACAGAGCAGAATGGCGCTCCATGGTAGCCAACCTTCGATGCGGAGACTGCAGTCGATGATGATGATGAAGAAGACTGTCATTTTGTGGCCTCAAACAAATAGCCTTTTCTGTATTATTGATTTTATCACAGTTATAATTGTATTTCTATTTTTGATACATTCCACCAGTCCTATTCTAAATATTGTACATCCTAATATTGAGTGCAATCTTTTTATTAATATTTAAATTTCTTAAACAGATTTAATGAATGAGTTTGATAATTCTTTGTTTATGTACATGTATTATTTTGGTTTTCAATTGTTTACTTTTTGTGTGTATTCTCTTAGGGCCAGATAAACTATGAGCTGGTTGGCAAATATCCCTCCCCATCTCTGTTTACTGTTGACAAAGTGACTGGTGAAGTCAAAAACATTGGCGATCTCCGCAACGACCCACTTAAATTGCCTCAGTATACTGTAAGTATCACTATTTGTGTTGGCATTGCTTGACTTCTTCTTTCTTTCTTTACTTATCTTGCAACATTGAGGGGTGAGATAATTGATTGAGACAATTGCTTATTCTGTAGTTGTTCCTGATTGTTTCTAGTATTTCATTTGACCATTTCTTTTTTTAAATTGGCCGTTATTTCCATAGCATCATTCTTTGATAGCTGCGTGGATTGCACTTACCTTTTTTAATTTTGTTACTGGGCCAAACTATTTAATTTCTTCTTTCTATATATATTCTAGTGAGAAATGTATCCTATCTTCATAGTTCTTTGGTTCTTATTTAGTCTCTCAAGCTGACTGTCAACATGCATTTGACACATAGGCCTATGATTTCATTGATATTTATTGTTTTGAGTATTCTAGAAACTAGTTTAACAGTATTTAGTATCTATAACCTTAATTCTCAGATAAATAAAGAATGGCATTGTTTTGATCATTTTTAATCCCTTACCTCCCAATGATGAGTATACTTGTTCGTAACGGATTTGAACTGTGTACCTGAGACGAGTACACTCGTCACCAATTTAGAACATTATCGTCCTTTAATTAAAGGATGCAACAAATAATTATTTTGCCATGACTTTTCTCAATTATTTTCCTTCTACCAGTTTTATTTTTGAGTTTTTTAAGTTGTATTTGGTAAAATGTAGTCAATTGTGATGGCTTGATCTGCATTTTCTCAACAATTGTGTCCGGTGGAATTTAGTACCCTGCTCAAACTGTACTGTATAAAACTGAACTAACTGGAATAAGAATGTAATAAACAAAACAGCAAATAAAGATAATAAATTACTATATTTTTTGTTTAGTCTTTGTTATATTTTTCTTT
Organism: Megaustenia siamemsis; assembly: GCA_032433765.1. Lineage (NCBI taxonomy): Eukaryota > Metazoa > Mollusca > Gastropoda > Stylommatophora > Ariophantidae > Megaustenia > Megaustenia siamemsis. Next base: position 15,199,852 of record JAVIAB010000073.1, on the reverse strand, counting down.
TGCTGTGACTCTTTTTTAACCATAAGTAACATATAAAAAGTCAAAAAACATCAAAAGATTTTCAGTCTCGCCATGCCATAGCTGAGCGATTAGCATCCATACTTTTCCAAAAAGCAGTCATCATTAAAAGACCTCTGAATCTTCACAGCACGTGTCTAAAAAAGAGCTTTTTGTTTGTTTATTAACAATTACAACTCTCCTTTTTGTTGTTTCTAAATTTATTATGATGTATTGATCTTTATTTCTTCTGTTGTCTTATCAATAGAAATTTTATTGTAACATCTTGATTATTTTGTAGTACACTGTACATTACTTTGTAATACAGAGAGAGTTTATTATTGCAGACTACAGCTATTGTTTGTTTGTTTTGACAGCTGACCGTCTGTGCATATGACACAGCCTCTCCAAGTGCCCGTGCATGTAATGATGTGCTTGTCAATGTCAACCGTAACCAGTATGGTCCAACTTTCTACCCTTCAAATGATCGGTTCACCCTGCCAGAGAACACAGTCCCCAGTTCATGGTCGCGTATTATGAATGTTTCTGACCCAGACAGTGTGAGTAATCCGAGTTGTGGACAACATGTGCAGCTAAGATGTTATGTTGCATTTTTAAATTGTTCTTGATAGATTAATTTCACTAACTTCAAATTTCATAATACAATTTCAGCATTTTAATTTCAATATTAAACTGTCATCATTGTATTATCATCATCACTCTGTACCATTTTAAAGCACAGACATTTTATCCATTTTGCAACCACTATGTATATTTATTATATATCCTGATAACTTTGTCGCTCCATCTCACTTCTTTCCACTCTGTCTTTCTCAACTTCTCTTTCCTTGTATTATTTATGTTGCTACTAGCTTTAATAGACCATTTTCCTTAGAACATTGATTTTTTTCTAGCTTAAAAAATGTATACTGTGTTAGTGTATGGACTTTTGTATCAATTCTTTCTTTCTTCTTTTCTTTCCTTCCTCGTTTGCCTTTCAGCAACAAGGGGAGATATAATGTGTGGTCTTTTGCTCTTTTCTTTGCATCTGCTGTTGTTATGTTTCCAAGTATTTCTAATATTCCATTAATCCATCTTTTTTCATGGTCAGCCCTTGGGTCTGGTGTTCTCTCAATGTTTATTGAAGGCTCTTTGTGTTGTGTTTGATCTTTCTGCCTTATTACGTGGCCAAACCATTTTATCTGTTCAATCTTTATATATTTTATGGTGGAGCTTATTCTTAGCTCTTTTCTCAGTTCTCCATTTCTGATCTTATCTCTCAGGCTTTTTCCTGTCATTTGTCTAACACATTTCATTTCGGTGGTAGTTCATTTTCTTATTGTTTTTGCATCTAGGACTGGCATTGGTAGCACAACGTTGGAATGAAGATTGTTGTGTAGAGTACCCGTTTTGCCACTAGTTATTTCCTTGTTGAACAATAGTGGTGATAGCTGTCCAATGATCTGACAAGCTTTGTTGCACCTTGAGTCTATTTCTGCTGTTTATGATTTGTTGTTTGTCACTAGACTTCCTAGGTATTTAAATTCCTTCACTTGTTTTAGTTGTCTGCCATCTATAGTTATGTTGATGTTCTGTTTCACTTTTGCGATATTCATGACTTCTGTTTTGTTGATGTTGATTTTCATGTTGTATTTTTCTACCTTTACTGTTGAGTCTATTTAAGTGTTCTTGTAGGTCTTTTTTTTCACATGATCTTGATTGATTGACGCACTTAAATCTTATTAATAACTTCTGCACTCCAATGTCATTTTTGTAAGGTTTCAGGCTTTATGTAAGATTACATTATTTTTCTCTTTATTGACAGTCCAAGTTTACCTGCAACATCACTGGTAATCCAAAAGCTCAAGAGTTTTTCAGTGTAGATCAAAATACATGTGTACTCCGATTGATCAAAAACCTGACGCTAGACCCTGACCGAACCACTGTGTATAGTGTAAGTTTGCAATATTTGGTGCTATAATAATTTCAGGAGTTATATTTAATGTTGAAATATTGTTTGTGTTAAAATGAGTGGGTATGCTTTTTGAAATGCATCATCATCATCAAGTACCATGCCTGCTGGCGTAAGAGATCATGTCTCTCTACAACTCTCAATCTTGACAGTTACCATTTCTGTTGTTGACCTTCTGCCAAGCGCCATTCTCTCAGACTGTCTAGTACCTTTCTCTTTTTACTTCCCTCTAACTCTTCATTCCTCAATTTTCCCAATTGTCACAATATATTCCAGTTGTTCCCTTCTCATTGCATAGCTAAAAAATTATGATTGATTTGTTCCTAATATTGGAAATTAGCTCTCTCTTTGATTTAGCCTCTTTCAGAACATTTTCTTTAATATTTTTAACTATCCATGATATTCTCAACATTCTTCTGTTTGACCACAATTCTACAGACTCCAATGCTTTTCTTGTTTGTTGTCCCATTGTCCATGATTCACATCACAAGTCACTGGAAGCAGTAATTAGGAAAGTACATTGGTTGGGGTTGGGGGAATGTCATGTTGACCATGGCAAAATGTCAGATTTGGAAGAATTTGTGTTTTGATATGGTAATTTTGTACGATGGTATCATAATCTAGGATTAAGACTGCTTTTTGCTATTCCTATTCCTTTGTTTATTTCTTTTCTTTTTTTCAAGGTTCAACTTTTATGTTTACCCTTCAAAGAATGCCAAGTGGGTATAAGATTTGTTGATTTGTGGTTTACAGCAACTGTGACATTTGTGCCATTTACCCCAACACCTTCAACTTCAACAAGACATCTTTTGGGTACTGGGTTGTCTTCCTTTTTTATCTCTACTCATCTGGCTAGGCTGGTTAGCTGGTTAATAAAACTGCCTTAGGGAGGAGGAGGAGTAAGATCTTGATCACCTGTTGCTACTGCTTCATATGCCAGCAGTTGTTGTGATTAACTGGTTTCTCTCAAGCCAGGTACTGTTAGATATTTTTGTCCCAGTAGAAATAAATTGTAGTTTGATAAACTGTTAAACCTTCAATGTGCTGTGAAAATATTGGAGAGCTTGAAGTTACACTGTAATATAATTAAATAATAATAATGAAATTGCTGGTTATATATCTAAACCAACTCTGTAATTATTTTCGACTGGTAACATTTGTTTAACATCTAATCACCGCAGGTCACCGTTCAAGCAACAGACAATGGCAACCCGGCAAAGATTGCTACCACAACCCTGACAATAGATGTTCCCCGTGACCTCAATAACCCAGACATTACAAACTTGCCACAAACAGTTAACATTCCAGAGAATTCTCCTGCTGGAACTTCTATATTCAGAGGAGTTGTTGCAGATGGTGATTTGAAGGTTAGTAATTCTGTTTATTCAGATATGTGGCCTTCAGGGTTATTAGAAACCAGTCTTGAAATATGGAAATGAATCACAGATAAATGAATAACACACCAGCAAAATCTTTGAAGGCTACAAAATTTTAGTTTTTAATAGAAAAGTGTTGAGAATACCATGGACAACTAAAAACAGAAAAAAAGGACATTCTATACAGAAAAAAAAAATGTGTTACCAACTGCAGGAAGAAACAAGAATTTTTGGTCATGTAATGAAAAAGGAACTACTGGAGTATATCATGACAATTAGAAAACCTAAAGGATGAAGATATAGAGGGAAACAGCAAAGATGTAAGACAAATTGTGAGGGTAGTTTAGTAGAAAGTAAACAACCAAATTGATAAACACTTTTAGATTAAAACAATTGTGGAAATACTAAATTACATGTGCCACTAGTCAAGGTACATGATGATGATGATGACAAATTCTTTTATAAAAAATATTCATGTGCATTATTGAGTGGTGAATACTGAAGGTCATATTATTGTATCATCAGGGCATATTTATATGACCAACTTTGTCATCCTTCTTCAATCTCTACTGTTTGGTCAGGCTGAGTATTCTGTTTCTAGGACCACCAGATGAAATTGTTGAAGGATTTTGGTAAGCTATGAGTCTTTAGTAGCTTAGTGGTTAGTGAACTGGACTACAAAGAACAAGAGGTAGGGTTTTATCCCAACCGACGACTTCCAGGTTCACTCAGCCTTAAATGGGTACCGGATTTTTTTCTAGGAAAGTAAAGCAGCACAGCCGTAATACCGACCACATTACCCAAAAAAATCATGTGCTGAAGGTCTGTAGAATTTATGGTCACTAACACCATATTCCCTATGCGCCACTTGGTGTGATGGGGCTCTTTACTATTTACTTATGAGTCTTTGGTCTCTGTCATCAAATTCACATTTTGGTTCCAAGGGTTAATATTAATAGTTGTAGATGGTGAATTGAGGACTGGATACTTTTATCAAAGCAATGTACAAGTATCCGAGGTAATGTTTATTCATCAGCTTGTGCCTTCTCCACAATGAAAGTCGACCCCCCTGGAATGCCATTCTACTCTTTCTTTTGTCTTGATGGTGTACCAACTACCACTAAAGTCCTAGGTACACTTTACAACTGATTTCCCAGTTTGCCTCTTGATACTGTCAGTCCATTTGAATATTTTCCTGCCTTTTTTGCTTTTTTCTGTATTTCACTCCTTAGATGACTTTACTTCTCAATGCTGAAATGCAAATAAGGAAGGAGAGAAGAAGATGATTTTCAGTATGTTGTGATTTCTCTTTATACATCCAAAGTATCTTATATATCTTGCTCAGATTGTGTTGGATAATTGTTTCTTCATTTTTCAGTTGCTTCCGAACTTTATTGTTTATTTTCTTAATTTTATTACAATAATGAAATATGAAAGATCAAGAACGGAAAATTAAAAACTCAAAAACAAGACTATTTTTTCTTCTTTTTTGCACATAAGCTGGTGGTCAGATGGATAATGTCATTTCTTGTGTTAGTTACCTCTTATCATTTTGTAAATCTTTAGGGTCAACTCATTTGTACATCAGTTGCAACATTCCCAGCTTATATCTACTTTGATGTGAACCCTACAACATGTGAAATCACAGTGCGAAACAATCCCACATCTGATACTGCAACAACCTACCAGGTATGTTAATTCTGAGGTTGTCTTCAAATTTCTTTTGTGTAAAATAAACAGTTTAGTAGAAACAATAAACAGTTGGTAGAAACAATAAACAGTTTAGTAGAAACAATAAACAGTTTAGTAGAAACAATAAACAGTTTAGTAGAAACAATAAACAGTTGGTAGAAACAATAAACAGTTTAGTAGAAACAATAAACAGTTTAGTAGAAACAATAAACAGTTTAGTAGAAACAATAAACAATTGATAGAGTACTTTTTAGATGTTATCAATCCATGCACTGTAGTGTGCAAATGTTGTCTTTTTTTTAAATTAATAATAGCCAAGTAATTTTTTTTTTTCACAAAAAGTTGAATATTTGTAAGGATAGCAAGGTAAGGTTACCAAACTACTGACTTATCATGACTGCTTGTTGCCAACTGTCTGTCAAGATGACGCCAAAGGCCATAGAGCAAGGTAAGGTTACCACAGAAATGAAATACCTGTGGAAAGTAGCCAGAGTGGCAAAAAGAGACTAAATCAGAAATGAGATAATAAAGGAAATAGCCACAAGTGAACTAATCTTGAATTGCATATATGGAACAACATATATTACAGTTTGGTTCACCCAGAAATAATTCCTGGTGATTCTAAAACATTTAAGATTTCAATACAGGAGGATTAAAAGGGACAATTAGTGTGTTAACCCTAGATTATGAGACTAGTAAAATTTACTGAATCAAAACACAAATTCCTCAAAATTTGATATTTTTCAATGTTCAAACATGACCCCTCTTCCAGGTACCTTCCTAATTACCACTCCCAGTGACCCCTGGGTGTTTAATTTGTTTTAATTGCTGTTGAAATTTTTTTTTTTTTTTTTTTTGGTGATATCGTAAGATACATTGTTTAATGCAAAAATAAATCGCACTTCCTTTTTTTTTGCTGCTGTGGTCAGGGAAATTTCCTGTGTGTTTAAGAGTTCGGAGAAATAACTATTTTTAGAGCACCTGATGTTACATAAAAGTAGTAGTAATTCTTACTATGGTTTCGTAAATGGGAGAGTTAAATGTAAATAATGTAATCCAGGGTAATAAACACAGTGAAGAGCAAAACCTCTATCTAAACATACAGAAAACTAAGATAATGTCCATTGACAAAACAAAAAAACCAACCCAAAATAATCATTAACAGTGAAGAATTTGAAATTGTAACAAACTATGAATATCTGGGATCTGTAGTAACTAACAATGGAGACTGGCAGAAAGAGATCAAAAGAAGATTAACAATAGCAACACAAAAATTAAATCCCATGAAGAAAATGTGGCACAATACCAGCAAGACAGTAAAATGAAAATTACAAAGGACATATATCTTCTTGATAGCAACATATGGTTGTGAATCATGGACAAACTCGCAAACAACAAGAAATAAAATTGATTCGTTCAAAACAAAATGGTACAGAAAAATCATTAAGATACATTGGATAATGAAAAAAGAGAAGTGAAGACATACTAGAAAATTGAAACATTATAAAGAATTGGCTTATAAACACAATTCTACAGAGGAAAGAAAATACTATGGCCAATTCAAAAGACGCAGTGGGCTGGAAAGAACAATAATGGAAGGCGTGGTTTCTGGGCAATGCTTCAGGGGCAGACCAAGAAAAAGGTGGCTTTAAGACATCAAGGAGACTTGAAAAATAACAACAGAAGAAGTTGGGTATCAGACTAGTAACAAAGATTCTTTCAGAATGCAACGTTCTGCAAAGGACATGCGACCTGATGATGATTTTATATATATATATATATATATATATATATATATATATATATATATAAATACACACACACACACATATATTATATATATATATATCTATTCTATCTATTATCCTTTCGAGCCGAAGACGACACATAGGGCAGAACCACAATCTTAAAAACAAAAACCTTGCGTGCCAAAATGTCACATATTGCAGAGATTACTGCCATCAAAATCTATGGCTCTGTTTCCATAACAATACTTTTTACAATGACAGCTTGTCAAGCCAACGATCAACCTCCTTAGTCACCTCTTACGACATGCCTGGAAAGTCACAGTGTTACTATTCTTTACTACCTCATAATGAGGCCCCAGTAACACACGGGCTATATATATATATATATATATATAAGAAAGGGAGAAGAGCTCAGACAAGATAGACAGCTTCAGATGGCAACCTGAAAGAATATCAGAAGTGAAGAGGAGAAGAAAAATCCTAATTGAACTTTTGTTTTTCCCATTGGTTGCCATACAACTTCCATAATTTCAGTGATTTCGCTCAGATCCTCCTTAGAGTCCTCCAACCTTGAAAGTAATGCTGCTTTGTTGAATACATTGTGTGACTTCTCTGTAGAGCAAACATTCTTGCAGAATTGTTATTAAGCTCCTGGTGTCTGAATGACCAGGAGCTGTTCAAGATGGCATATGTCAGACTCACCATGTCATTCCACTCTGACTCCGAGCTGCTCTGTTTTTTAAGTCCCATTTGGAGTCAGGAGATAGTGGTCTCTTCTTTTTGCATGACAAAAAATAGAAGTCATGTGTAACTCTGTTTGTTGCTGAGTATGTTTGTGTGCCTGCTTCTGCAGTTGTTTAAGTTTTCTTTATACAACAGATTTTTATAAGCTGGACTGCATGTTTTCATTACAAATTAGAACACAAGAACTCGACTCGGCTGGACTACCAACGTTCGGACAACCCGTGTTCAATTCCCGCTGGGAGCAGTGTGAATTGTACTCGTGGTTGGGAAAAAAAAAATACCCCCACAGTCGATCCAGTCGTTGGCAGAAATGGGTACCAGGGTATTACCCTGGGAAGGTGAGGAATGTCGCCTCACATCTGCATTTCGATGCTTGAGGTGACACTATACAGAAATCTCAGAATATTTCTGGATAGGTGGCCAAGCACATATGGGTGGAAACTCACGTGCTAAGATGCCGGTTCAAGTCTCGTACTTTACCTTTTTTACCTTTACCTTTACACAAGAATTCACGTTGTGAACATAGTTCATACACATGGGTCAGGGTTCTCCTCAGACTCAGAGACTCTCAGCATTTATAGGTGAAGACTGGAGCACTTATGGATGTGTCCAGAGTGCAATGATGATGATCCTATCATAAAATAACATTATATACCACATATTTTCTGTAGAAAGTTTCGAACTATAACACTGTGAAAAAAAACCTACCAAACTTACGTATTTATTGAATAAGAAAGGTTGTGTATTTGGTATGGTTACTTGAAAACAATGTGTTTATTAGTGTTTTCATAAACATTTATCAGCTCTGTCTTAGCCAAACTGTTCTGATATTTTTATGATAATTCTGATGGAAGCTTTATAACCTGGCATTTTTTACATGAGAAAGAATTAATTAGTTATAAAAGCTGCTCTGAGAAAAATATAAGTTTTCAGCAGCAGCTTTTCTGTTAAACCCCATATTTATTTCTCTTAATTTACTGTTACATTTTAAAATAACTTTGTATCAATGAAATATACACTAGAGTCATGACATGCTAAAAAAATACCAAAGAGATAGAAGAGGAGAGGGTACAGTGTAAGCATAAATTTACTAAGGACAGCATTCAGTTAGACTATTTTGAAATTAAATTCTGGGAGAATATGTATATATTTAGTGTGTATTTGTTTTGTGTGTGTGCATTTTCTGTATCCCCACAGAAAGCATGTTTGGCTGAACCATTAGATATTTTTTGTCATCTTTTCTCACCAAAATGTATAATTATACACTTTTTATTTTTTGTTTCACCCACCTAATTCTCTTTAAAGGCTTATGAAATAATTAACTATTGTCTGTATTTCTGGCACTATAGGTTCCTATACAAGTATATGACACTGCATGGCCAAACAATCGAGTGACAAAGACTCTGACCATCAATGTGGCTCGCAACGTCAATGCACCAACATTTGTTGGATCCCAGTCTGCTACAATCAGTGACAGCTTCCAACCAGGAAAGACAGTTCTCACATTAAATGCTGTTGATACAGATGGAGTGAGTATAAATTTAGTTTTATGTTGATACAGGTGGAGTGAGTATCAATTTAGTTTTCTGTTGATACAGATGGAGTGAGTATAAATTTAGTTTTCTGTTGATACAGATGGAGTGAGTATAAATTTAGTTTTATGTTGATACAGGTGGAGTGAGTATAAATTTAGTTTTATGTTGATACAGGTGGAGTGAGTATCAATTTAGTTTTCTGTTGATACAGATGGAGTGAGTATCAATTTAGTTTTCTGTTGATACAGATGGAGTGAGTATAAATTTAGTTTTATGTTGATACAGGTGGAGTGAGTATAAATTTAGTTTTATGTTGATACAGGTGGAGTGAGTATCAATTTAGTTTTCTGTTGATACAGATGGAGTGAGTATAAATTTAGTTTTCTGTTGATACAGATGGAGTGAGTATAAATTTAGTTTTCTGTTGATACAGATGGAGTGAGTATCAATTTAGTTTTCTGTTGATACAGGTGGAGTGAGTATCAATTTAGTTTTCTGTTGATACAGATGGAGTGAGTATAAATTTAGTTTTATGTTGATACAGGTGGAGTGAGTATAAATTTAGTTTTATGTTGATACAGGTGGAGTGAGTATCAATTTAGTTTTCTGTTGATACAGATGGAGTGAGTATCTATTTAGATTTTTGTTGATACAGATGGAGTGAGTATCAATTTAGTTTTCTGTTGATACAGATGGAGTGAGTATCTATTTAGATTTTTGTTGATACAGATGGAGTGAGTATCTATTTAGTTTTCTGTTGATACAGATGGAGTGAGTATCTATTTAGTTTTCTGTTGATACAGATGGAGTGAGTATCTATTTAGTTTTCTGTTGATACAGATGGAGTGAGTATCTATTTAGTTTTCTGTTGATACAGATGGAGTGAGTATAAATTTAGTTTTCTGCTGATACAGATGGAATGAGTATCTATTTAGTTTTCTGTTGATACAGGTGGAGTGAGTATAAATTTAGTTTTTGCATTTTCTTATCTGTTGTCTTTTTTTGCCTGGTGCTGTGTTTTCTTCACTGTTGTGTTTTTTGTTTTCCTTAAATGCCAAAACTGCTTGTACAAGCCATAGTTTTTTAACAGTACTTACTTTTGTGAATCTGTTCGTTCATTGTTCATATGTGGTAGTATTTGAACACAACTTGATATTAAATGTGAAATGGAGGAGCGTGTTTAGTCAACAGGACAATTGTGACACAGAACAATGTGAGTTCATCAATAACCAATGCTGTCATTTCATTGGTTTATTAATGCCTCTATGAATGTCCGCTTCCTCATGATAGGTAATAGTTCATCACTTCCACAATAATTGCACATTGTCCTAGTTCTACAATATCAAACAGGTATTAGCTTATCACACTATCAAATCTTAAAGAAACTCCTTAATAGTTATATATAGCAGTATGTTATTGCTGGCCAATGCTCACATTCGAGGTTACAACAGAATGGATATGAATGTGATGCATTGATCATCGTGGATATTTTTTTCACCCTAAGTAGGGTCTTCAACAAGTGGCAGTTCCCAAGTCTGGTTTGTTGAGATAACCTACTTACCCATTCTCTGCACATTAATTCAGCCTGTCCTTACTAATTACAATAACAATCACAGCTATAATGACAATGATGACTGAGGATATTATCTTGCTAACTCATTTTATCATCCCTTTTCTTTCTTTAACCAGATTTGTTTCATATATGTCTTATTATTAGCCATCACCGGTCTTCCGTCATCTGCCTGATCAGGTATGATCTGGCTTTACTCTAACAAATCTAGAAAAAGAACACTCTGCCTTCTGTATATCTGATTTTTTTTCTCCCAATTGTTGTCATTAGGGTTTGGTGTAATCACTTATTGGCTGCTTGGCTTGATCTAGAAGGTTCTCAAGCCAATTGCAAATGGTCACTAGAGGGGTAACGATCAAGCGTCTCCTTCCTAGTACAAATTCATGAAAAAACCTTCTTAGTCTGTACTAATGTTCTTTGTTATCTTGGCCTCAGGTCAAGGTTCTACACTTGACTCTATCGATAGAAAATCTGTAATTGACTTGTTGTTTTAGTGTACTTGTGAAGTTCATTGCTCTGAGTTATTTATTACTAGTCCATTGTCAAAGTCTGAGAAATGCTATCACTTTCTGGAACTCTCTTCAATTCTGTATATCTCTTCTATGTACACTCTTTCTATTCTTCACTACTTGAGGGCCCAAAACAGTTTTGATATGGTTGAAAGCAAACTTTTGTCAATCTGATAGCCATTACCAAACTGCCATATTTATTTTGTCAATATTTTAATGGCAGACTGAGAAGAAGAATGAACAAGTCACTTTTATTTGACAGATTTTATGAACATTTCTCATATCTTTTCTCATGTTATGTATCTTCTAACTTTTATTTTAATTCTTTTTCTAGTAACATTTGTACCATTTCTTGGGATTAACATTCATGTGCTACAATCATTTGCCAAATATTCCCAGTCTGTTTTACTAATGGATATATTTCTCAGAGTTAATAAGCAGACACATGTGTGTCAGAAAATTAAATAAAAATAAATATCTTTACGGAAAAGATGGATTGATGGAATATTAGAAAATTATAGGAAATATAACAGCAGCAGAGGAAAGCAAAAGTGCAAAATGACATCAAATTATATCTCCCCTCATGCTGAAAGACAAATGAGGAAGGGAAGAAGAAGAACAAATTACAATTTTATTGGCGATGTTTTATTCTCACTATAGTGTTCTCAAACAAAATATTGAAAACAATATATTTCACAATGTTTGAAGAATAAAATATGAAAATCAATAACAAAAAACACAGGAAATCAGTCTTGTGCCTAAGAAATTCTCCACATTTGAGATTTGAACTTCATAGCATCAGTCGGTTGATGGGTACTCTAATCATCTTGTCATCATGACTTTTGTTTCTGTAGATAAAAATGCTCCAATGGTCACATTACCGTTATTCAAGCAAAATGTTTCTCTAAACCACATGCTTACATAATAATATGACTTCATAACAGTCTTATTGTCTAAAATCTGTGACCAGGTCATCAAAATTTTAGACATATATAACTGTTGTAATATTCTAGTCATTTACATTTAAATAATTTGTTGTGAATTAACAGTTTTGCAGAAGAGCTAATTCAGAGATTAATTACTGTCACGTGGTTTATAATAACTATAATATTACTAATATGCAAGATTGCTTCTATACAAGATCAAGAAAGTAATCAGCGAGTTATCCAGTAGAAAATATTTCTCGAGGATTCTATACTAGCTTGAGATCTACAAAGCGATGATCAGCTATATTTAATCTAGAATAAAGTACTTGTGCATCTCCTGTGTGTTACCGGGGCCTCATTATGAGGAAAGTAAAGAATAGTGACACTGTGACCTTCCAGGCATGTCGTAAGAGGCGACTAAGGAGGTTGATCGATGGCTTGACAAGCTGTCATTGTAAAAAGTATTGTTATTGAAACAGCCATAGATTTTAGAAGCAGTGATTTCTGCATTATATGCCATTTTGGCATGCAAGGTTTCTGTTTTTGAGATTGTGGTTCTGCCCTATGTGCCATCTTTGGCTCGAAAGGATAATAGATAGAAAGAACTTGTTGCACAAGATTTGAACATTTGAAATAAAAATTGGAAATACTTTTTTTTGTCTCTAATGTTATTTTTTGCATTAGATATTGAACTCGATCAGTCCGCTCTGAAATAAATTAATTCACTTGTCTTATTTATTTGTCGCAGGATCGTCTGACCTTCACCAAGTCTGACCCTAATAATGCCTCAGATATGTTTTATGTGACAAGCGAAGGAAATGTCATTCTTTTGAAACAAAACCCAACACCAGGAACATACACTGTAAGTCTACCAATCCTTCAAGAACATACACTGTAAGCTACTAATCCTTCATGAACATACATTTTAAGTCTACCATTCCTTCATGAATATACACTGTAAAGTTACTAATCCTTCAAGAACATACACTGTAAAGCTACTAATCCTTCATGAACATACACTGTAAAGCTACTAATCCTTCATGAACATACACTGTAATTCTACTAATCCTTCAAGAACATACACTGTAAAGCTACTTATCCTTCAAAAACATACACTTTAAGTCTACCAATCCTTTCTGACTATACACTGTAAAGCTACTAGTCCTTCAAGAATATATACTGTGAGTCTACCAATCCTTCATGAACATACACTATAAGTCTACCAATCCTTCATGAACATACACTATAAGTCTACCAATCCTTCATGAACATACACTATAAGTCTACCAATCCTTCATGAACATACACTGTAAATCTACCAGTTCTTAAAGAATACACACTGGTAGTCTAGCAGTCCTTCAAGAACATACACTGTAAGTCTAGCAGTCATTCAAGAACATACACTGTAAGCCTAGCAGTCCTTCAAGAACATACACTGTAAGTCTAGCAGTCCTTTAAGAACATACACTGTAAGCCTAGCAGTCCTTCAAGAACATACACTGTAAGCCTAGCAGTCCTTCAAGAACATACACTGTAAGTCTAGCAGTCCTTCAAGAACATACACTGTAAGTCTAGCAGTCCTTCAAGAACATACACTGGTAGTCTACCAGTCCTTCAAGAACATACACTGTAAGTCTACCAGTCCTTCAAGAACATACACTGTAAGTCTAGCAGTCCTTCAAGAACATACACTGTAAGTCTACCAGTCCTTCAAGAACATACACTGGTAGTCTACCAGTCCTTCATGAACATACACTGTAAGTCTACTAGTCCTTCAAGAACATACACTGTAAGTCTAGCAGTCTTTCAAGAACATACACTGTAAGTCTAGCAGTCCTTCATGAGCATACACTGTAAGTCTAGCAGTCCTTCAAGAACATACACTGTAAGTCTAGCAGTCCTTCAAGAACATACACTGTAAGTCTACTAGTCCTTCAAGAACATACACTGTAAGTCTACTAGTCCTTCATGAACATACACTGTAAGTCTACTAGTCCTTCAAGAACATACACTGTAAGTCTAGCAGTCTTTCAAGAACATACACTGTAAGTCTACCAGTCCTTCATGAGCATACACTGTAAAGTTACTAATCCTTCAGGAACATACATTATAAGACTACTAATCCTTCAGGAACATACGTTATAAGACTACTAATCCTTCAGGAACATACACTTTAAGTCTACCAATCCTTCATGAACATACACTGTAAAGCTACTAATCCTTCATAAATATACAACTTAAGTCCACCATTCCTTCATGAATTTACAAAGTAAGTCAAATTGTACCAGAGATGACTACATGGATGATTAACACAACACAGCAACTGTAACGCTACAGTTATTGACAATTTTTGGTTGTGAGAACTTGAGGTTATGGCCCAGAGACACTGTCTTCATTTTATTATTCTGTTGCTATGTTCAAATATTTTGATCACTAGATGCACAGTCTTAATTATGTTCTTCTTCTGCTGCTATGTTCAAATATTTTGATCACTAGATGCACAGTCTTAATTATGTTCTTCTCCTGCTGCTATGTTCAAATATTTTGATCACACAGTCTTAATTATGTTCTCCTGCTGCTATGTTCAAATATTTTGATCACACAGTCTTAATTATGTTCTTCTCCTGCTGCTATGTTCAAATATTTTGATCACACAGTCTTAATTATGTTCTCCTGCTGCTATGTTCAAATATTTTGATCACACAGTCTTAATTATGTTCTTCTCCTGCTGCTATGTTCAAATATTTTGATCACACAGTCTTAATTATGTTCTTCTTCTGTTGTTATGTTCAAATATTTTGATCACACAGTCTTAATTATGTTCTTCTCCTGCTGCTATGTTCAAATATTTTGATCACACAGTCTTAATTATGTTCTTCTCCTGCTGCTATGTTCAAATATTTTGATCACACAGTCTTAATTATGTTCTTCTTCTGTTGCTATGTTCAAATATTTTGATCACTAGATGCACTGCCTTGATTATGTTCTTCTTCTGCTGCTTTTCAAGTCTTTGATCCTGCATAATTGACTCATTATCCTGTTTCTTGATGGGGAAAGGAACAGCATAATAACATAAGATGAACTAGTTGAATGGTTAGGATTCCTAATTGTGTTTGTGATATTTCCCTTAATTCTGCACTGTAACTGATACACTCAATTTTCAGCAGGCTGGGTGCTTATATTCAGGAGTTTTTTTTTATATCCAGTAAGACTTCACTTGTATATCCTGTTATCTTATACATGCTGTCATCTGCAAATGCTGTATAAAGAAGTATTTTGACCAAACAGGCAGACATTTAGGGGTTAGGGTCTGTGAACACTTGTATAATATTGAATGTGATTCCATCCTGTCTCCTTACTTTTCAAATCATACCTCTGAGGACTTCCCAGTTACTGGCATTGCCTCTTGTTCCTCTGATACCCATAATCATTTTACATTGGAGAACCATCTCATAGGCCATTTTGATACTTTACATCCAAGAGGGTTAAACTCTCTTCATTCTTTTCTTTAATCACTGGGATTTTCTCCCATTCTTTCCTGAGTCCTATCTTTATTCTTCCCTGCTCTATTTTTATTATCTTTTCTGCTCCTCTTCCTCCTTGCCACTCTGTCTTCTATTTATTTTTTTCCCTCTTATTCTCTCTTTCATCCTACCCTATGGCTCCTCCTGACATCCTTCCTCATGAGACTCTTTCTAATTTTTGACTGTTTGGTTTTTTTTGGGGGGCCAATGAGATCCTACCTTCCCTATTGTCTAATAAATCATGTAACCAACAGGTACAACTATCCTGGTTATCGTTTATTTTCGCAATTTTCAATTTTCAGATCAGTGTTTACTTTTGTGTTTATTTATTTGTTCGTTGTAGAATAATATTTGCTCTCGTGTTGATCTTTTTATTTTTAGTTTTGTCCCCAATGAAGACTTTTGCCAAAATATTGTAGTTTGTCTCATCTTTACTAGTTTAGCTGCTCGGTACAATTTTGTGTTTATTATTACATTTTCTATGCAGCTCTACTTGCGGCCCCTCTTAGCATTTGATATTTGTGCTTATCTCCTTTCAGAAGTTTATTAACACAGCTCTCAAGTCGCACTTCTCAGCTCATCTGGTTGACTTTATTGTTAACAACTAAAAGTCTCTCTGTACATCAAAATTATGTGTCATAATATCTAAAATTCTAACATCTAAAATATGTCTTTTTAAAAAATATATATATTGAAAGTAGTCATTTAAGGACAAGAGGTCGAGTTTGATCCTGATCGACGACTTCCAGTTTCACCCAGCCTTAAATGGGTAACGGATTTTTTTTTCTGGGAAAGTAAAGTGGCATGAGTGTGAGACCAACCACATTACCCTAAAAAATCATGTGGCGAAGGTCTATAAAAATTATGGTCACTAACACCATATTCCCTATACCCTACTTGGCGTGATGGGGCTCCTTATACTTACACTTATATAAGCAGTTATTTGTACAGTGTCTCAACAACACAGCTCATTTTTTGATATTTAATATCTAGCTTCTACATATTCAACATCTAACTTCTACATATTCAACATCTAACTTCTACATATTCAACATTTAGCTTCTATATATTCAACATCTAACTTCTACATATTCAACATCTAACTTCTACATATTCAACATCTAACTTCTACATATTCAACATTTAGCTTTATATGCACTTTATATTGGATTCATAGATTACGAAAAGGCATTTGATAGTTTAGACAGAAGAATGCTTTGGAAGTTGCTGAGTCATTATGGAATCCCCATAAAGTTTATTAACCTGATAAAAACAATGTATGAAGGAACAAAATGTAGTGTGGTGCATGAAGGACAGCTTACAGAAGCATTTGAAATAAGAACAGGAGTAAGGCAAGGATGCCTTCTGTCTCCATTTCTCTTTCTACTGGCCATAGATTGGATTATGAAAATAACTCAAAACAACAGAAATGGGATCCAGTGGTCACTGACCAAACAACTTGATGATTTAGACTTTGCTGATGACATAGCTCTCCTATCACACAGCCACCAACAGATGCAAGATAAAATGAGTATATTAGATGAGAGATCACAACAGCTAGGACTAAAGATTAATAGAGATAAGACCAACATTATGAGAATTAATGCAGTTGGCAATAACCAAATAAAACTAGGAGAAATACCTCTACTAGACGTACAATCTTATATATATCTGGGCAGTAATATAGATAAAGAGGGAGGAACAGAAAATGATACCAAAATAAGGATATCAAAAGCAAGAGGGGCTTTCATTGCACTGGGAAACATATGGAAATCCAAAGAAATTAGGCTAAATACAAAAATAAAAATTTTCAACTCCAATGTTAAGTCGGTTCTGTTATATGGCTGTGAAACATGGAGAATAACAAAATTGGCAATCACGAAGGTACAGACTTTCATTAATGGATGCTTGCGCAGAATAAAGGGATGGAAATGGCAGGACAAAGTCACTAACGTGGAATTATGGAAATGTACCGGTCAAATACCAGTGGATAAAGAAATACAGCGAAGACGATGGCGATGGATAGGACACACACTATGGAAGCCAACTGAGAGTATTACACAACAGGCCCTTTTTTGGAATCCCCAGGGGAAAAGACAAAGAGGAAGACCAAGGAATTCTTGGAGAAGACAGATTGAAGCAGAGATGAAGATGATGGGGAAGACATGGAATGATCTTAAAAGAATTGCAAAAAACAGAACGACTTGGAAAGTGTTTGTTGAAGACCTATGCTCCACTGGGAGCTAAAAGGTAGAAGAAGAAGAAGACATATTCAACATTTAGCTTCTACATATTCAATGTCTAACTTCTACATATTCAACATTTAGCTTCTACATATTCAATATCTAACTTCTACATATTCAATATCTAACTTCTACATATTCAACATTTAGCTTCTACATATTCAATATCTAACTTCTACATATTCAACATCTAACTTCTACATATTCAATATCTAACTTCTACATATTCAACATTTAGCTTCTACATATTCAATATCTAACTTCTACATATTCAACATTTAGCTTCTACATATTCAATGTCTAACTTCTACATATTCAACATTTAGCTTCTACATATTCAATATCTAACATCTACATATTCAACATTTAGCTTCTACATATTCAATATCTAACTTCTACATATTCAACATCTAACTTCTACATATTCAATATCTAACTTCTACATATTCAACATTTAGCTTCTACATATTCAATATCTAACTTCTACATATTCAATATCTAACTTCTACATATTCAACATCTAACTTCTACATATTCAATATCTAACTTCTACATATTCAACATCTAAATTCTACATATTCAATATCTAACTTCTACATATTCAACATCTAACTTCTACATATTCAATATCTAACTTCTACATATTCAACATCTAACTTCTACATATTCAACATTTAGCTTCTACATATTCAATATCTAACTTCTATATATTCAACATCTAACTTCTACATATTCAACATCTAACTTCTACATATTCAATATCTAGCTTCTACATATTCAACATTTAGCTTCTACATATTCAACATCTAACTTCTACACATTCAACATCTAACTTCTATATATTCAACATCTAACTTCTACATATTCAACATTTAGCTTCTATATATTCAACATTTAACTTCTACATATTCAACATCTAACTTCTACATATTCAACATCTAACTTCTACATATTCAACATTTAGCTTCTACATATTCAATATCTAACTTCTACATATTCAACATTTAGCTTCTACATATTCAAAATTTAGCTTCTACATATTCAATATCTAACTTCTACATATTCAACATCTAACTTCTACATATTCAATATCTAACTTCTACATATTCAATATCTAACTTCTACATATTCAATATCTAACTTCTACATATTCAATATCTAACTTCTACATATTCAATATCTAACTTCTACATATTCAATATCTAGTTTCTCACAACCTCTTTATATGTATATCACCTCATCAAGATTGTCACTATTGACTATTTCACATTGACCAAATCTGAGTGATTCAAATGGCTGGACAAGATGCAGTAATGCCAAGATGTGAAATGTCAGCATTACATGAGTACAATAAAACAGTTGCTCCAAGGTTGACCTAATCTTTTTTGCCAATTCCCCTTTATGAATTATTATGTCAACTTTTTCCGGACCATACCGACACATCAGCTCCATTTGTGAAGCACCACGTGACCAAAACCAACACACAGGCAAAACCGACATACCAAGTATGGTTGAATATTTTAAAGTAAAGTAACAATTCTGTATAAATATTCCCCAATACTTGTATTTAAAATCTAGAAGAAGCTTCATAATTACTTCCTTCAATGACCACATGGTATTTTCTTTGTTGTGGAGATAGATTGTTTGAATTTTTGATTTAAATGTGTGTTTATTTCTGACAAATAGTGGCCACACCCACTACTACTTAGTAGTCTACTATTTCTTGTGTCTAATTTCATTATCTGTGGACATAAATGCATCAAGTAAAGTGTATTTTGAAGAACTTTGGATTAGTTTGTGTAAAATTTTTAGAAGATTGGATAGCAGCACACTGCTAGTCATAGAAATAGAGGTGCATGAAATATTATTTTTTTAATTGAAAATTATCTGCCTTTGAATATCTTTACACTATTTAAAATAAATAATATATTTTTTCCTTCCAGATATCATCAATAGATTGATATTTTAATTTTCTGCAACCATTTATCTTTCCGATGACGCATAACATGTACCACATTTAATTATATTATTGTGTGAAATTGTAAAATGAAAAAGGCATGTGATGGAATTTCTCTAAATTGAAAATTGATCTTTTCCAAACCTAAAGACTGCCAAAGTCCGGAAAGGATTAATATCCACCTACTATACGCCAGATATATTACTACTACAAAGTATTTTCTTCATTATACATTTAAAGTTGTAGGTAACTTGATTTTATATTAGTTTTAATTTTAATGTTCTGCAGTTTGGTGCCACAGTCTCTGACGGTCGTACTCCAGCTAAAACTGCCAATACCACTGTAACAGTTACTGTCACTTCAAGTGGTACTATAGGTACTCCCACTTTAAAATGGAACGGTGATCCTTATGATACCACCATCAACATAAACCAACAAGCAAATTCTATTGTCAATGTTAGTATTAGTGCAACCTCATCTTCTTCGGTAAGTCATTGTTTTTCTTTCTATTAAATGTTCATGCAACATATAATTATCTATAGATTCCCTAGTTGTTGATCTTGATCCTATCGCATTAATGTGAGCTTCACTTCTGACAAAATTATTTAGCTTCAGTCATGGTGGTGAACATTTGTCTCATAAATTGCATGTTATATTGTATGTTATATTGTATGTTATATTGCACATTATGTTATATGTTACACTGACAATTTTTGTATTGTTTTCAGAGCTGACAAAACTTTGACAAAAATGTACATTAAAAAGGTGTTTTATGTCATCATCAAGTACCGAGCCTAGTGGCATAGGTGATCATGTCTCTCCACAACATTTGATCTCGGCAGCTATTTATCATTTCTGTTGTTAACCTTCTGCTGAGCCATTCTCTTAAGCTGTCTGTTATTTTTCTCTTTGCTTCCCTCTATCTCTTCGTCCCTCAATTTTTCCAGTTGTTACAATATATTCAAGTTGTTCTCTTCTCATTACATGGCCAAAAAATGATGATTGTCTCTTCCTAACATTGGAAATTAGCTCTCTTTTTGCTTTGACCTTCCTCAGAACCTTTTCATTACTCTTCTTAGCTGTCCATGGTATTCTCAACATTCTTCTGTAAAACCACATTTCTACAGACTCCAGTGATTTTCTTGTCTGTTGTCCTATTGTCCATGAATCGCATTCGTATGTTAAGACTGACTCTACGTAACATTTAAGAACTCTTTTTCTTGTTCCTATTGTCCATGAATCGCATTCGTATGTTAAGACTGACTCTACGTAACATTTAAGAACTCTTTTTCTTGTTTCTATTGTCAAAAATGGATTGCATAGTATTTTCCTCATTTTTTGGAAAGCTGCTTTTGCCTGAGCCATTCTACATCTCACCTCTTTTATACATCTTCCGTCTGAGGTTAACAAAGTTCCCAAATATTTAAATTCATTTACCTGTTTTAATAGTGTTCCACTTGTCTTTATTTTGCACTGAGGTAATGTCTTTTTCTTTGTTGTTACCATTACCTCTGTCTTTTTGCTATTAAGGCTGAGTCCTTTATTTTTGCTTTCTTTCACTATAATGTCCAACATTTCTTGTAACTCATTTTCACTCTTAGCGATTAAGACTGTATCATCAGCATACCTTAGATTATTTATATTATGACCTCCAATTGTTATTCCTGACATGCCCCTTATGGATCTTAAAATAATCTCACTATAAATATTAAACAAATCTGGTGACAGCACACAACCTTGTCTAACACCCTGTTTTATTTGTTGAAACATTCCCAATTGGTTTCCAGTTCTTATGGCCGCTGTTTGTTGCTAGTACATGTTCTTTATTATTCTTAGATCTTTGTTGTCTATGTTTATGCTTTCTAAAATATTGATTATTTCTTGGTGCTTTACTTTGTCAAATGCCTTGGTGTAATCTATGAAACATAGGTATAGATCTGTTTTCACCTCTATGGCTCTTTCTACTAAAGATCTTATGATATAAGTGTTTTATGTAGACGGTTCTTAATTAAGCAATGAAATTGACAGAATCATTATGTATAGCAATATCATCAAGTTAGCATTAAAATTTGAAGTCATTTTGTATGCCATAAACAATTATTAATGGTAGCTTACTATATAATGGGAGCTGCAATAGCTTAGTGGTTAGTGAGCTGGACTACTAAGGACAAGAGATTGGGTTTGATCCTGATTGATGGCTTCCAGGTTCACCCGGCCTGAAATGGGTACCCATGTATTTTTTTTAGAAACAAAAGCAGCACAGGTGCTATACCAACCACATGACCCCAAAAATAATGTGCCGAAGGTCTATAAAAAAATGGGAACTAACACTATATTTCCTATACCACCATGTGACAAAACATCTTTTCTTTTTTTAACTATAAAATGACCATCTTTTTTCAAGTGTATTTTCACATACATTTCTATGATTATACTGCATTGCTATTTTATACTGTTGGGCCTGCAGTTGGTAAAACATAAATGGTTCTTGGTGTTTAATATCTTCATTAAACAATTCAAAGAAAATTATAAAAACACGCATTCTTCACAGCTTTTAAAATAATTATAGTGCAATTATGAGCTATAAAAATAGCAACTTCATCCTGTAGACTAATTTTCAAATCTCACACTTTACTATTTAACATCTATAGATTCAAGAAAATGAAATTAT
The DNA here is from genome assembly GCA_032433765.1 of Megaustenia siamemsis. NCBI lineage: Eukaryota > Metazoa > Mollusca > Gastropoda > Stylommatophora > Ariophantidae > Megaustenia > Megaustenia siamemsis. The sequence goes on along the minus strand of JAVIAB010000073.1, from coordinate 15,177,388 downwards.
AATTCATTTATACCCACTGCAATAGAAATTAATGTTGTCATGTGAGAGCAAATGAAGAATTGAAGATAGGAATTATTTAGAGGATTTTTGTAGGTGAATTGTTTCAACTGAAGCTGTTCCATGCCATTTTTATTTGAGATTGGCGTTTAAACTTAGCAGTATCTATGCATTGGCTTGGCAGTAATATGGTTATTAGGTTCTAATCCAGCCTGGTGCACTTCTGTTGGCCCAGTTTAATAGAAAGAATGAGTACCTGGTTCACTGAGCCAGGGAAGATAATAACATTGAGGAAGAGCACTTGTAACCCACACCTCCAAAGTTACAGCCCAATTCTGTGTTATTATATGCTGTGGGACATTCTTTACATTTTATATTTGTTAAACTTGATGAGTCAGTTACCCATTTTTACCTCTGGAGCAACTAGGTCTTGTATATCTAGAAACAAACATTGAATCTTTAAGTAAAAAAGACAAATGTCAGCCACTTCACTACTCCCATTAAGTGTATTAATAAAACAGTGAAAAATTTGTGTATATTCTACTATTATATGTTTGCTGTGACATTTTCTTGTTTGTTTTAGGGCACGATTACGTACAGAATTTCTGGCGCCTCACCAAGCCAGGTGGCAAGCATGTTTTCTATAAATTCTTTCACTGGAGCCCTAACATTGACTCAATATCCTCCATCAAATCCAATCGTTGTGGCAAGATCCTTCATTGTGGTGAGTTAGCTGTGTCATTGCTATCATATGTGGTTGCTAGTGTGTTGAATAAAGTATTTCTTTAGATTTGTTTCAATATGAGAATCTTACAGCAGAGCCACAGAATATGTACATGTTATGGAGATGATATGTTATTGAGAGATTTTGAACATCTCTTACTTAAATTGTATCATGAATGAAAAAGTTTGCTAAAGGATACAATGAGCAATCGGAGTACATGATGATCTTTTGACTATTGTGAAGAAACATAAAATTAAATAGTTTGCCCATGTATCTCAACCATCAGGCCAGGCAAATACCATTCTATTTGACCTTTCAAGCCGTACCAGCCCATAGTGCATAGACCCAGATACTCTTTCTCTTTTTCTAAATTTTCTTTCTAGCAGTCTCAATCCTTGCAAAGATCTTTTATTAAGTCTCGCCATTTGTCTCTGTTCTGTACATCTCGATCTCAATCAATGAATGTACTGTCCTCAAATTTGCACTCCCAAAGAATGACTGAAATTAGATATACATGAAGGTTGACAAAGTCTGTCAGTAGTTCCCCAACAATCTCCCAGGGTTATGGTATAAAGAAGGAGTTATAAAAAATGTTTCTGAATGTTAGAAAATGTTAGAAATCTTAGTAAAAAAATAGATGCAGGTAAAACATAACAGTTTAATTAAACTTGATACAAACCCAGGTAGGAAAGGTTTATTTGTTTAATAAGAGTCCTTCCTCAAGGAAATTCTGTGGCTACAAACAGTTGCTGCCTTACGGTAAAGTTAAAATAGGCTTTTTGCTTGCTTGCTTGCTTTCGTTCGCCCGATGACTAAAGTATTCTAGAATTATGAATTAGACTGTAGAATTCCTCTTCGATATCCGCTCTTAAAAAGACGTTAAGTGGACATCACTGCGTTGTGTTGTGGTTTGCAGTGTAACACTGTTATATTTGTGCCTTTCGGCCCAACACATCCGACTTCAGCATGACATTTTTGAGTACCGGGTTGTCTTCCCTCTTCGATCCCTGCTCGCTTGGCTAGACTAGACCGATTAGTCTGTTACTAGAGGCACCACGGAGAGGTGGAGCAGGGTCTGGATGGTTCTGGTTCACCGATCCTGGCACAAGCCATCAGCTGTGGATCGCTGACAACTTCCAGTTCTGGTGCTGGGAGGCGCGCCTTAGCCTCCAAATAGGCTTTTTGAATCAGTCCCTAAAAAATTAATGCTTTAGGCATATGTGTTGGACTACAGGAATGCAAAACACAATGCAGCACAATCTGCTAATAATAAAAAAAAAAAAATGAATAAAAATGGTGCTCTGTGTCATCAGGTGGTACTCTGTCATCAGGTGGTGTTCTGTGTCGTTGTATGATTTTCTGTCATGGAATAATTAGATAAGTATAGAGCACATTTTGCTCTTTTTCCTGGCCATTCAATTAGTGTGGAAAATATTGTGTTTAGATTCTTTGAATGAGATGAAAGTGTGTGGAACTGAGAGATGATATCTGTAATGTGTGGAACAAGAAAATGTCAAAAGTCAGGTGTCAACAGCAGCTGAATCAATAACTACCAAGTAGAAAAAGATTCAAATTGGGTATCTGTAACCAGAATTAGAAAACTAGTTGAGCAATCAGTCTTTGTCCTCTTCTGGAGGTCAGAGCACCTTCAGGAATGACCTCAGAGCAATGAAATTTATTCTGCTAGCAAATAAACTAACCATTCTTTTTTTTTTTGACAGCTATTATGTCATGTTTATAAACAAATTATTTGTGTGTTCCTCAGCTCTTCATTGAGGCCTCCATTAATAATCCTCCAAGTTCCACCATCTCAACAACTGTGACAATCGCCTTCAACCGCAACCTTTACCCACCAGAATTCCAGCCACCAATGTATTCAGCTTCAGTCAATGATTATGATCCACCAGGAACAAATGTGACATTGGTCAGCGCTGTAGATCGTGATGTACTGGTAAGCATTAGTTGTTCAAATCCTGCAACTAATATGGGTATGTTGAACATTCCTGGAAAGGTGATTAAATGCTAATGCCAATATTTACTTATTACTACATGGAGATAGGTAACTGTTGTTTGAGCTGCTTTATTAAAGCCAGATAGATCTCTAATTTATATGGTTAAGCAGTAGAGTAGAACATGAAAATGCATTGATACAATATTTAAGGAAGTAATTGAAGGGATTAGATCAGTTAGGAGCGCTGGGTTGAAATGTGGGGAGGTTTTATGTGGTAAAATTGAGGAAAAAATCCTTGATTATGACACCTATCCCATGCGTTATGTCTGTACAATATGTTCATAAAAATAACAACAAACACTAATTGTTACATTTGGAGGTAAAAAAAATAAGACATAATAGATTAGGGCCTGAAATTTGAATGCATGATGCCAAAGGTGTTACTTTTACTTTGTCTATTCACACGTTGGCTGTCAGTCCAGCCATATGTTCAGCTTCCTCTTTGTGTCGTTTGCTGCCTATTCCATGTAAGTGTCGTTTGCTGCCTATTCCATGTAACGAAGATCTGTTTGATGTCTCGCTGACAGTTGAAGAGATTTCCCCTGTCATAAGAAAAAAAAGTGAATTTCTTGAAAATTGGCAAAATTTATTAAAAAAACATTGTTCTTACAACACCTCCATAATTTTTACAAAGTGCACCTGGTGTTTGAAAAAAATAATCCAACATCAAAGGAAATAAATTCAACATTCAGGGGTCACTGATAGCAATAATTAGGAAGGTATTAAAAGGGGGGAACGTTTTGCTCACATCAAACATTGAATTCCAAGGATTTATATTTTGAGTTTGTAAATTTTATGAAGGTGTTGTACTTTAGAGTTAACAAAGAAACATAAGAATTTGATTAAGAGGATTTTAATATGTAATAAAGAAATAGAGAGGAACTTTATCAGATAGATTTGAAAAATTTGTAGAAAGATTCTTAGTAAAAAATATGTAACGAATTGAGCAAGAAACAGAGAAATTTTACAAACAAAACTGGAGTAAATATGTAAACTCTTAATTTTACCACATGAGAATGATATATATATATCCTGACCATTATATCAGTTTGGTAATATCATTGTCTCAAACAAATATCGTATGGCAAACTTAGGGGCAGAAAGAGACCAAAGTGCAAACCAGTGCTGAGATATAAGGATGTGAGCAGAGTTTCCTTGAGTGAATTCTCTATCAGTGAAAGAAACTGGAAAAATCTGGCTGCAGATCGTAGCACATGGAAAACAAAAATAAAAAATGGCACAGCAACTTTTGATGCAGCACTGATATCAAATTCCAAAGATGAAAGGTACAAGAGACGAGGCCAGGCACCACAAATACATCTTGCTAATTCTGTGGATGGATCTGTCTATCCAATATTGGCATATTCAACCACAGGAGAAGCTGTTCAACAAGACAGCATCCAGCATAAGACACTAATATTTTACCAAACTACTGACTTATCATTATTGCTTGCTACCAACTGTCTGTCAAGACACCATAAGCCATATCAGTTTGTTAAAATCCAGTGTTTTCTACAGATAACATGTTTTTGTCTGACCTACCATTTTACTTTTTATACATAATTTAATGTTCTTGTGACTGCCTTTATTTTTAAAATTACTTTGATTGTTTTTGCAATAATCATCATATCTTTTCTTACAGCAACCAGAAAACACAGTTCTCTATAAGTTGGACTCATCTCGTGCAGTTAGTGATTATTTTGAAATTAGCAGTTTCACTGGCCTGATAACATTAAAACGTAGGATGTCTGATGACCCAGCCAAGCCACAATCTGTAGTAGTAAGTTCATGTTTATTACATTTATGACAATATATGATATTAATGGAATGTAAAAATTATTGTCAGACCATTTTTACTAAAGGTGGTTTTTTTTTTTATGTTCTGTGTCAGCCTATTGTTACAGTATTCTTCTCATTTCTTGAGTTGTCAGGGGTGGGATGTGGTTTCTTGGGTTGGCAGAGGTGGGGTGTGGTTGCTTATATCATCAGAGGTTGGCTGTTTAAGTTGTCAAGGGTGGGGTGTGGTTTTTTAAATCATCAGGGTTGGGGTATAGTTCTTAGATTGTCTGTGGTGGGGTGGGGCTGTAGATGGAGGAAGGAACTCTGCAGTAAGTAATGTCTACAAGTATAGCTAATTTAAAACCTGCCGTTCAGTATGAAATAAATTGAGATAAGCAGAGAGTACATCAACATGGACTTGACCGAAATCGGCATGGTGTACGGAAAGAGTTAATCTAACATTTCTGTTTTATTTCATGCTGATATTATTATCTCTGCATGTGGGCTTCAGTTTTGCGCTCGTGCTGTTGTATTCATCATCATTCAGTAATGTTCTGACAGGGTTTCAAGCTTAAATCTGTCATCAAATATAAATGATCTTAGGTATTTTAATTCTCTAAACAACTGCAAAAGTAGAAAACTGGTGAGAATTAATCACTTATCTCAGCAGGCATGGCATTTGATGATAATAATAAAGATTTAACACTAGATTCCAATTGTCGATGTTAAATTACCTTACTGCTATTATTTAGTCAAAATGTGGCAACTTTACAGCTCAGAAAAAACCTGTCATTGCATATAATTATTTTTCTGCCCATCCCACTATGTAAATTATTGGTCCTGCACTTGTTTTTTTCAGTCATATGCTGCCTATGCCATGTCTTCAAAGGCTTGATTAATGCCTTGCTGACAGCCCATGAGAATTTAAAAGTCGGAAAAATTTTTTGTTCTCTTACCACTAATTTTTACATTTTTTCTAAGAGTAGTAAGACTTTTATCACAACTTCACTGTGTATTTGAAGAAATTACAAAATCCAAAAGGATGACTAAGCGGTGGTCACCAAGGCAGGAACAGCTAAGCAGGTACATGGCAGGAGAGACAAATTTGCGTGTGGCAAATTGTCCAATTCCACAAAAATTGTGTTTTATATCATTTTTACAACATAGTAGTAATCTAAGGTCAACTTCACAGGTTATACTCTTACACTACTTTAACTCTTGATTATCCACTGTTATTTTCTTATTATTGATTTTATGGTTATTCATCTTTGGAATTTTCTATATTGATTTCCACATTGTTAGATTGAACTATTGTTGCAGTGTTCTTTATTAAGTTTGCCAGTGCTTGTTCATTGTCTGCTATGCTATCAATGTTATCTGTTAATTTTAGGCTGATAATTAACTGTACTCATGTGATCATGGTGCTCATCTGTCATGATTCTTTCCAAGAATTATTTTGAAGGTGTGTGTGCACATGCATGCGTATGTGTATATTTTGTTTATTTGTTTGTCTTTTGTTTTTGCTCATTTTAATGAAAAAAATCTGACAATAAGTTACATTTTTGTAACATTGCATTTTTTCAACATTGCATTTGTTTAACATTGCATTTTTGTAACACTGCAAGAAAGGTGGCATCCAAATATCTGAAGTGCATCTTGAATAAGACTTGGATGTTTTATAATAATATATAAACTAATCAGTTATAGGAAGTGCATTAATGAAGAAATAGATTTAGAGTCAGCAATGAGAACAAATTGCTGACAAACACCTATACATCCAGTGGAACACCAATTCTAGACAAATCTGGATTAATGCTAACAACAAGCGCAGACATAAAAGCCCGTTGGGCAGAACACTTCAAAGAAATTCTTAAACATCCACTACCCCACAGTTTAATAGATTTTGAAACTGAAACACCAGCAGCAGAATTAGATGTAAATTTAGATGACTTCACCTTGAGCGAAATAGAAACCACATTAAAGCTTATGACCAATAACAAGGCTGCTGGAGAGGATAAGCTAACAGCTGAGATCCTCAAGGCAATTGATAGCCATAATCTAATACATCTCCAAAAATTGTTCAACATCATTTGGAAAACAGAGAAGACGCCTCATAAATGGAAAAAAGGAATCATTGTTAAGATCCCAAAAAAGGGCAATCTTAGAGATTGTAACAACTGGAGAGGCGTGACACTTTTGTCAGTTGCCTCAAAGTTATTCTGCAAAATCATCCTAAATAGAATAAAGGATTCAATAGATACATTAATGTGTGAAGAACAGGCTGGGTTTAGAAAAAGGAGAAGCTGCCTTGATCACATTTTCACTCTACGACTTATATTGGAGGAACACATTGAAAAGCAAAAACCTTTTGTACTTAACTTCATCGACTTCAAAAAAGCATTTGATAGTATTCATAGAGATTCTTTGTGGAAAATTCTGAAGCAATATGGTTTACCATAAAAAATCATAAATATTATCAAAGACATGTATGATGGTTACACATGTGCTGTTCGAACAGAGGAAGGACTGTGCGAATGTTTCCCAATAGAAACTGGGGTTAAACAAGGATGTATTTTATCGCCCTTGTTATTTGGAATTGTTATGGACTTCATAATGAAGAAATGCTGCACTGGTAATAAAGGCATCGAATGGATACAAGGAGACCATTTGGAGGACCTCGACTTTGCTGATGACATAGTTCTCATCAGCAGCCAGATAAAAATGATGCAGGAAAACACAAATGAACTATCATCAATAGCCAGCAAAAATGGGCTTGAGATCAATCATGAAAAGACTAAAGTCATGAAAAGTTTAATTCCAACAGATGACAAAATATACATGGAAAACAAACCAGTAGAAGAGATTGATCACTTTATCTATCTTGGAAGTCACATTGATCGAGAAAGGGATACAAGCAAAGAAATTAGAATCAGAATAGCTAAAGCAGCAATGTCTTTCAGAAGCCCTGAGAAGTTGTGGAAATCAGAACTCATCAGCACAAACACAAAACTTAGGCTATTCAAATCAAATGTACTATCAACACTTACATATACGTGTGAAAGCTGGAAAAGAACAAGAGATATAGAAACAAAGTTGAATGCATTCGAAAATAAATGTCTAAGGAAAATACTTGGTATAGCATGGAACGAATTCAAAACAAACGAGGAAATTAGAGAAATCGCCAATCAACCACTAATATCTTCAGTAATAAAGAAAAGATGGTCATATGTTGGACATGTGATGAGAAGAGATAATAACCAAATAGCAAAGCAAGCCCTCAAATGGCAAACAGCAGGTAAGAGAAAAAGAGGAAGACCCAGGGAGACACTGAGAAGAACATTGATGAGAGAGGCAAGAACAGCAGGATTTGGCTCCCTCAATGAGATAGAGGTGCTTGCACATAACAGAGACAAATGGCGAGATTTGATAAAATATCTTTAAAAGAATTGAAAACTGCTAGAACAAAAATTCAGATAGGAGAAGGTGTATCTTGGTCTACGTCTGTGGGCCGGCTATGGCTCGAAAGGTCAATACATTGATAGATAGATGAGAACAAAGAAAATCACTTGAAGTAGTTTGTGAACTGCACCATGATGGCAGAAGAAGATAATTATCCTGCCAAAACTGTTGAATTCTTAATCTTCTGTGCAATTGTTGTAGTATAAACCTGATTGCATGATTTTGAAGTAGACAATTACACAGTTTTTTGCAAACATTTACAGCTACTAACTAGCGATAAACATAAATGCATATCTGAGACATTTCTTTTTTGTCACTTTCCCCTAGCTTTCTGTGCTTGCATTTGACCCCAGTGTTCAATCAAAGACAGCCACAGCAACTGTAACCATCTATGTCAGCCGAAACCGTCCACCCACGTTCTTGAACAAGTTCTATACAGCAACAATTCCTGATGTTACAGATGTGTTCAGCACAATCCTTGTGGCATCTGCCACTGATCCAGATCCATCAGTAGGTTTCATCTCTTAAAATGATAAAACCCAAATTTGTGTTATTAATTTGTGTTTTGCATTAATTATAATATTTTTCTACATAATACATCAATAAATTATCATTTGTGTTTTTATTTGTTACTTTTCTTTTAACTTGTAGGGAGATTTTTGTTGTGTATTTTGGTTTTTGTAATTTAGAAAATTAGTAAATACGTGCAAGCTATTTAAAAATGTTGCCAGGTATGTCCTTTGTAATATATATATATCATTAACATATATGTATGAGCAACATTCTGTATGATATACTTGACACACACACAAAATTACAGCAAAATTCATGCCAGCTTTGTCACATAACAGAAGTATATTGTTAAGTACTAGGTTGATAATATATTAAGTCAGTATTTTTTGTTAATTTGTGGTGAAGACATTTTTTAGATCTTCATTAATAATTACATTCATATTTTTTTTCCAGACTTCAGAAAATGGAAAGCTTGATTTCTACATTCTTGATTCAACAGCCAATTCCGTGTTTATGATTAATAACAGAAGTGAAATTTCAGCAAGAAGATCCCTGAAAAATCTGGCAGATGTATACACTGTAAGACATTGTACTGCATGTGAATGTTCAGAAGTGGATCAATGTTGAACACGTTCTATACCATGAAATACCACAAATTTGGATTTTGTATCCGACGCACCAATCCCAAAAGCCACAATTTGCTGCTTTTAATTTATCAACATTTTCGCAGTTATTTCTGCTAAAACCTTGTAATTCTCTTGTTACCAGCATTTCCGACTCCATGAATAAACTGTCCCAACAAAATGCATCTTTTAGCAAAATTTTATTTTATTATTTTGCTGTTATTTCAAATTTTAAAAAAAGTTCCAAATAAATAGCGCAACCACTGTGTCTTAAACCCTTTGGTAATGAATGTGTTCATTTTCCTCTTTGTTGTTTTAATTAACTCAAGGTGGGGAAGACAGATCATATTTTCTTGAAGTGTTGTCAGGAGAATCAGTTGTGCAGCTTTGGTAGTTTACATTTTACTGTACAAGATATGGCACTGTTCTATTGTCTATTCAGTGTGTTCTATCACATTTAAAGGATTGCACTGGGTGTCTTATATTTTACTCTTCTTTTTTAAAACTAAATCTTGATGTTGTTCACTCTGCATTTCTGATTAATTTGTTGTTTTTTGTTCTTTTATGGTCTCACAATTTGGGTTTTTTTGCCTTCTGTTCTTTTGCAAATTAACAGAGTTTGAGATTTGTGTGACAATGAATGTTTGTGTGTTCTTTATTTGCCCATTTTTTTATTATGACATCACTACATTATAGACAGAACAAAGGTGGTCAATATTTTACTGGATGGTTGCAGTAGCTTGCCGGCTCTTTCTCACTCTTTTTTCTCCTGTGCATCACAGCATCAAGGGAAAATGGAGTGATCTTGTTAAGAGCTCTACAGTTTGTTATCCCACTTAATAAGTAGTCTGTTTGGTATTTATTTATTCTTTGTCTATCTTGGAAGTCACAATTGATTGGGAAGGGGATACAAGTAAAGAAATTAGAAGAATCAGAATAGCTAAAGCAGCAATGTCCTTCAAAAGCCTTGAGAAGATGTGGAAATCTAAACTCATCAGCACAAAAATGAAACTTAAACTATTCAAATCAAATGTACTATCAACCCTTACATTTGTATGTGAGAGCTGGAAAACAAGAGACATAGCAACAGAGTTGAACACATTTGAAAATAAATGTCTAAGGAAAATACTTGGTATAGCGTGGAACGAATTCAAAACAAATGAGGAAATTAGAGAAATCACCAATTAACCACTAATATCTTCAGTAATCAAGAAAAGACAATGGTCATATGTTGGACATGTGATGGGAACATGTGATAATAACCGAATAACAAAGCAACACCTCAGGTGGGAAACAACAGGTAAGAGGAAAAGAGGCTGACCCAGAGAGACAATAAGAGATGTTTTGTGTCTGTTAGTGATGTCTATGAGACAGATAACACTGGAAGAGAAATGTTTGTGTCTGTTAGTGCTGTCTATGAGACAGATAACACTGGAAGAGAAATGTTTGTGTCTGTTAGTGCTGTCTATGAGACAGATAACACTGGAAGAGAAATGTTTGTGTCTGTTAGTGTTGTCTATGAGACAGATAACACTGGAAGAGAAATGTTTGTGTCTGTTAGTGTTGTCTATGATACAGATAACACTGGAAGAGAAATGTTTGTGTCTGTTAGTGTTGTCTATGATACAGATAACACTGGAAGAGAAATGTTTGTGTCTGTTAGTGTTGTCTATGAGACAGATAACACTGGAAGAGAAATGTTTGTGTCTGTTAGTGCTGTCTATGAGACAGATAACACTGGAAGAGAAATGTTTGTGTCTGTTAGTGCTGTCTATGAGACAGATAACACTGGAAGAGAAATGTTTGTGTCTGTTAGTGTTGTCTATGATACAGATAACACTGGAAGAGAAATGTTTGTGTCTGTTAGTGCTGTCTATGAGACAGATAACACTGGAAGAGAAATGTTTGTGTCTGTTAGTGTTGTCTATGATACAGATAACACTGGAAGAGAAATGTTTGTGTCTGTTAGTGCTGTCTATGAGACAGATAACACTGGAAGAGAAATGTTTGTGTCTGTTAGTGCTGTCTATGAGACAGATAACACTGGAAGAGAAATGTTTGTGTCTGTTAGTGTTGTCTATGATACAGATAACACTGGAAGAGAAATGTTTGTGTCTGTTAGTGTTTTAGTTGCTCAACAACGCATTGAAATGATGAGGTCAGGTGAGAACTAGGTTTTTACTAAATTAAAAATCAAGAAAACCTTAACTTTACTCTAAGCTTATTATAGTTCAATGTAATACTTACTAGAACTATTATTTCTCCCTTTCAGTTCAATATGATGCTCACTATAACTATTATTTCTCCTTTTCAGTTCCAAATTTCAGTGAATGACAGAGGTGTTCCATCAATGAGTGACACAGCTAATGTAACAATCTATATAACAAAGAGTTCTGGACTTTCATTTAATCCGAGTACTGCTACATACACTAAGAAAGAGGATGATGCGACTCCAAATATTCTAGAAACAGCTGTTGCCATAGATGGCGCTGGTGGTGCAGTAAGAGATACTTTATTTTGCTAGCATGTTATAACTACCCAGATTTAAAATACTCGCAAATTCAATAAATTATTGCTAGCATTAGAATTTGTAATCGTTGTATATGTTAATTTCGTGAATGTGTAATTATTATTTTTAAATAGTGATTATAAATTAAGGGGTACTACTTTTTAGCAAACAAGACATATTTTGCTTAATAAATTATATTAGAAAAAATGCCCTAAGTTTACTGTTATTTTCTGTTACTAATAATTATATATTTGGTAGTAATATAGATCAAGAAGGAGAAACAAAAAAGAGATCAGAAGCAGGATTGCAAAAGCAGCAACAAATTTTAAAAACCTGGACAAAGTATGGAAATTAAAAACACACTAAGCAAGAAAACAAAACTTAGAATATTCAATTAAAACGTATTATCAACACCTACCTACACATAAATGAAAGCTTGAGAACAAAAAAGGAGATTGAGAGAAAACTAAACGCTTTTTAAAATAAATGCTTAAGAAGAATACTCTGTGTACAATGGAATGAATTCTAAACTAATATTGAGATAAGATATGGCCATGCAACCAACAGTCTCATCTATAATAAGGAATAGAGGATGGACATATGTCGGACATGTTCTGAGAAAAGACAACAAGAGAATCCCAAAACAGACTTTTCTATGGGAAACATAGAGAAAGATGAAGACCTAGAGAGACACTGAAAAGAACTCAGTGAAGCAAAGTTGGCAAGAATAGACTCATTAGATAAGATGAAAAATCTTGCCCAGAAAGAAATGGGTGGCAACAAACACTACAAGCCCTATGTGACGTCTGATGGTGCTGGAAGGATCAAGATAAAAAACACTACAAGCCCTATGTGACGTCTGATGGTGCTGGAAGGATCAAGATAAAAAACACTACAAGCCCTATGTGACGTCTGATGGTGCTGGAAGGATCAAGATAAAAAACACTACAAGCCCTATGTGACGTCTGATGGTGCTGGAAGGATCAAGATAAAAAACACTACAAGCCCTATGTGACGTCTGATGGTGCTGGAAGGATCAAGATAAAAAACACTACAAGCCCTATGTGACGTCTGACGGTGCTGGAAGGATCAAAATAAAAAACACTACAAGCCCTATGTGACGTCTGACGGTGCTGGAAGGATCAAGATAAAAAACACTACAAGCCCTATGTGACGTCTGATGGTGCTGGAAGGATCAAGATAAAAAACACTACAAGCCCTATGTGACGTCTGACGGTGCTGGAAGGATCAAGATAAAAAACACTACAAGCCCTATGTGACGTCTGACGGTGCTGGAAGGATCAAGATAAAAAAACACTACAAGCCCAAATGCTCTTACATCTATTTACTAGTTACAGTATGAGGATCTCATTGTTAAATTGATAGTCTCAGTGAGTGAAAGATTTAAAAAATATATTGAATTAATCATGTCATTTGTGTTGTCATTGCAGTCAAAGATCGTATATGAACTCATATCTGAAGGGTTTGCTGCAAGTGCATTTAGAATCGATAACAGTACAGGGCAAATCACTCAGATTCTACCTTTCACTAATGACACTCAGAGAGCATCATACTATGTGGTAAGTTACTTTGTTAATGTCATTTGTATCTAAAATTAGCTAGATATGTCATGTCATAACTGACTTAGCTATTCCCTTTTGTGAACACATAGTAGGATTACAATGACTTTTGTGAACACACAGTAGGATTACAATGACTTTTGTGAACACACAGTAGAATTACAATGACTTTTGTGAACACACAGTAGGATTACAATGACTTTTGTGAACACACAGTAGGATTACAATGACTTTTGTGAACACACAGTAGGATTACAATGACTTTTGTGAACACACTGTAGGATTACAATGACTTTTGTGAACACACAGTAGGATTACAATGACTTTTGTGAAAACACAGAAGGGAAACAATGACATTTGTGAACACACAGCAGGAAAACAATGACTTTTGTGAACACACAGTAGGGGAAACTATGACTTTTGTGAACACACAGTAGGAGAACAATGACTTTTGTGAACAGTAGGGAAAACAATGACTTTTGTGAACACACAGCAGGAAAACAATGACTTTCGTGAACACACAGTAGGGAAACTATGACTTTTGTGAACACACAGTAGGGGAAACAATGATGGCTGGTGAAATAGTTTTATTACACAGCAACATTGTCTTTTAAAGATACATAAACAAGATCACTCGAATAATGTAGTTTATGTTTCTAAATGCTAGAGAACAAAAGACAATGAAAATAATGACTGTCACCATTTCATATAATCTGCTTGAAGAGAATTCTCAGTCTATTTTTATCAAACAAATTCAACAACAAAGAACTGCTTAAAAGGTGCAATCTAGAAGAGCTGCTACACAGCCAGAGCTGGGTATGTGCCCAGAAAAGATCTGGAAACAAACAAAAGCAAGAAGACTGTCATGCTGTGGACTCAATAGAAAGGCAAAATGTATACAGACTAAGGACAACCTGGTGGAAGCACATTGTAAATTGAGATAGACAGTGTGGACCAGACATGGGGCATCCTGCAAAGTGTGGATACAGACCATTCAAAATGAAGTAACTTAGCTGTTATTCTGAAAGACACCATAAGATGTATTAGTCACTGATTGCTTTATTGGTCTGTGGCCATGGATAATCAGTCTGGGAACATTGTTTCTGAGTATTATATCATCATCATCATCATGTGCAATACCGGTTAGCACAAGTGATCATACCCTTCAACAATCCTCTATCTACAGTGCATCATACCAATTCTGTTGTTGACTGTTTTTCATGCCATGACACCAAGTTATCCAGTATCTTCTCTCTTTGTCATCCGCAATCTCTCTTTCCCTGTATTTTGCAAGTTTTAACTATGTATTCTAACTTTCCCCTTCTCATTATGTGCTGAAAAATGTTGATCATTTCTTTCTGATGTTTCTTAGGAGCTCCCTATCTATGTTGACCTCATTGAGAATTTCCTCATTGTTCAGGGAACTCTCTTCTGAGAAATACTATCTCTGTGGCCTCAGTCATCTTTTCATTTGTTTTTCTACTGTCTATGATTTGCTTCCATAGGTCAGAATTGGCTCTATATAGCACTGATGAACTCTATTACTCCTTTCTATTGATACTGAGTATTATATAGATTCATATAAAGCAGTATAAACTTCATCGTACTGTAGATATCATTGCATATACTTTATATGTAATAATATATATGTTATGTATATTATATATAGAGAGACTTATAATAATATTAATTTATCAGTCACATTATTTTAAATCAATAATTTAATGTAATAATTTTAACATTTGACAGCTTTACCTCATTTAATTGCCAAAGCAAGTCAACCTGAATTGCATAATCTATTATTCATTTTTCTCTTTATAAATTATAGTTTGAAACATGAACGATTATACAGGTGGCATAAGTACAACTTTGGCACTACCGTCAGCAACAATAATTGCTGTCATTGGCAATGAGTGCAATCAACAGCAATGATAGAGTGTACAACAATTTACAGAGCACTTTATCTGATTTTTATGGACATAAATGGCAATGAAAAAAACAAATGAAAATTAAATTATCAGTCACTGAAACTTTCTGCTAGTGATTCATCTTCAACATCTACAGTCTACACAAATTAGATGTCAAAGAGAAATTGAGAGAAAAAAGGCAATGTAATGTTGCAAAGAAGAATCAAAGATTGAAATCCAAAGGAAATATAATTGGAAGAGAAAATGTTCATATTAATATATTGAACTTTCATGACAGAAAGAAGAAAGAGAAATGTACTTTGACATCAGGTATCATGTCATAAGAAGAAGAGACTTAACTAACTAATAATATAAAATTCACAGGAAGGTAAGTAAAAGTCTACATGATGATTCATAATGATGATGATTCATAATGATGATGATTCATAATGAGGAGACAAAAATAAGGAAATGACCTGCCTTCATGCTGCTTGTTTTTATTAGAATGTATTCCACATTTTGGTACTTATTTTATGTTATCAAACAAATGTTATATACTCCTATTTTCAATTTGTATGACAAATCACCATTAATTGTCATTGCTAAATTATGTTTGCTTGTTTGTGTCTCCCAGTTAAGAGTTCATGCCTACAGAGCAAATGATCCTCAATCACCTCATGCATATAAGATCATCACAATAAATGTGGAACACAATCCAGTAAACCCGTACTTCACAAGTCCTCGCTACAATTTCACAATTCCAGAAAGCCAGCCTTTAGGTGAAACCTTTGGCACTGTTAATGCCATTGACACAGACACAGTAAGCTACTGTTGACAAGATGTTTCCTTTTGTTTATCAATATCGTACCTTGATATCATACCTTCCATAATTTTTTATAACAAACATGGACATCAGACAAAAAAAACCTTACAAAGGAAAAAATCTTCCACGTCAAATTTTCAAGGTGTTAAATGTAATAGCTATTTAATCATTTGCCTTGTAATACAAGATTAATGTGTTTATTGATATGTTAGCCTTAAAATAATGCATCTTGATATTGTCCCTACTTTTTGAAATAGTTATTCATTAAACGCTTACTTTTCATTACAACAATGCATATTTATATAAATTTCTGTATTAAGATTAAATGTGCACTGTACTTCAACAAGTGAGAAAGGCAATCACAATTACTATTTACTTGACATTTTCCTCTTTTGTCTCTCTCCCACAGGGCCGTGCTGGTGAACTGACATATTCAATTTTGCGTACAGGCAACACTCCACTCAACAGTTACCAGTATTTCTATGCAAATCCAATAACTGGTGAATTGTCAGTTACCAGAAGCTTGATGGTTGACCGCCAAACAAACATGTATACTGTAAGTCTTCTTTACTCCATCCCTACTTTTTATTATACTTCTTAGCATTCACCCATTAAACTTTCATGGATGAATTGTGTTGCTAGTTTATGGCAGAGCCATGATATCTGTGGCTTTAGGTTGATTACTCAGAACTAGAATTCTAATCTAAAGGGAGCTCCTAATAAACATCAGAAAGATGCAATCAACATTTTTTGGGTACATCATGAGAAGAGGAAAGTTGGAATACTTGGTTACAACTGGCAAAATGAAAGGAAAGAGATATTGCGGATGACAAAGACAGAAAATACTGGATAGCTTGGTGTCATGACATGGAAAACAGTCAACAACAGAACTGATACGATGTACTGTAGATAGAAGATTGTGGAGGGACATGATCGCCTTCGCCAACCGGTATGGCACATGATGATGATGATGATGAGGTGAAAAGAGTATATTTGTTTACAGGTTTACGAGCCATGAAGAAAATGTATATCTTTATGGGTAAAGTATGTCTTTTTCTTAGAGGGTTACGGTTTATTAAACAGATATAGCCCTTTGTTTCTCTTGGTAGTGGCTTTGGTAACAACTTTACATTATTCTCCCTTTTCCTTTCTTGGTCATTCAGCATCATAGTGTGTGGAGAGAAGACTGAGATTCTTTTTCCGGCCACTAGGTATTTAGATATATTTTTGTTAGCTTTCTCTTATGTACAAAAATCTAAGTGCATTTCTTGTGTTATTGTGTTCATGTCCTACATTTTCTGGGTTTTTTTTCTTGTTCCTGAGGCAGAACCATCATTATTTTTTAATTTGTTATTTTAGTAATCTTATCACAATATATTTTATTTCTTAACCTTGTTCACAGATCAAAATAATACTGAATATAGCTGTGAATAAATGAAAACAACAGCACAACTAGGAATGGCCCTCGCCATAGAATATATAAGGAAACAACAGATAAAATGGTTTGGCCACGTGACAAGGCAGAAAGAACAAAACACAGCACAACGAGCCTTCAACAAAAGTTGTGAGAACACCAGACCTAAGGGTCGACCACGAAAAAGATGGGTCAATGGAATATTAGAAGCACTAGGAAACATAACAGCAGCAGAGGCGAACAGAAGAGCAAAAGACCGCAAATTATATCTCCCCTCGACGCTGAAAGGCAGATGAGTAAGGAAAGAAGAAAAAGAAGAAGAACAGCACAACATATAACAAGGAACTGTTGTAGCAAAAAAAATGTGGTTTTTAAAAGCTTGTATTTTTTCAGAACAATATAGTATCAAGTGATTTGTGAAACATGGAAGACAATTATCAGATCTGAAAAATACATTAATGTCTTTGAGTGCAAGTGTTAACAAAATAATGTTCAGAATATCATGGAAAGAGAATGAGCTAAACTTATCACTCCTACTAAGTAGCATCTATATTGTAATGATCAAAATGAACATCACCCAATGAAACAATTGAATATGTTCTAAATGCTCTATAACTCATTATGTCTATTGTCATTGGTAATAAACAAGTTAATTAATTTTGAAGCTCTATGGTAAAAAATCATAAGCAGCCTTGGTAGCCTAGTTTAGAAAACCACCCCACTAGATACGGATGTTCGAACAGCCTGTGTTAGATTTTGTACTCATGGTTGGATAAAAATTACCCCTGCGGTCGACCCAGCCACTGACAGAAGTGAGTACCAAGGTTTATACTCTGGAAAGGTGAGAAATGGTGACTCACTCATGAATTACAATGCTTGAGGTGACACTAGAAAGGAGTCTCCAAACACTTCTGGATAGGCGACCGAGCAAATATGGATAAAAAAACCTGCGTATTAAGATACAGGTTTAAGTCTCGTACCTTTACCTTTATCTTTGGTAGAAAATCGCTGATATAACACTTTCACAAGATTAGTAATCTTGTGAGAAAAAATTTACTTGAAAAAGAACCTGATTGGTTATCAATTAAAACTTAAAAGACATATGACATATCACAACCAAACAAGATGTGTTTGCAAAAATTCAATATCCAAATATGATTTTTAAAATACTAGACTGGATGAAATTTACCAGAATTTCAGAAAGCCTAATAGTAGACTACCTGTGTGTTACCGGGGTCTCATTATGAGTAAAGAATAGTGACAATGTGACCTTCCAAGCATGTCGTAAGAGGCGACTAAGGAGGTTGATCGATGGCTTGACAAGCTGTCATTGTAAAAACTATTGTTATGGAAACAGCCATAGATTTTAGAAGCAGTATTCTCTACAATATGTGCCATTTTGGCATGCTAGGTTTATGTTTTTTAGATTGTGGTTCTGCCCTATGTGCTGTCTTTGGCTCAAAAGGACAATAGATAGAATAGTAGATTAGCAAGGTTTTTTTATATACTGTCTGGATCTAAAATGTGGCAAGCCAGACAAACAGAAGTCAATGAGGTAGCATATTTAACAATTTTAAAACAATCTTTTAGTACCAGTTGAATTGAAACAAACAATTTTCAATAAATTATTTATTTAATGTTTATAAATGTCTATGTTTATAATCTTCTGCTACATAATATTGCTTTCATTTGATCTTAAATGTTTCATTTGTATAAAATTCAATTTTATTTTAAATCAATCATTCATATTGAATATATATTAAGATATCCTTGACTTGACTTAATTCCCTTGTTAGCCGTGAGCTATGAGCTCTTTACAGCTTAATGCCTCTCGCATGAAGGCGCAGGTCCTTCTCAGTTGTACAGCTGCAGAGTACAGTGTGCTATTGATGGATGGAAGTAGTGGGAGTAACATGCTCCATCGGTTTATATTTGAGGCATGATAATTATTGGGGGTGTCATGAGCGCTTTCCTTTTCATCCCCAAAGGAGAGTAGCTCGGTGTGTTGGTGTCCCAGGATCGTCACGTCCTGCCAGTTGTTTAACACTTGCTTATGGGTCAGCGGGTTCATCATTTTCTCATCATAAACGCTGACACAGTCTGCAGCGGTGATGAAAACTGGCATTCCCCGCCACCAAGGAACCTGCACAGTGAGTCAGAGGTGCAATGACTGCCTTGCTACGCTCCTTTGACGTCCATGGGGATTGACATACAGGAGACAAAAGGAAGAATCAAGGCAAGAACACATTTGACCCATGAGTTGGGGATGGGCTAGTGAATTCAGTGCACACAATTTCTTATACAGTGGGCTGCACTATCGCACTAAGAGGGTACCATCCTCTCCTTGGCCATTTATGTCAGGCATCACACAGTGGGCTGCACTATCGCACTAAGAGGGTACCATCCTCTCCTTGGCCATTTATGTCAGGCATCACACAGTGGGCTGCACTATCACACTTAGAGGGTACCATCCTCTCCTTGACCATTTATGTCGGGCATTACACAATGCTCCTTGTTGCAGGGTTGGCCTTACCCTGGACGGGCTGTTAACTGTTATCTCTAGTTAACGGTTTCCGTCAACCCTGTGACCTCTGGCAACAGACGGGGCTAGCGATGCATATGTTTAGTAACTTATTGTGTGTCCATGGTGTGTTAGACTATGGCCCAGTGTCCAGGAAGAAAACATTCCACTTGAATACACACACAAACCCTGGTTGTAAACAATAGTGTCGGTGGCAGGTTTCCGAGGGTGAGCGATTGTCAGACAAATAATTGTAAATCACTAGAGCGATCTGCAAGCAGCTACTAGGCTACGCCATGTTACCGGAAGTCCATTCAGATATCCTAGAATAGATAGAATATATTATTTGAGGAACAAGTTTGTTTAAGGTGACCTTAACTGCTGCCTAATTGCTGTCTTTTGGTTTTATCGCTTCAGTACCTGTACAGAGCATCAGACAATGGAGTACCAGCAAAATCATCAGATGTCCCAGTGGATGTATTTATTATCAGAAACAATAATCCCCCAGTTTTTACGCCAACCAATTCATATACTGTGAATGTCAATGAAGATATACCTGTAAACAGCGTCATCCTTGCCCTGACCACAACAGAGGCTGACAATGTGAGTTCATTTGATGATTAAGAAATGTGTATTAATCTTCATTCATTCTTGGTCCATTCTTAGAGCTGCCAGATATATTCCTCCATAACCCTTGATCTTGTGTGCTGTGTATAAGTTTGACTGTTGTTCTTTTCTCATGCCACGCCTTTAAACCATCCTTCTTTTCCTTTTGTTTACCTCCTTCACTCCAGTCTTCAATTTTTCCTGCTGTTGCTATTTATTCAACAAACAAATGAAAAGATGGTTAGAGGCCACAGAGATGGGATTTCTCAGAAGAATGTTGAAAGTTTCCTGGACAGTTAAAAAGACGAATGAGGAAATTCTCAAAGAGGCCAACACAAAAAGGCAGCTCTTAAAAACATCAGAAAGAAACAATCAACATTTTTCAGGCACATAATGAGAAGTGAAAAATTGGAATACTTGGTTACAACTGGCAAAATACAAGGTAAGAGATATCGCGGACGACAAAGAGAGAAAATACTAGATAGCTTGGTGTCATGGCATGGAAAACAGTCAACAACAGAACTGATGTGATGCATTGTAGATGGAAGATTGTGGACGGACATGGCCTCATCTATGCCAACCGGTATGGTACATGATGATGATGATGCTATTTATTCAAACCCACTTCTTTTCCCCCACAAATGTGTACTACATTTTCCTAATTTGTTTTTAAATCTTCAATCCCTATTTCTCAATTTATTAAAAATATTCTTTCTTATTGGTCTGTGCTGTTCTACTTTTTACTTCAGCAAAATGTATTTAATTCATATTTTCACTTTGTGATTTAGCATCCTTACTTAATATGAAAGAATATAGGTACATCTCACAAAATGAGCTCCATCCAGCCTTCATATAATACAAACTGAGATATATATATATATATATATATATATATATAAAATATTAGTATTATGTACCTTACTTATTATATGCAAGAAAACCATGTAGAGCCACAGCCACAGTAAAGCAGCTTGTATAGAACATCCAAACAGAAGTTTGTGACTGAGGTCTCTATTGGCACATAGCTCAAAGTCATTTAAATCTCTAAAATGTTGAAACATTCTGCAATCAAATCTTGGTCTTATATATATCAATGTTCAGCATCATGCCTACTGGTGTTTGATAACATGTCTCTTCACAACTTTCTGTCTCTATGGCTGTTTTATCATCACTTATATTGTTGACCACTTATTTAAATTGTCTTGCATTTTGTCTCTCTGTGACCTTTTTTTCTTACATTTTTTAGTTCTCACAATATATTACATTTGTTCTGTTCTCACAACAAGGCTAGTAAGTCATGATTGATTCCTTCTGATAAGCTTTTTATTTTTTTTTTTGCTTTGGCCATTTTTTAGAACATCTTCATGACTCTTTTTTTTAGCATCTTCATGACTTTTTTTAGAACATCTTTATTTCTCTTTTTAGAACATCTTTATTTCTCTTTTTAGAATATCTTATTTCTCTTTTTAGAACATCTTATTTCTCCTTTTAGAACATCTTATTTCTCTTTTTAGAACATCTTTATTTCTCTTTTTAGAGCATCTTTATTTCTCCTTTAGAACATCTTTATTTCTCTTTTTAGAACATCTTTATTTCTCTTTTTAGAACATCTTTATTTCTCTTTTTAGAACATCTTTATTTCTCTTTTTAGAACATCTTTATTTCTCTTTTTAGAACATCTTTATTTCTCTTTTTAGAACATCTTTATTTCTCCTTTTAGAACATCTTTATTTCTCTTTTTAGAACATCTTTATTTCTCTTTTTAGAACATCTTTATTTCTCCTTTTAGAACATCTTTATTTCTCTTTTTAGAGCATCTTTATTTCTATTTTTAGAACATCTTATTTCTCTTTTTAGAACATCTTTATTTCTATTTTTAGAACATCTTATTTCTCTTTTTAGAACATCTTCATTACTATTTTAGAACATCTTCATTACTCTTTTACAACATCTTCATTACTCTTTTACATCTTCATTACTCTTTTACAATATCTTCATTACTCTTTTACATCTTCATTACTCTTTTACAACATCTTCATTACTCTTTTACATCTTCATTACTCTTTTACATCTTCATTACTCTTTTACAACATCTTCATTACTCTTTTAAATCTTCATTACTCTTTACATCTTCATTACTCTTTTACATCTTCATTACTCTTTTACATCTTCATTACTCTTTACATCTTCATTACTCTTTTACATCTTCATTACTCTTTTACATCTTCATTACTCTTTTACATCTTCATTACTCTTTTACAACATCTTCATTACTCTTTTACAACATCTTCATTACTCTTTTTTTAGAACATCTTCATTATTCTTTTTTTTAGGTTTCCATGGTATCCTCAACATTCTTCTGTAAAACCCCATTTCTGTGCCCTCCAATGATTTTCTTATCTGTTGTTCGATTGTCCAGTATTCACATCCATTTGTCAATATTGGTTCCAGATAATACTAATTAACTCTTTTTATTGTTTCCATTGACAAAAATTGGTTGTATAACATTTTCCACATTCTTTGGAATGCTCCCTTTTCCTGAGCTATTCTGCACCTCAACTCTGTTGTACATCTACTATCTGAAATTAACATCGTTCCAAGGTATTTAAATTTACTGTCCTATTTTAATACTGTCCCCTTTACAGTAATTGTGCATTTAGGAGATATCTTTATCTTTGTTGTAACCATTCTGTTTTTTTCCTGCTGAGGCTTCTTCTTCTTCTTCTTTTCTTCCTCATCTGCCTTTCAGCGTCGAGGGGAAATATAATTTGCGGTCTTTCACTCTTCTGTTCGCATCTGCTGCTGTTATGTTTCCTAGTGATTCTAATATTCCATCAATCCATCTTTTTTGTGGTCGACCCTTGGGTCAATGTTTATTAAGGGCTCGTTTTGTGTTTTGATCACTCTGCCTTGTCACGTGGCCAAACCATTTTATCTGTTGTTTCTTTATGTATTCTGTGGCGGGGGCTTTTCCTAGCTTTTTTCTCAGTTCTTCATTTCTGATATTCTCTCAGGCTGTTTCCTGTAATTCACATTGGTAGCATAATATTGGAATGAAAATTGTATTGTGGAGTACCCGTTTTGCTTCTAGGGTTATTTCCTTGTTGGACAAGAGTGGTGATAGCTGTCCAATGATTTGACAAGCTTTGATGCATCTTGAGTCTATCTCTGCTGTTTTTTTACCTCTGAGGCTAAAACCTTTATTTTTATTTCTACCACTATAATCTCAATCATTTTTTCTGTAACTCATTTTCATTCTTTGCAGTTAAGATGGTGTCATCAGCCTACATCAATTTGTATATATCATAGCCGCTGACTGATTTTCTAGGTACATCCTCTACGGATCTTAGTATAATCTCACTATACACATTGAATACATCTAGTGATCATACACACCCTAGCCTAACATCTTGTTTTATTTGTTAAAATATTCCCAATTGATTTCCTGCTTTTTTACTGTCCATACATCATGTTCTTTATTATTTTTAAATCTTTGTTGTCAACATGTATACTCTAAAACTTTGACTGTTTCTTAGAACATTAATTACCAAGGACAAATTGAAATGCAAATGATATATTACAGCATGTTCTTAAAATGGGAGCCGCGATAGCTCAGTGGTTAGTGAACTGGACTACAAAGGACAAGAGGTAGGGTTCGATCCCAACCGACGGCTTCTGGGTTCACCCAGCCTTAAATGGGTACCAGATTTTTTTCTGGGAAAGTAAAGCAGCACGGGCGTAATACCGACCACATTACCCCAAAAATCATGTGCTGAAGGTCTGTAAAATATAGGGTCACTAACACCATATTTCCCTATACGCCACTTGGCGTGACGGGGGTACTTTACTTCTTTTTACTATGTTCTTAAAATCATTTACAGAAACACGGAAAGATCCTAAAATGGGAATAATATAGAATGCTGATCTTGAATCGCAATACATTTTTTCTTCTGTGTTTTCTTAAATTTTCTATAATTGTGTTATTTATTTTGTTTGTGTATATTGTTGATCAGTATTTCATTTTATATTTTTTTTAGGAGGTAGTCACATACTCTCTAAAGCCAAATGACGATTCCTTATACTTTGCTGTAAACAAAACCACTGGTCTGGTCTCTCTCACAGCATCGCTGCTCCAAACATACAATCTTGTATTCAGGGTAAGATAGCAGTGGTACTAAATAGTAATTGAATGGGTAAAGATGTTATCTTATTGTAAACTTTGAGATGTTAAAAGTGTGTTGTTATATTATTTTGTTCACGTTTTAAATGTATTCATATTTTTCATTATTTAGAGTTTTTGATCTTCAACAATTAATATGTTTGTTTGACTTTCAGTTATTGCTGAACATGAGGACTGCAACTGTCACTCTCCAATAATTTATTTAATTCTCTTGATAGAACATTGTCTTTTAAGCTCTATTCATTTTTCTATGGTCCATTGTTCACATCTGTCAATCAAAATTTCAGAATAGCTAAGAGAATATGCTCACAAATGGTTTTTGGACAAACAGGTCTACTATTAATATAATCCTTTTATTGAGATAACTGAAACTAAAATGCAGAGAACAAAATATGTCCCTCTTCTTTGATTTGATTGTTCTCACAAAGGCTTTTTATTTTATCAACTAAAATGAAAAAATTTTTACTGTTACAAATTTGCAACCCACCAAGGCGCTTGAATATTATTCAGTTTTCATGAGAGCATGAGAAAACAGTACAACATGGCAGTCAGATATCTGAGGTTTTCTATGGAGTCAAACAAAGCTGCCAACACTGTTTTAGTATATTCTGTGCTAAAATAGGAACATTAATAAAAAAGTGTATAGGAACGTCAATAGAAAGAGTATAGGAACATTAATAAAAAGTGTATAGGAACATTAATAAAAAAGTGTATAGGAACATTAATAAAAAAGTGTATAGGAACATTAATAGAAAGAGTATAGGAACATTAATAAAAAAAAGTGTATAGGAACATTAATAAAAAAGTGTATAGGAACATTAATAAAAAAGTGTATAGGAACATTAATAAAAAAGTGTATAGGAACATTAATAGAAAGAGTATAGGAACATTAATAAAAAAGTGTATAGGGATAATTAATAAAAAAGTGTATAGGAACATTAATAAAAAAGTGTATAGGCACATTAATAAAAAAGAGTATAGGAACATTAATAGAAAGAGTATAGGAACATTAATAAAAAAAGTGTATAGGAACATTAATAAAAAAGTGTATAGGAACATTAATAGAAAGAGTATAGGAACATTAATAAAAAAGTGTATAGGAATATTAATAGAAAGAGTATAGGAACATTAATAAAAAAAGTGTATAGGAACATCAGTAGAAAGAGTATAGGAACATTAATAAAAAAGTGTATAGGAACATCAATAGAAAGAGTATAGGAACATTAATAAAAAAGTGTATAGGAACATCAATAGAAAGTGTATATCTTCACTCTATATCTGACAAGAGACTCTTCATCTTGGCCAGACTGAGCGCAAAGAATAAAATACATGAGATGCTATTCAAGGAAATTATGTTTTCAGGCAATATGGCTTTGGTTACTCACAAGAAAGTTAATTACAAACTCTGTTAGATCGATTCCCTGCATCCTGCAAGATGTCTGAATTCACCATCAACTTTAAATAAAAGACAAACATATCTACACAGGACCTCCAGATATCATAAGTGACTACAAACTGAAGGTTGTAAAGAAATCTAACTATCTTGGGTCCACCATCACTGATAATTTCTCACTAAAAATATTAATAAAAAAAAGAATCGACATGACCTCATCAAAACTATCTAGCTTAGCATGGAGGGGGTATAGAATAACAACATAGTAAGTAAAGTAAAGAGGCCCCCGTCACGCCAAGTGGCGTATAGGGAATATGGTGTTAGTGACCATACATTTTATAGACCTTCGGCACATGATTTTTGGGATAATGTGGATGGTATTACACCTGTGCCACTTTACTTTCCCACAAAAATCATGTACCCATTTAAGGCTGGGTGAACCCAGAAGCCATTGGATGGGATCAAACCCTACCTCTTGTCCTTTGTAGTCCAGTTCAATAACCACTGAGCTATCGCGGCTCCCAAATAACAGCATGCTGACCATCAATACCAAGGTCACTGTATACTAAGCATGCATATTGAGCACCATACTCTGTGCCAGCAAGACTTGGCCTTTACACACCTCATAAGAATAAAGGTTAAATGTTTTTCACTTGTGTTGTCTAAGGTGTGACCTCACTATCTCATAGACATACAAAGTAACAACAAAGAAGTGTTAGATTGTACTAGAGTAACAAGGATGCTCTCTATCAATCCACTCTATTGCCAAAGATGGCCGAACCATTCGTGATAAACGCACAAAGGACAGATTCTCAAAGACCTCTTATGTGAAATGACAGCCTTCAGCCAAAGAAGAAAATGAAGATTTCTACGCAACAAAGATATCTGTTAGCATGACAAGATTGTTGTTTATATGAGCACAAATGACTGGGAAAAGTCTGTAAAAGATAGATTCAGCTGGAGGCAGACAGTGAGCACTAACCTGAAAGCAGACAGACTCAATTTGAGAAAAGTTTCTGACTCTAAATGTGCCCAAAGGAGAAAAAAGCAACCTCTAACAAGATTCTTACAAGGATCACTTAGTGATTGTCTTTTGAGAAGATGGAATCCTGAAGTACTAGCACTGCTATTTATCATCTTGATGAAATGAAACTGTAAGAAATATTTGTAATTTTCAATTTTTAAGAAATATCTAACACATTTCATACCATGAGCCGCAAAATGCGACTGTGGTAGCCGTTGCGCTAAGCCCAAAAGCCACGATTTGCAGCTTTTAATTTATCGATGTTTTTGCAATTATTTCAGCTAAAACCTTGTAATTCTCTCAATAACTGGTTTTCCAACTTAGTCAACAGATTGTCCCAACAAAATTTGTGTTTCAGATCAATTTTCATTTGTTTTATCACTGTTATTTCAATTATTAACAAAAGTTCCTAAAAACAGCACAACACAGCATGTTAAACCCCTGATAGCAAATATGTTAATTTCAAAGCTGTCATATACAGAAAAAGAAATAGCAAATTTATTTCATCCAGTGATTGTCTCTATATTTATGATATTACACTGAAATGTTTGTCCACAGCTGACAGTGTTAGCTTCTGACAGTAACCGATCACCTCGAACTGCTGAAGCATTTTTGACTGTGCATGTCCTGCGTAATCCAAATCCACCAGTATTTGCAAACAAAGCACATAACTTGGAGATCTCAGAGTATGAGTCACTCAGAAATGTTTTGCTTACAGTTATTGCTAGGGATAATGACTCCTCAGCAGTAAGTTTACATCTTCTGTAAATGTTCTTACAATTGTTTTTTTTTAATTCTATTTCTCATACTTTAATTGTACATTTCCTTGTTTTTAAACTTTGCTTTATTTATGTAGATATACATTATACAAAGTCATACAAAAATTAACAAGCAATAGGATTTGATTTATTTGAACAAAAGCGATAATAATCATATTGAAACTTAATATTATTTTTTATAACATATCACAAATAGGGGTCTAGAATGGGTTGTAATAGACAGTTTTTAGAAGAGAAAACATTTATTGGTTGTTTTTCTTTTAAAGATTAATTTAATAGAACAGACTGTGTGATTTGTTTTCAGAGTTATTTTTCTTTGACTTTGATGCGCATTCTGTATTGTTTGTACATGTATTTCTAATTTGTTAAAGGTTTTTTGAGTTGAGATATTCGTTTGTCCAGTCTTATCTTATTTACAAAGTTGAAATATTCTATTTTTAGTTGTATTCTTGTAAATTGTAACTTAACTGGCTCATTTAGAGTGTAGCTCAGATTATATTTTTTAACTTTAGTTGTAATTCTTATTTCCCCTGCCAGCATACCACCTTTTCTCTATTTTTGTAATCTTATTAAGTTAATAGGGCCAGCATCTAGTAAGTTGTAGGGCCAGCGTCTAGTAAGTTGTAGGGTTAGCTTCTAGTACGTTGTAGGGCCAGCTTCTAGTAAGTTGTAGGGCCAGCTTATAGTAAGTTGTAGGGCCAATGTCTAGTAAGTTGTAGGGCCAGCTTATAGTAAGTTGTAGGGCCAACGTCTAGTAAGTAGTAGGACCAGCTTCTAGTAAGTTGTAGGGCCAATGTCTAGTAAGTAGTAGGACCAGCTTCTAGTAAGTTGTAGGGCCAATGTCTAGTAAGTTGTAGGACCAGCTTCTAGTAAGTTGTAGGGCCAGCTTCTAGTAAGTTGTAGGGCCAGCTTCTAGTAAGTTGTAGGGCCAGCTTCTAGTAAGTTGTAGGACCAGCTTCTAGTAAGTTGTAGGGCCAGCTTCTAGTAAGTTGTAGGGCCAGCTTATAGTAAATTGTAGGGTTAGCTTCTAGAAAGTTGTAGGGCCAGCTTCTAGTAAGTTTTAGGGCCAGCGTCTGGTAAGTTGTAGGGCCAGCTTATAGTAAGTTGTAGGGTCAGCTTATAGTAAGTTGTAGGGCCAGCTTATAGTAAGTTGTAGGGCCAGCTTATAGTAAGTTGTAGGGCCAGCTTATAATAAGTTTTAGGGCCAGCTTATAGTAAGTTGTAGGGCCAGCTTATAGTAAGTTGTAGGGCCAGCTTATAGTAAGTTGTAGGGCCAGCTTATAGTAAGTTGTAGGACCAGCTTCTAGTAAGTTTTAGGGCCAGCTTATAGTAAGTTGTAGGGCCAGCTTATAGTAAGTTTTAGGGCCAGCGTCTGGTAAGTTGTAGGGCCAGCTTATAGTAAGTTGTAGGACCAGCTTCTAGTAAGTTTTAGGGCCAGCTTATAGTAAGTTGTAGGACCAGCTTATAGTAAGTTTTAGGACCAGCTTATAGTAAGTTTTAGGGCCAGCTTCTAGTAAGTTGTAGGACCAGCTTCTAGTAAGTTGTAGGGCCAGCTTATAGTAAGTTGTAGGACCAGCTTATACTAAGTTTTAGGGCCAGCTTATAGTAAGTTGTAGAGCCAGCTTCTAGTAAGTTTTAGGGCCAGCTTATAGTAAGTTGTAGGGCCAGCTTATAGTAAGTTGTAGGACCAGCTTATAGTAAGTTTTAGGGCCAGCTTATAGTAAGTTTTAGGGCCAGCTTCTAGTAAGTTTTAGGGCCAGCTTATAGTAAGTTGTAGGGCCAGCTTATAGTAAGTTGTAGGGCCAGCTTATAGTAAGTTTTAGGGCCAGCTTATAGTAAGTTGCAGGGCCAGCTTATAGTAAGTTGTAGGGCCAGCATCTAGTAAGTTTTAGGGCCAGCGTCTGGTAAGTTGTAGGGCCAGCTTATAGTAAGTTGTAGGGCCAATGTCTAGTAAGTAGTAGGACCAGCTTCTAGTAAGTTGTAGAGCCAGCTTCTAGTAAGTTGTAGGACCAGCTTATAGTAAGTTGTAGGGCCAGCTTCTAGTAAGTTGTAGGACCAGCTTCTAGTAAGTTGTAGGGCCAATGTCTAGTAAGTAGTAGGACCAGCTTCTAGTAAGTTGTAGAGCCAGCTTCTAGTAAGTTGTAGGACCAGCTTATAGTAAGTTGTAGAGCCAGCTTCTAGTAAGTTGTAGGACCAGCTTCTAGTAAGTTGTAGGGCCAGCTTCTAGTAAGTTGTAAGGGCCAATGTCTAGTAAGTAGTAGGACCAGCTTCTAGTAAGTTGTAGGGCCAACGTCTAGTAAGGTGTAGGACCAGCTTCTAGTAAGTTGTAGAGCCAGCTTCTAGTAAGTTGTAGGGCCAGCTTCTAGTAAGTTGTAGGACCAGCTTCTAGTAAGTTGTAGGACCAGCATCTAGTATGTTGTAGGACTAGCTTTTAGTAAGTTGTAGGACTAGCATCTAGTAAGTTGTAGGACTAGCATCTAGTAAGTTGCAGGACTAGTATCTAGTAAGTTGTAGGGCTAGTATCTAGTAAGTTGTAGGGCTAGTATCTAGTAAGTTGTAGGGCTAGCATCTAGTAAGTTGTAGGGCTAGCATCTAGTAAGTTGTAGGGCTAGCATCTAGTAAATTGTAGGACTAGCTTTTAGTAAATTGTATAACTAGTCTTTAGTAAGTCATAGGACCAGCTTCTATTAAATTGGTAGTACGAATTTCACTGCACTTGGGATAATCACGCGGACATTTTGCATAAAACTATTTCACTACACTTGGTGTCTCATTGGTTCTCAGTGTAGAACCAAATCATTTTTCGTGAGAAA
This sequence comes from Megaustenia siamemsis, assembly GCA_032433765.1. NCBI lineage: Eukaryota > Metazoa > Mollusca > Gastropoda > Stylommatophora > Ariophantidae > Megaustenia > Megaustenia siamemsis. The sequence goes on along the minus strand of JAVIAB010000073.1, from coordinate 15,146,733 downwards.
GCCTGTTATACTCTTTGTAGAGATTAATTCATAGACTTGGATGATCCTGGGATATGTTCAGTCCTTTATCCAGTACCCTCTTCACCCCCCCCCCCTTTCCCCTTATCACAGGTGGTAAAAATGAACATGCTGATGAATCCATAGTCAACCAATTTCATGGAAAGAACACATGACTAAATAGAGAAATAGTCAAATCAATTTTTTTTCACATTTTAATTTTAACCTTTGTCACATTCTTGATTATTGGAAATCTATTGTCATTCTTTGCTCACTCAACAAACTAGAGTCCATGTTTTTTGTCACTTATAGTCTGGTATTCTTTATTTCACATTTTGCTGAATGGTTTGAAATTAAGTCTCTTGTTTTTTTTAGCACATTAACTTATGGCAATGGAATTTCACAAAAACTCAATTGTTGTTTTTCTACACTGTGACATTTCACAAATATCTCCACTATAATGTATAATTGAATCAATTAAATGCTTAGTTTTTTTATCCTTAGCATATTTCTTGAAACATTCATAGACTGTTTGTATCATTTTTTGTAATAAATAACTTATGGTGTTTACAGAGTAACAGTGGTCGAGTGACTTATAGTATTATCAACCAAACAGCCGTGCAGCCAACACCAACTAATCTTTTTGCAACTGACTTTTTCTACATTGGACCAAGTAATGGCCAGATTTTTCTGGCAAGACCTTTGACTGTTTATGACTCAGCAGATATGTATACTGTAAGTAAATTAAATTTCAGCATAAAATATTTTGTGGTTATGCTAATTTTATCCCATTTGTAACAATTAATATTTATTAAATAATTATTTTTGAAAATATGTCCAAAATTGTTTATGTTATATTTTATTGTCTTCATATTTCAAATTTTGTTATGTCATGTTCATCATCACAGCTCTCCAGGCACAGCCATAGGTGCACCAATCTTCTCTTCAAAACGCTCATCAGTATGCAGATGCTAATTATACCAGTTTGGTGTTTTGACAATACCTTTTGTTCAGAATATCATTTTGTTAATACCAGTCTTTGCCCCAAGTTTTCAGTCTAAATAGTCCTGTTGTGTTTTAACTGCTTTCAAGGTCCTTCATTATCCCCCTATATCTGAGAGTGTATGTGTGTGTGTGCATGCATATGTTTGTGTATGCTGTTGTTTATTAACTGATTTATGCAGATGACATATAAATGTGATGTGCTGCGATACCAGTTATTCAAATATTGGCAGACTTAGCCTTGAAAGAATCTGTTTTGAAAACCAGCATCTTGTGCTTAATACTTAAGATTAACAGCAGCTAGCTTACGCTCTCTATATGCATGAAAAATGGAATATATAGGTATATATATATATATATATATATATATATATATATATAGCTGAAGATGACACATGGACCAGAAATTGTAGACTCTACATCCGGCAATCTTTGTTATCAAATGTCAGACCCAAGACCCTTATTGTATCTCACCACACACCTCTGTTCTATGTGGGTCTCTCAATCACGGCAAGGTAGTTGATGCTTGCTGTTGTTTCTCGCCTCAGTGTTCTATTTAATGTTTCTCTATATCAATCTCTTTTTTCCTTTTACCCTCCGATTTCCATTTAAGAGCATGCTTTGAGATTTGTTATTTATATATATATATATAAGGTGACCATATTTTTGAAATCCCATTCCGGGACGGAATAATTTTACTTCAATTTTCCACCAATAAAATTACATTTCTTCTTGCTGTCATTTTCAAGTGAATAATACATACATTTTAAAACATCTAATAATATAGACCTACAATACGCTATCAGGATAATCAGGAGATAACAGAAAAACAGTGATACTCACTTAAATTGAAGGTGAAACAGAGATGCTGTACTTTTCAGATGAGTGAATTTTCTGTAAAATGTCCTTCTTTGTATGCAGCATCTTATAAAATTTGACACATGTTCCCTCATAGTTCACTTTGGTGATCAACATGGCTTTTAAAGTTTCAACACCTAGTTGTGTTTTATCATTTGTCCACAAACTGTTCATCAGAGAAAACACTCGTTCTGTTGCAGCATTTGTTCCAGGTAGACACAAAAAGAACTCTGCCAACTTCAGAATATGTGAAACGGGCACATGATTGTTTCTGAAGTGGGAAGCTAGTTCAACCCAACGCTGCCCTGGTAATGTTTTATTAAGACTCCACTCACTAATTTTTTGTGAAGTAACGAACTGTTTCATGTAGACATATTCGTCATACATTCTGGAAAGTCGACTGAAGGCACTGTTTGACTCACTAATGATGAAGACTTCTCAATATCTTCCCAATTTGGTGTTCTGTTCAGTATTACCCAGCTGTAAGACTCTAGGTTTTGAAAATTATTTGCAGCCCATTTCTTCAAATAACTTAAAGCTGTTTCATAAAATGAAGAAACACTGGCGTTAAACTTGTTCGCATCATCACAGGGAAATCTTTCCATTTCCAGCTTTTTAAGGATTATCTGAACTCTTGATGGCAAGAAGCCGTCTTCCAGCTTGGACTCCAAGATAGCTTTCAACCTATTGATGTTGTCAATGACTTCAAATACAGTGACCATCTGTCCCTCTACTTTCTGCACTGCTTTGTGGAAAGAGGATGCCTGACTGTGAACCAAAATAAGCCATGCCTCAGACAGTGGGTTTTCAAAGAATTCCTGTATAAAAACTGGGCATCTGTCTTGAGATTGAAAATATGATTTTAGAGGCAGGAACATGTAAAGAACCCTTTCAACAGCAGGCAAGAGCGCAAGCCACCTAGTTTGTGCATAACCTAATATCATCTGGAAGTCTGTGTCGACAAACTGACAAAACTCCTTGAGACTTTCAACTCTAACTGTGTATGATTTGAAGTACAGATAAATTTTTGCAATAGTCATTTCAACATCAACAGGCAATACGTCTGCAGCTGCTCGAACAGTGTTGTGGAAAATATGGCAAGCACACCCAACACCTATCAAACTATGTCCAAGGTTTTCTTTCAGTTTTGTGAAAACATTGTTCTGTCCTTTTCTTTCAGCGCCCCCAAAATTAGAATTTGTGTTGTCTGCACAGAATCCAACTACTTTCAGTTCTAAACCATTTTCAGTTAGACAGTCAATAAAAAAACTACTTACTATATCAGATGTTTCACCCGGCAATGACTTCAACTCTAATATTTTAACTTTCAGTCCCTTATTGCGATCAAAGTATCTGACAAGCAAAGGAAAAATCTTGATTTCTTTGTGGTTGGAGGCATCTGTCAGTATGGAGATAAATGTTACGTTTTCTAGGTCACATCTCAACTCGTTTAGAGCATGGGGTGTGAACACATTCCGAATAATAGCTTCTGTTTTCGTACGTGCACAAGCAAATTTTGGTTCTAAAGTTACCTGAAGCAATTTTGATGTGCAGTCCATAGATCTAAACGTGTGATTGTGCATCACTGTATGATATGCAAAGGCACCTTCTGTAGCAGCTAACTGTTCTTCTTTGTCACCAACCTGTTCAGCTCGAAAAAAATTTGTCAACGACGAGCTTGATGCAGCAGTAGCTACGGCTCTCTTATGTTTATCACTATTTATGTGGCTCTTAATATCACCACGTCCACTATGGTTAATAGTAAACCCGGATGAACATATTTTACATCTTACAGTGAAGTCTGATGACGATGTAGACTTTTTTATAAAAGGGTATTCCTTTTGTAAATCTTGATTAAAACTACAATTACGCTTCGGTGCCACTTTTTGCGAACGTGAAAGTGAAAGTTAGTAACACAACGAATATATATACGAGATTTAAAACTAGGAGCGCATTCTACTGTTTTGATATTAAACAAAATTGTCTACACAGCAACGGAATAATATTTTTTTTAATTTAAGAAATGTACGCAGTAAATGGCAAAATTGGTAAACGTTTGTGTCCCAAATTATTTTTTATCAAATCCGGGACAAAAGCTAAAAAATATGCCAAAATCGGGACAAAACCGGTACGGCAGCTAATCAAGGACAAAGGTTCAAAAAATGTCAAATTCCGGGACTGTCCCGGACAATCCGGGACGAATGGTCACCTTTTTATATATATATATATATATATATATATATATATATATATATATATATATATATATATATATATATATATATATATATATATATATATATATATATATATATATATGATGTAATTTTTTTTTAATGTGTTGTTTTGTTTGTTTTGGCTGTAAATGTGCATAAAGGTAACTTTCACAAAAAGAGATAAATTGAACAGTGGTCTAATTATTTGTTTACTTATAGTTTTTTCTTTTTTGTTACATGTCTACAAAATTGTTTATAATTTCAGGTAAAATATTTCCTTCAGTATTTCTTCACTAATGTGTGGAGTCTAATCTTTTAACACTGCAATAACTAATTTTTTTAAAACCTTTTATGAATAAAAAAAATGTGTGGCCAATAATGGTTTTTTTAGACCTTCTGTGGATAAAAAAAAATGTGCAACCAATATGGCTTTTTTGGTAGACTTTATGTGAATCAAGAGAATGTGTGACCAGTATGGTTATTTCTAGACCTTTTGTGAATCAATAAAATTTGTGGCCAATACTGTTTTTTTTTTTTTCATATTTGTGGCCAATATAGTTTTAGTTAGACCTTTCGTGAATCAAGAAAATTTGTGGCTAATATGGCTACTGTGTTTTTTTTTCTCAGCTTTTTATACTTGCTCAAGATGGTGCTATCCAGCCTAAGTTTGACACAACGTTAGTTACCATACGCATTCAACGTAACATGTATGCCCCCACACTAAACAGTAGCAGCTATACAGCATCCATCAGTGGTTACACTCCAATCAACTTTGTTGTTATCAATTGCATAGCCACAGATGCTGATGAAAACATTCAGTTAAACAGAAATGTAAGTACTGAATTTTATTACCTTCAATTTCTAGGAACTTCTCTTTTCACCTGATACATAGGAGACATGCAATCATTCTCAGATCCTTGTGAGAGTATGAAAATTTTTAAAATGTAAACATTAAAAACAGTGCATAGGATATTCAACTAAAATGATTTAGCCATCTTTACTTGTGAATGTGAAAGCTTAAATAACAAAAGAAATAGAGCGAGAATTAATTATCATCATGTGCCATACCAGTTGGTGTAGGTGATCATGTCCTTCCACAATCTTCTATCTACAGTGCATCGTATCAGTTCTGTTGTTGACTGTTTTCCATGCCATGACACCAAGCTATCCAGTATTTTCTCTCTTTGTCGTCCGCGATCTCTCCTTCCTTTTATTTTGCCAGTTGTAACCAAGTATTCCAACTTTACTCTTCTCCTGATGTGCCCGAAAAATGTTGATTGCTTTTTTGTGATGTTTTTTAAGAGCTCCCTTTTTGTGTTGGCCTCTTTGAGAACTTCCTCATTGATCTTTTTATCTGTCCAGGGAACTTTCAACATTCTTCTGAGAAATCCCATCTCTGTGGCCTCTAAACGTCTTTTCATTTGTTTGTCTACTGTCCATGATTCGCTTCCATAGGTCAGAATTGGTTCTATGTAGCACTGATGAACTCTCTTTCTCATTTTTATTGACATAGATTTGTTGCATAAGATATTTTTCATTTTCTGAAATGCTATTTTGGCCTGAGCTATTCTGCTTTTTATTTCTGTGGTGCATCTCCCATCTGATGTAATTATTGTGCCCAAGTATTTGAAACGTTGTACTTGTTTCAGATTTGTCTCGTTTATTTTTATCCTGCATGATGGTGATCTACGTTTCATTAACAACATCGTTTTTACGATAGCGGCTTGTTAAACCTCTGATCAACGGTTCTATACCAAGCCGGAGAAAAATAATTCCTCCATTTTGGAAACAACCGGAAACGTTTATTTTTATCCTGCATGATGGTGATACATGTGCAGTTCGAACAGAGGAAGGACTGAGCGAATGTTTCCCAATAGAAACTGGGGTTAAACAAGGATGTATTTTATCGCCCTTGTTATTTGGAATTGTTATGGACTTCATAATGAAGAAATGCTGCACTGGTAATAAAGGCATCGAATGGATACAAGGAGACCATTTGGAGGACCTGGACTTTGCTGATGACATAGTTCTCATCAGCAATCAGATAAAAACGATGCAGGAAAACACAAATGAACTATCATCAATAGCCAGCAAAATTGGGCTTGAGGTCAATCATGAAAAGACTAAAGTCATGAAAAGTTTAATTCCAACAAGTGACAAAATATACATGGAAAACAAACCAGTAGAAGAGATCGATCACTTCATCTATCTTGGAAGTCACATTGATCGAGAAGGGGATACGAGCAAAGAAATTAGAATCAGACTGGCTAAAGCAGCAATGTCTTTCAGAAGCCTTGAAAAGTTGTGGAAATCAAAACTCATTAGCACAAACACAAAACTTAGGCTATTCAAATCAAATGTACTATCAACCCTTACGTATGCGTGTGAAAGCTGGAAAACAACAAGAGATATAGAAACAAAGTTGAACGCATTCGAAAATAAATGTCTAAGGAAAATACTTGGTATAGAATGGAACGAATTCAAAACAAACGAGGAAATTAGAGAAATCGCCAATCAACCACTAATATCTTCAGTAATAAAGAAAAGACGATGGTCATACGTTGGACATGTGATGAGAAGAGATAATAATCGAATAGCAAAGCAAGCCCTCATATGGGAAACAACAGGTAAAAGAAAAAGAGGAAGACCCAGGGAGACACTGAGAAGAACATTGATGAGAGAGGCAAGAGCAGCAGGAATCGGCTCCCTCAATGAGATAGAACTGCTTGCACAGAACAGAGACAGATGGCGAGATTTGATAAAATATCTTTAAAAGAAAACTGCTAGAACAAAAATTCATATAGGTGAAGGTGTATCTTGGTCTACGCCCTATGGGCCGGTTACGGCTCGAAAGGTCAATAGATAGATAGATAGATGATGGTGATGATTGTTTCTTCGATATAACCATTACTTCTGTTTTCTTACTATTCAGACTGAGACCTTTCTTGTTGCTTTCTTCTACTATTATGTCTATCATTTCTTGTAGTTTGTTCTCTGTCTCTGCTATTAAGACTGTGTTATCCACATATCACAAATTATTTATGTTATAACCGTTGACTTCAATTCCTTTTTTGTCTACTATTGATCTCATAATATATTCACTGTAAAGTGAAAACAAATCTGGTGACAGAACACAGCCTTGTCTGACTCCTTGTTTTATAAATTGGAATTGTCCTGTTTGGTTGTTAATTCGTATAGCTGCTGTTTGTTGCCAGTACATGTTTTTTATGATTCGCAGATCCTTGCCATCAATGTTTAATTTCTCCAGCATATTTATTATTTCCACATGCTTTACTTTGTCAAATGCTTTCGTGTAGTCTATAAAGCACATATATAGATCTTTCTTTACCTCTATAGATCATTCTATCAATGTCCTTAAGATGTATTATGCATTATTGGTGCCCTTTCCTTCCACAAATCCACATTGTTCCTCACTTATTTCTGGTTTTATTTTGTTCCTTACACGTCTTATGATTTTTCTTAGTAATATTTTAGTCATATGGCTCATGAGACTAATAGTGCGATGGTCTTCACATTCAGTGGCGCCTGACTTCTTTGGTATGGCTACAAAGATAGATTTTAGTAGATCTTCGGGTATGTGTCCAGTGTTATATATGTCATTGAGTAATTTTGTTATGACTTGTACTCCCAGCTCTCCTAATGCATTTATCTCTTCGATTGTTATATTGTCAGGACCTGGAGCTTTGCCTCTTTTCATGTGTTGAATTGTGTCCTCCTCTTCACTCTGTATTATTGGTGTCTTCATTTGAATTGTTTAATTCTGGTCTTTCATCATCATAGAGTTGACTGATATATTCTGTCCATCTTTCCATTGTCTTCTTCTGTTTTATTATATATTTCCTTCCTTTGATTTTGAAAGAAAAGTCATTTACAAACATTGGAATGAATTCATGACTAGTGCATAAATAAAAGAAGTGGCTAAGCAATCATGAATCTTATATACCAGGGGAGTGGATGGATGGATGGATGCGTTCGCCCGATGACTTAAGTATTCTAGAGTATTCGTAGACTGTAGACTTCCTCTTCGTCATCTGCCCTTAAAAGGACGTTAAGTGGACGTGTTTTCGTTGTGTTGTAGTTTGCAGTGTAACACTGTGATATTTGCGCCTTTCGGCCCAACACATCCGACTTCAGCACGACTTTTTTGAGTACCGGGTTGTCTTCCCTCTTCGATCCCTGCTCGCTTGGCCAGACTAGACTGGTTAGTCTGTTACTGGAGGCACCGCGGAGAGGTGGAGCAAGGTCTGGATGGTTCTGGTTCACCGATCCTGGCGCAAGCCATCAGCTATGAGTCGCTGACAACTTCCAGCTCTGGTGCTGGGAGGCGCGCCTTCGCCTCTTACCAGGGGAGTGATTATGATGATAAGATTCTGTAAATCTTTATATGTTAGTATCTTAAATCATGTGTTGCATAGTTCACTGCTTAATCTACTTTATCTGTTAGTATCTTAAATCATGTGTTGCATATTTCACTGCTTAATCTACTTTATCTGTTAGTATCTTAAATCATGTGTTGCATATTTCACTGCTTAATCTACTTTATCTGTTAGTATATTAAATCATGTGTTGCATATTTCACTGCTTAATCTACAATCGAAGAGAGATAAGATCAGAAATGATAACTGAGAAAAAAGCTAGAAATAGCCCTGGCCATTGAATATATAAAGAAACAACAGATAAAATGGTTTTGCCATGTGCCAAGGCAGAAAGATTAAAACACAACACAACAAGCCTTCAGTAAACGTAGTGAGAATACCAGACCGAATGGTCAACCACGAATAAGATGGATGGATGGAATATTAGAAGCACTAGGAAACATAACAGCAGCAGAGGCGAACAGAAGAGCAAAAGACCGCAAATTATATATCCCCTCGACGCTGAAATGTAAATGAGGAAGAAAAGAACAAGAAGAATCTACAGTCAATGAAAGAGAGAATGGAGCAGCAGGAATTTTGATATGTCTTAAAAATGAGCACGACAAATTGAAGTACCACCCTTTCGACACCCTAAAGATAGGAACCTCTGATGAATGTGCCTGTGACACAAGCAAAATGACTGCTGAACATCTGTTAAAATCATGCTCAATTTATGATGAACAAGGAATGCTCTTGTGGCCATCACCAGGACCATATTGAAACATGCTGTAGTATGGCGATGCACTAGCTGATGAATGCTTTCTTCAAACTTATTAATATTGACTTCTAGAAATGTACACAGCAGAAGAAGAAACTGCTGTCTGTTTTCATGATAAACTGCTTAAACTGCTGTCTGTTTTCATTATAAAATAGAATAGGCAGTCGGTAAATCTTTAGCTCTTGGTATCTTTAATTATATATTGCATATTTCACTGCTTAAACTGCTGTCTGTCTATATACAATTAATTTTAATAAAAATAAAACTGTTTTTAACATAATTATTTATGCATTACATTGCAAATTTTGCTTGTAATAATAACAGCATTTATTTTAAAATGAAAATATGCAATAATACATTTGAGAAAATATGAATCAAGGCAATATTTCATGTCCTTAACTTCTGTTTTAAATTGTGTCAATCAGAATTGTAGGAAAAATAGCATTTTTTTTTTTGTTAAAAGAAATCTATTGATTTATTTAATAAAATCTGACATAGAACTCTGAGAGATCAATTTTGGGCTGAAAGGCGCCAGTCTACAAGCTGCAGATCTATAACAACAACAACAATAGATCAATTTCAAATGTCGCACGTTTATGAGAAGCAGACAATAAATCCAATTATTCATATAGATTAATGTTATCTTGTTTTTTTTTATATAACAACCACACAAAAAATTATTATATCTCAGCAATTTTGAAACATTTTTTGGTACCCTTTTATTTTTAAGGAATTTTGTAGCTTTCCATTTGATGTGTTATCCTTGTGTGTGCATGGCTATGTTAGTCACATCTCATATCTTTGTGTGTGCATGTCTATGTTAGGCATGTGTCATATCTTTGTGTGTGCATGTCTATGTCAGTCATATCTCATATCTTTATGTGCATGTTTATGTTAGTCATGTGTCATATATCTTGATGTGTGTCAGTGTTAGTCATGCCTCGTACTGTGTGCATGTCGGTGTTAGTCACATCTCATATCTTTTTGTGTGCATGTATGTGTTAGTCACCTCTAGTGACTCAGGCAGATGGTGCTCGTAAACCTGGGAGGGCCGACCATCTAAGGGCAGAATCCCCCTACAGAAAAGATCATCTGCTGCCTTGCAGGAAGATTGGGAACAATCAAAGGCTAAGGAAAGCAAACCTGAATAAAATGCTGGCTGAAATCGGATGCACTGGGCCACTGGCGCAGAACACAGTGCAATGTTTTAACGGGTGTTCAATCAGAGTGGATCTGGCAGACTCTAATTGTGATGTTCTGTCTGTGGGGGCGATCAACACACTTAACCTGACAGCTGACATCGTGTGAGAGTCTGGGATCCTACTCTGATTGAGTCCTGATCGCAGAGAGAGAGAGAGAGATTTGATGTGTTTATAGCAATATAACCATGTGATGTCTGTACTGTGATTAGTGAACTGGACTACTAAAGAAAAGGGGTTGGGTGCAATCTGGGTCATTGGCTTCTAGGTTCACCCTGCTTTGATTAGCCAGATTTTTGGGAAAGGAAAGATAGACAGCTCTGGCATAATATCTACTGCATTACCACCAAAAATATTGTGCCAATGTTCTGCAAAGATTATGGGTACTAACATGATATTCCTTATAAGCCACTCAAGTGGTGTGATGGGGGTCTTTTTTTCTTTCTTTCATTTCATATCATTTGGCAAAAAACTCTAAAAACTTGGCTTCATTCAGGTCAGTCATCATCAGGTCACATGTCCATTCCAGAATGTTGCATTCACCACAACCCATCTGAAAGAATCTCTGTCTTTAACCTGATTCTCCCACTGCTTCTGTTATCGTGTTCAAGGTGTCCTTGATGTCTTGAAACTACCTTCTTCATGGTCTGTCCCTGATGCATGGTCCAGGAAGCATGCCTTCCATTATTGTTCTTTCCAGCCTGCTGTGTCTCTTGACATGGTCATAGTATTTTAATTTCCTCTGTTGAATGCCATTTATAAGCCAGTTCTTCATTGCTCTTTTTCATTATTCAACATATCTTAAGGATTTTTCTATAGCATTTTGTTTCAAATGAATTAACTTTCTTCCTTGCTGTTTGTGAGATTGTCCATAATTCATGACCTTATGTAAAATAAAATTGCTATTGGAAAGATATATGTCCTCAGTAATTTTATTTTTACTGCCTTGCTAGTATTGTGCCACATGTTCTTCGTGGTGTTTAATTTCTTTTGATATCTTCCTGACAGTCTCCGTTGTTTGTTACTACAGATCCCAGATATTCATAGTTTGTTACAATTTCAAGTTCTTCACTGTTGATGATGATTTAGTGTTAGCTTTTTGCTTTGTTAAAGGGCATTATCTTGGTTTTCTGTATATTCAGAAAGAGGTTTTGCTCATCACTGTGTTTTTTGACTCACTGAATTATCTCATTTGATGCTTTTTTAGCTGTTTTTTATTCAAGTACATTTGGAAAATATTCATTAATTTTTGTAAAGCATATACTACAGTTATTTTTGTGACATAAAGAAATAATAAAGTAAAAGTAAAGTGCCCCCGTCACACCAAGTGCCGTATAGGGAATATGGTGTTCGTGACCATAAATTTTACAGACCTCCAGCACATGATTTTTGGGGTAATGTGGTCGGTATTATGCCCGTGCTGCTTTACTTTCCCGGAAAAAATCCGGTACCCATTTAAGGCTGGGTGAACCCGGAAGCCGTCGGTTGGGATCGAACCCTACCTATTGTCCTTTGTAGTCCAGTTCTCTAACCACTGAACTATCACAGCTCCCAAACAAATAATAACAAAACTAAAAAAACAGCAACTCACAAAATGAAGTTAGTTTACAAATTAATAAAAAGTAACAGATACTCTTGCTTATATTTTCCTTGAATTTTTACAATTCATTGAATTCTTAGTGTTGCATTTAATAAAAATGTCTGTTTGGTCATTTCTAAATGACACCATTTTATTTCAAAATGTTTTAAAACGTTAACCTTTTACAGCATTTTTAAAAAACCATAATTGTAATAGTTTCTATATAACAAGTGATTATAAATACTTATATACAATAATTATGTAAGTATAATTAATATCAAGCAAGCACTCACACTACAGAAGCGTCAGTGATTGAGTGGTTAGTGCTGATCAAAAGTGTTTGAGCTCAATTCCCAGAAATGGAGAATATTTTTTTTTTTTGATTAGCAAGGCTCCAGAGTTCACCTAATGTCTAAAAATGGGTACCTGAGATTTTTTTGAGAAATTAAATGTTGCTTGGCATGATACTGGCCAGATCTAAAAAATGTGCTATGATTATGGGAAGATGTGGTGACTATCACAATTTTCCTCATTCGCCTAACCAGGCTTGATGTGAACCTTTTACTTTACTCTCACTGAAGAGTTAAACAGTGTAATGTAGAGCAATATGTGATTTAAATGTGATTCCAAGTCCTGTTTGCTGCCGGAGCTACTGAGTTTAGTGCTCTGTATACACCATGAGCTGTGTGTTTCATCCATTTTTATTGTGTTTCGATATTCCGATTGCTTACGACGAATGATGATATTGTATGAAAAGGAACAGATGGCTGTGTTCACTTTCTGTGCGGTTTCGCCTTATGTCTTTTGGCGTGTGCTGAGACTGCTATGATGGGGACTGCAGCTGCCTTTCTTTGTTTTGGAGAGGAGATATTAATTCAGATGATTCCACTGGCACAGGCGGTTGAGCAATTATGGATTTTAATTTGTTTGCAGTGATACCAGTGCCTACCATAACCATAACCATGTGATTTAAAACTATAATTTTAACTATTAATGGTTTTTCAAATGTACTTTTTTTTTGTACTTTTTGATTGGCTGTTTCTAGCACACTTACAAGCAGAACTATATCTGCTAAAATGTTATTTTAGTAAAATTGTATATTTAGATTAATTTTAAAAAGAAACAAATGCAGAAAGTCACACAAATAGTCTGTAATTTTTCCTTACATATGATTTGTAAGACCTTACCAGTAAATTTTCTTAAAATCCCTTTCATCTTAAAGTGGAAAACTTCACTAATTGAAGTTATTGTAATGTTTTTCCTTGTTTTTGTTTTACAGACACCCAATGTGCAGTTAAATTTTACTCTGAAAGACTACTCAGAGACCAACAAACAGAGCCGATTCTTTGGTATAACCCAAGATGGCAGTATCTATAAGAAATCAAACACTGATTTTGATTCTGGGACTGTACTTCAGGTTGATCAATTTTTTTAAAACTGTTTAATGTAGAGCATAATCTGTTTCTTTGTTTTTTTGTTTTTTAGTTGTGCTTGTGTAGACTTTGATTGTGCATGAATGTGTTCACATTCTGAATGTGTTCCACAAATGTGGATGTTTGCTTAAACTAAGCTAGATCCACAGGACCCAATCAAAAGTCTGAATAGAAGAGACCAAAGCCTGATCTTCTAGATGTGAACAGGACATGTTTGCATCAATCAACACCTGCACAAGCTAGATCCCTGCATAATCCTATGTTCAGACACTACCATTATCAGCTAGAATCTGTTGACCACTTGTTGCTACACTGCCCGTACCTGACTACCAAACGAAGACAGCTCTTCCCAACCCATCCTACCATTGACAAGACACTTTTTGGACCCACAGACAAGTTAAAAAAGATATGTAACTTTCTGCGACAAGCAACACGCTGTAAAGAGCAACTGGTTAACAGCTAAGGGAATTACATCAAATCAAGTCAAGATGCATGCTGAAAGGTGCACATCAAACTGTAAGTGATTAATATAGAAGAAAAAATGAAGAAATTATTAGTGTGACATGTTTGTGGGAGCTGATGCTTAATATTTTCTGTTCATTATTTCAGTTTATGGTTGTAGTCAGTGACAACAATTGGAGACATAATAGCTCATCACCACCATCATCTGTCAGCATCTCTGTAAGTTCAGTTAGCACTGTCAATGGCACTCTTGGATTTACTCAACCCATATACTTGTGAGTGTTTATGTAATCCTAAATGTATTATACTATTAATGGTTATACCTGCAAAATTATTTCAATCTTTGTGCTAGTTTTTATAATCTCTTAAATTGATTTAACCTTCAGATAAATTCATGTTCATCCTCAGACTTAATTTTCTAGGTTATATTATTTGTACAAATGATAATTTATAAATTGTAAATAAGATTATATTTTTATTAATTGTACATTTTAGCATCAGCATTGTGTTTTTACACTCCAAAACTTATTTAACTGCTGTACTATTGTTTCTGCACTTATTATATTTATTCAACCACTATATTGTTTATAGATATAAGTACCATTACATCTGGAAGTTACAAATAAAATAGACAAGATTACCTTCTTTAAACAGCAAAACAATATAGATCTATAGCTTATAAATTAAAGTTACATTTGCTAATAGAAAACTACCACGCCAAACAAACAAAAATACAGTTGTAGAGCACATAGTATGTAAAAATAGAAAATATCACCTAAACCAAGTTTCATGATGAACACAGAAACATAGGGACAAAATTAACCTTGACTTTGATGTTTGTCAAGTGAGTGGATAACACTAATATTGATAAACCACCATGTTTTTTTTTTCCAGAGTGCGGATACAAGAGAACAAACCTAAGGACTATCCAGTCCAATTCTTAAAAGTGGAAAACCAGCATCTGCAAAATGTTGTTTGCAACACCACAGATATTTCAGGTGTGCAAGACAATGTCAAGATTCATCAAACACAACTTGCTGCATTCATCCCTAAAGTTTACATTCCTTTCTGTTGCCTGTATTCTTTTGTTTTTCATAATTGAAGGATTATTGAGTGAATTTTATACACTACAATTTCTACCTTTCAGCTCCTTGCGGAGCTTAGGTCTTCAACAAACACTTTCCAAGCTGTTCTGTTTGGTGCTATTCTCTTCAGATCACTCCATGTTTTCCTCATCTTCTACTTCCATCTATCCCTGTGAAGCTTAGGTTTTCAACAAACATTTTGGGAACTGGTTGGTCTCAAGACAAGACACCAGTCTCGAGACAGAGAGGTTGTGAGTTCAACAACCGACAATAATGAAAACAAATCCAACACTCAGAGGTCACTGGAAGTGGTAATTAGGAAGGTACATGAAGAGGGAGAATGTTTGAACATGGTAAAATGTTAGAAGAATTTTGTGCTTTGATGCTGCAATTTTTACTGTGGTATTGTTATTTAGGGTTAAACACTAAGTAATAATGTCTGTGCACCAATAAAACAACTACCTCACATATAATAGTTGAACAATGCTTGGAACTACAGTCCTCACTTTATATCGGATTCATAGATTATGAAAAGGTATTTGATAGTTTAGACAAAGGAATGTTTTGGAAGTTGCTGAGTTATTGTGGAATCCCCCACATAGTTTATTAACTTGATAAAAACAATATATGATGGAATGAAATGCAGTGTTGTGCACGAAGGGCAGCTTACAGAAGCATTTGAAATAAGAACAGGATTACTGCAGGCAGGGATATCTTCTACCTCTATTTCTCTTTCTGTTGGCCATAGATTGGATTATGAGAATAGCTCAGAACATCAGAAAAGGAATCCAGTGGTCACTAACTTGATAACCTAGACTTTCATGATGACATAGTTCTGTCATATAATCATCAATAGATGCAAAATGAGCAAACTTGACAAGAGATCACAACAGCTGGGACTGAAATTAAATAGAGATAGAACCAAAATTAATAGAAATAATGCAGTTGGCAATAATCAAATAACAATATGAGAAATACCTCTATTAGAAGTATAAACTTATATATATATATATATATATATATATATATATATATATATATATATATATATATATATATATATATATATATATATATATATATATATATATATATATATATATATATAGGCAGTAATATAAACAACGAGAAAGGAAATCGAGAAATTAGGTTAAATACAAAAATAAAAATTGTCAATTTTAATGTTAAATCAGTCCTATTATATGACTGTGAAAAATGGCAATCACAAAGATACAGACCTTCATTAATGAATGCTTGCTCAGAACAAAAGGATGGAAATGGCAGGACAAAATCATTTAAATAGAATTAAGGGAAAGTATCAGTCAAATGCATGTGGATAAAGAGATACAAAAAAGATGAATGCTCTGATAGGACACACACTGCAGAAGTCATGTGGAAGTACCACACAAAACAGGCCTCTTTCTGAAATCCCCAGGGGAGGAGACACAGAGGAAAACCAGAATATACTTGGAGAAGACTTGTGGCAGTAGAGATGAAGAGGATGGGGAAGACTTGGAGAGATCTTAAGAGGATTTTAAAAAACAGAACAGTTTGGAAAGTGTTTGTTGAAGACCTATGCTCCACAGGGAGCTGAAAGAAAGTATGAAGAATGCTTGTGGTATTTGGTATTTCATTAATTTATCTTTTAGAAGATTTTTGTTTTTCTCCTTTGTTACTTTATCTGTTTGTTAATACTTGTTGCTGAATGTTGTTTTCTTTGTAATTGTGTTATATATTCAAATTTAATATGGTGATTTTTATTTAACACAGAATTTGTGTTGTGTCTATTCTTCTTATAATTATCTTTTCCCTAGTTTTGCTAATTTTCACGTTATATTTAGTTTTCTTCTAAGGACATATTTTTTACAGTAGTAATGGTCTGTCTTTTATCTACATTGAAGTTACATTTCTATAATTTCAGCTTTAAATTTGTATGTAGTCTCTTGTAATTCACATTAGTAATTCTCATCAGTATTGTTAGGGATAAAGGCATCAGAATGCACAATTTTTTTAAAAAAAGGAAGAAAAAAGTGGTATGGTAATAGCTTTACGTGGTAGTTAACAAAACAAGAGTCGATGTTTCAGTCAAGTAGGCATTTAGCGGGAACAACAAACAGCAGCACAAAAATATATATAAGGATATGTACACAAATCTAATTACACAGCAATAATATGCTAGATACTCAAGAAAGGAAATAAAAAAGGGTCACTTCCCTGTGGTCCAGAGCATGGTCAGCTTCTGATTGAACTAAAATAAGAAAGTGTGATGACCAACTATATATCTCACTGACCAGGCAGTCAGGTGAGAAGACTGAAGGGTTCTAAAAATATGGGGAGGTGGGTACATGTTATGTATAAACTGTGTATATTTAACTGTGTGTGTGCACAATGAACTGATGTGTAAAAAAGCATGTATACATAACCAAACATGCTTCGCATCTCTATGCATCTTGGTACATCTTTGTGCCTTTACTCCACATAAGAATGCTTATAGATGTAAAGCTGATGATAATAGTGAAAGGAAAAAAAGTATGGTTACAGCTTTATGCGGGTGTTACCTGCTGCCTGACTTCATTTACAATTTAAGTGTAAAGCATGCATCAGTTTTTGGGCTATGTAATGAGAAGTTAACGCTTTTGTTGCAACTGGAGAAATTAATGGAAGAAGAGACAGTGAAACAGAGAGAAAAGGTACCAGACGGTTTAAGAGAATAGTTCATTAGGAAGTCAACATTAGAACTTATAAACAATTATAGAGATGAAAGGTTGTGGGAGACATGGTTCCCAATGTTATAGGCATAGTAATTAATGATGGTTTAACTTTTGTCTTGTCTAGGAAAATTCTATGTCAAAAATGATGAGACCATGAAGAACTGTTGGCTTAATCTGAATGATTACTTGGACAGGGAAGTCAAAGACATCTATGAGTTCACTGTTGGTGTGAACTTTGCAAATGCAGCATCCGCTGGTAGAAAAAAGCGCCAGGCCAATACTAATAGTAGTATCTTTGTATGGAGTAAGTATATGTGTTTTCATTCAAAACATAAACTTGTGTTAACAAATATGCTTTTGGGGGCTGGATGGTCTAGAAATAAGACATCAACCCCCTAGATAAGGTCCCAGGTTTGGTTCCCACCACAGGTAGTGGGGAAAAAAATTAATCAAATTAAATAAAATCGAATATGTGGATTTGCCCTCCACATCTGAATGCCTGTTCTTTAAAACCTCTACCTTAGTTTTATGCAGTCGTGACGTCAAATATGGAATTCCCTCCCTCGAAATCTGACCAAATATTTGTCTAGTCCACCACTTCTGGAATAATTACACCTGGACTATTTAAATTACGATCTGCTCAATTCATGACATCTCATATTAACATTTTGTGAAATTTGTATCTGTGGAGTAGGTCTATGTTTTTGTGCTCTTAGTGCTGATGTTCCTATATCTTACGGTCCACTTAATTCACAACATTTTATCTCTAATATTAACATTCTGAATCCATATTTGTTTATGCAACTATACAATTTAATAATTTCAGTGTGTAAAAGTGAAAGTCATAATTTTTTTATTGTTTCAATTTTGTTAAATTTGCATTCGAAGTTGAGATATATTTTTGTGCTCACGGTGCCGGTAAAATAGAAAATCATCATAAACACTGGGCTTTTAGGCGACAATTGTTATTTTAACAAATTTGCAAGATGAATTGAAACAACAGGCATGGCATTATATAAACAATAATTGTTTTTATAGCAGAAATGCAAGAAAATTTAATGAAAGCTATTTAGACAGCATCCCTGAATGTAGGTTAGAAACATCACTTTTGTCAGGAGATGGGGCACATTTGTGTCATTTTAAGGGCACATTTGTGTCATTTTAGAGCCTAATTTGTGTCAACGTAACTTAGTTCATTTCAGCTAGAGAACATGCCCCAAACAGGCGTGCCTTCTCTGGTCTCCAGTTAGTGAGATCCAATGTCTAGCCCTTTTGGAAAATGGCAAAAAAACAGGAGGTTCTGTGTGCATACTGGGCATGCTAAAGAGCCCTTGGCAGTTTGAAATCAAAAAGAATAGGCCTTAATTAATAATTTCATTAATAGGAAAAATGTATCCTAAAACATTAAACAACTGAGCACATGGCTACCAGTGTGGAAAATGGAAAAAAGTTATATTCACACAAAATTCAGTCCCTTGGGACTTCACTAGAGATATAAAGCTGGCGAGCACAAACAAACAAAAATAAACAACAAATCTGTTTTGGTAATGTTGTTAAGATCATCTGTTCAGCTGTTCTCATTGTAGAGACTTATACGTTAATATTTCTCATGGTAGCTTTATATTTTGATTCACTGTAACACTTTATTTATTGTTGTGTTGTGATCTTCTTTTGTTACTTGTGAAAAAGTAGCCAGTGGTCAATGAAACCAAATGTAAATGTTTTTGAACACTGAAACATGTTAATAAAACTTCCAGTATTCGTTAAGTCAGCTTGTTTACAAAGTCAGACTAGGTCACTCATTTTCTATTTTTGCTCTGTTTGCAATTTTTTTTCTGCAGAATAAAATATACTAAGTCTGTAGTTGATCTTGTGTGTTACCGGGGCCTCATTATGAGGGAGGTAAAGAATAGTGACACTGTGACCTTCCAGTCGCGTAAGAGGCGACTAAGGAGGTTGATCGATGGCTTGACAAGCTGTCATTGTAAAAAGTATTGTTATGGAAACAGAGCCATATATTTCAGAAGCAGTGATCTCTGCAATATGTGCCATTTTGGCACGCAAGGTTTCTGTTTTTGAAAATGTGGTTCTGCCCTATGTGCCGTCTTCGGCTCGAAAGGACAATAGATTGATAGATAGATAGATAGTTGAAAAACACTGGTCCTTTTGTTCCAACATGCTGTTTCTTTCCTGCAAGGAGAGCAATGGCTGATTTGATAACTGTTGTACTCTATATATGATGGATGTAGATTGATATATGGTAGGGACAGGGTCAGAAATAATTGTAATTTGGGTTTAATTAATATTATAACTTGTACATCACTTAATGACTCCAACCAAGGCATGCAACCTTCATTCACTTACTTCTACACATACTCCCTTAGCTGACTTCATAAAATTTTGATTTTTGTTTCCTCTTTTGTCTTGACCTACAGCACCCAAATATCAGCATGCCATAAGAAACAATAGTTAATATAATGTTTAATGTGTCATCTCTAAGAAATTAGCAGCAAACATTATCTTTAAATCAGTGCTAAACATTATCCTCAAATCAGTGTCAAACATTCTCAAATCAGTTTCAAACATTATCCTTAAATCAGTGTCAAACATTATCCTCAAATCATTATGAAACATTATCCTTAAATCAGTGTCAAACATTATCCTCAAATCAGTGTCAAACATTATCCTTAAATCAGTGTCAAACATTATCCTTAAATCAGTTTCAAACATTATCCTTAAATCAGTGTCAAACATTATCCTCAAATCAGTTTCAAACATTATCCTTAAATCAGTGTCAAACATTATCCTCAAATCATTATCAAACATTATCCTCAAATCATTATCAAACATTATCCTCAAATCATTATCAAACATTATCCTCAAATCATTATCAAACATTATCCTCAAATCATTATCAAACATTATCCTCAAATCATTATCAAACATTATCCTCAAATCATTATCAAACATTATCCTCAAATCAATGTCTAACATAATCTTTGTATCAGCACCAAACATTATTATTAACTCTTTCCATACGGAAGCTTTTTATCAATGCAACGAAAGAGATGTCAGGGACTAACATTATTCAAGGTTTTAAGAATCAATCTACATATTTATATTTATCTAACATAAAAAATATTATATATGAAGTTTCAGATAATTGAAGAAGATTTTCACCAATACCAATACGATACAAGATATGTAAAAAGAATGGGGTATGAAGACGGTCCACACTAATAAAATTGAGAATGACGCACTATGCTGCGAAACGTACGGAAAGAGTTAAATCAGTGTCCAACATAATCAACAGATGGCTAAATACATAAATATCTGTCATTATTCCAAAATAAGTGGATAACTATATGCATAAATATCTGTCATTATTCCAAAATAAGTGGATAACTATGTGCATAAAGATCTGTCATTATTCCAAAATAAGTGGATGGCTAAATACATAAAGGGAGCCGTGATAGCTTAGTGGTTAGTGAGCTGAACTACAAAGCACAAGAGGTTGGGTTTGATCCTGATCAACGGCTTCCCGGTTCACCCAGCCTTGAATGGATACCAGATTTTTTTCTGGGAAAGTAAAGCAGCATGAGCATAATACTGACCACATTACCCCAAAAATCTTGTGCTGAAGGTCTATAAAAATTATGGTCACTAACACCATATTCCCTATACGCCACTTGATGTGACAGTTCTCTTTACTTTTTACTAAATACATAAAGATCAGTCATTATTCCAAAATAAGTGGATGGCTAAATACATAAAGATCTGTCATTATTCCTAAAGAAGTGGATGCAGATTAATTCATGAAAGGGTTTAAAAAAATGTTCCTCAAGGGTGAAATCAACTTTTATATAAATAATACATCCTGACTACACTGGGTATGTGGTTTTTACCAGTCCCTTAGAACTCCCAATCCCTTAGAACTCCAAATCCCTTTCCTTGAAGACTCAGAAATAAGATAAGTGCCATAATGATCATGTGTTTTTCTTATTTCTGGTTATCATTTTTACTTGGTGCCACTACATTCTGTCCAATTACTTAATGTGATTTCATCAATAATAGTTACTTGACAAACAGTGTTTTACTATATGTACATTATTTGCTGTTATTTTTTACTTATAACATATTTCTACAACCAGATACCTGGCCAACAGCACTGATGCGTATTGAAGTACTAGATGTAAATGACAACCCTCCTACATGGGTGTTTGTTCCATATCCGAAAAATGACATACCTCCTCCAAGTGGAACACAGGGTATCTTTATCACTGCTGTCGATGCTCTGGCACCAGCAGAGACAACCGTCACTAGACTAACAGTATGTAATGTTGCTGTTGTTGTTGGTAGTCATTGTGCTATGGTAAATGTGCCTATGTCATTGATTTTTCTGTGTGATAAAATCACATTTTTTTTTAAATATGGTGGAACTTCAGTACTTGTACACAATTCATTTCAAGAGACTGTATGAACTATAATTTGTATGAATATTGAACACATCTTATTTAACCACACAAGTTTTTTTGTTATTTTAAGATACAGCTTCTACTAATAATCACTTTGATTGTATAATAGATCACACTTTGTGTGTTTTGTCTTTATGGAAAGACAAAAATGAAGAAATTTACTAAAGTATCAATGACAAACAAGCGTGAGTGAAACTAATTGATGTGGTGTAACATAGATTATACCAAAATGTTTGACAGAGTACATGTGAACAATTATAGAATTTCTGAAAGATATAGGCCTACATTTATTACAATTTTTATGATTGAGTCATCAGACTGATGTGTAACTTATACTGAAATCAGACAGCAGTGATAAGATATAAGAGAGAGAATTGATAAAGAGTCAGACAGAGCTGTGTTGTGTCTCCATGTATTTTTATTTAATATACTAAAAAAGATCTCATTCTTTAAATATCATCATCTGCTTCACTGTAGTCATTTATTATTTATTTACTCTTTATATTTTGCTCTGATTAATGTTTTCAGTTATGAGTTATTGACTATCTCATTGCTCTGCTCAATATTATTATGAGTTATTAACTAATCTCATTGCTCTGCTCAATATTATTATGAGTTATTGACTTTCTCATTGCTCTGCTCATTATTATTATGAGTTATTAACTAATCTCATTGCTCTGCTCAATATTATTATGACTTATTAACTATCTCATTGCTCTGCTCAATATTATTATGAGTTATTAACTATCTCATTGCTCTGCTCAATATTATTATGAGTTATTGACTATCTCATTGCTCTGCTCAATATTATTATGAGTTATTAACTATCTCATTGCTCTGCTCAATATTATTATGAGTTATTGACTTTCTCATTGCTCTGCTCATTATTATTATGAGTTATTAACTAATCTCATTGCTCTGCTCAATATTATTATGACTTATTAACTATCTCATTGCTCTGCTCAATATTATTATGAGTTATTGACTATCTCATTGCTCTGCTCAATGTCTTCAGTTATTAATTCTTTTACTCTGTGATTGATTAATCTGCTCAAAACTATCATTTATAAGCAGTTTACCCTCTCTTATTGGTCGTCTCACTGTATTTCCTACAGATTATAATGACAATGTTTATAGTAGGTTGCCAACATCTTGTCAATGTTTACCCAACCTTTCCCTCTAGTCTCAACCATTAAAACCCCACTCCCTTCCTGTTTATGCTATCAATGACATGTTGATCCCATGGTATTTGTAATATTTTTTGTAAATTGTAATTTTGTAGTCAATTGTAGCATTGTTGTAAATTGTAATATTTTTGTAAATTGTAACTTTGCCGTCAATTGTAGCATTGTTGTAAATTGTAATATTTTTGTAAATTGTAACTATCAAGTCAATTGTAGCATTGTTGTAAATTGTAATATTTTTGTACATTGTTTCTGTTAACACGGATTGATAACTTTCAGCTTTTTTTTCTCTTCAGGCCACTGATCCTGATAAAGACCTTAATGGAAAAGTCCGCTACGGAATCCGGCAGCCAAATCAGAATTCTGGGCCTTTCCAGATTGATGTCAATGATGGTGAATTGTTCACTCTGCAGGAGTTTATGGAACCAGACAGGTCCAAAAAGGTGATGCCGCATCAAATGACAGTTGTTGCCCAGGATAGTAGCCAGGATCCAGAAGGAATTAAGGAAACTACTGCCTTTTGTTATGTAAGTATTTGTGTTAATTGGAAATATTGACTTCTTTGCTATTTCATTAACATATGAATGTATATAATATCAATTTGTTTTTAAAAAAAGACAAACATTTTGAGGATATTGCTAATCTTATTTATTATCTATGTCTATTATTATATCTCTGGTTATGTAAGGTAAAAGGTAAAGTACGAGACATGAACCGGCGTCTTAGCACGCGAGTTTACACCCATATGTGCTCGGCCGCCTATCCAGAAATGTTCTGATATTTCTGTATAGTGTAGCCTCAAGCATCGAAACTCAGATGCGAAGCGACATTCCTCACCTTCCCAGGATAATACACTGGTACCCATTTCTGCCAACGGCTGGGTCGACCGTGGGGGTAATTTTTTTTTTTAAATTTCCAACCACGAGTACAATTCACACTGCTCCCAGTGGGAATCGAACACGGGTTGTCCGAACGTCGGTAGCACTGAAAATTGCCATCAAATCAATTAAAAACAAAATTCATTGTCACATGCCAGAGTTCCCCAAACATTTAGCTACAATAGACCCTTCAATATGTCTGTGTCCTGTATTATTGGTTCATTTTGACAGATTTTTATTAATCTTTCTCCAGATTGAAACTTTCCAAATATACATGGAAAACAAACCAGTAGAAGAGATCGATCACTTTATCTATCTTGGAAGTCACATTGATCGAGAAGGGGATACGAGCAAAGAAATTAGAATCAGACTGGCTAAAGCAGCAATGTCTTTCAGAAGCCTTGAAAAGTTGTGGAAATCAAAACTCATTAGCACAAACACAAAACTTAGGCTATTCAAATCAAATGTACTATCAACCCTTACGTATGCGTGTGAAAGCTGGAAAACAACAAGAGATATAGAAACAAAGTTGAACGCATTCGAAAATAAATGTCTAAGGAAAATACTTGGTATAGAATGGAACGAATTCAAAACAAACGAGGAAATTAGAGAAATCGCCAATCAACCACTAATATCTTCAGTAATAAAGAAAAGACGATGGTCATACGTTGGACATGTGATGAGAAGAGATAATAATCGAATAGCAAAGCAAGCCCTCATATGGGAAACAACAGGTAAAAGAAAAAGAGGAAGACCCAGGGAGACACTGAGAAGAACATTGATGAGAGAGGCAAGAGCAGCAGGAATCGGCTCCATCAATGAGATAGAACTGCTTGCACAGAACAGAGACAGATGGCGAGATTTGATAAAATATCTTTAAAAGAAAACTGCTAGAACAAAAATTCATATAGGAGAAGGTGTATCTTGGTCTACGCCCTATGGGCCGGTTACGGCTCGAAAGGTCAATAGATAGATTGAAACTTTAGTAAACACACTAAATAGTGTAAAAAGAGAAAGAATTATAGGCAGAATGGGACAGAACTATTGCCAACTACCTTCTTATTAGATTGTCGGTATTTGTTGCAATTCTTCCTAAGTGCCGAATTCTGATTAAATGCTAAAAAAATATTTTAGGGGAAATTAAAAACCTATGTTGAAAACAAGGAATTTGTTAAACAATAAATGTTCTATTGTGATTTTTAAAAAGTTAGCTTCTGGTGGCCTTGAATGGATTAATTATATTTACAAGTATGTTTTTCAGTGAAGAAAATTATTCCGGGTCTCACTTATTTTGGAATTGGAACAAGCCTCAGGAACCAATTTAATTCAAGAGGTGTGGTTTAACTGTACTTTAATATTAATTCATATCAAAATGTGTTGACATTAAAATTTGATTTAATTCATAACAGCAGTGGAACATGTTGCTCTCTGTTAGACTTATTCAGCTTGTCTTTATCTTTAGGTTGACCTCATTCGAAATCAAAACCGATTTATTTTGGTGCTTAACAATGTCTTGATGAATGATGTACTGCGGAGCGAAGAAATGTACAGAAAGTAAGTTGTTGAAATCATGTGTTTTTTTTTATTGACAGTGTGCTTTTTTCTGTTGTTTTGGTTCAAAGTTTTTGTTCAGTCAGAGAATATTTTTTTTTGTTGTTTTAAAATTCACAATTATACTAAGCAATATACAACATGTGTTGTGTCCATTGTTGGTCTAATTCATAGCTTTCATATTTTTTAACCATAGATTACGATACCATCATAAAAATGATCACATCAAAATACAATTTCTTCCAAATTTGACATTTTTCTGTGGTCAGAGATCTCTCACCCTACCTTGTACCTTCCTAATAACTACTTCAAGTGATCCCCGAGTGTTGAATTTGTTTCTGTTGATAGAGGAATTTCTTTCTTTCAAGATGCAATATCATATAATGCACACACAAAAATCAACAATATTCAAGAAATTGGTCATTTTTCATTTGACCAGGGAAATTTTGAAATTTCCTCAGTTATCATTGACATAAAAAGAACCCTTTGTGACCCAATAAATCCAGCGAATAACGCTATGAAGTAGCTGAACATACTGACAAACTTACGGTAACCGCACCGATAGACATTGTAATACGTCCAGTTCATGGGATCAAACTCAGATCATACATCAACCTGAGCCAAGAAATCTGAGTCTCCATGTCTTACCTAATGGAAACACACGGCTGATTGTCAAAAGTTCAAAGAAATTACTATTTTTAGAGCACCTAATATTACATTTAAGTGGTAGTAATTATTTTACTGCAGTATCATAAACACGTCAGTCTCAAATAGGTATCACAATTAAGGGTTAAAGACATGCATGTATGTCAAAGTAAAGGAAAAAGTCTTACAAATGAAATAAAACCCTTTCAATTTGCTTTGCCTTCTTTTTGTTACGACATGATAAGTTCAATCTCAGATTATGTCTTCCAACCTGTATTAGACCACTTTTGCCATTTTAAAAATGAAAGTAAAGACTACATATTTATTGGTAGTAAACGGTGTAAAGGCATAAAAATGCGTAGCTGCTGTAAAGCTGATAACAAGGATGAAAAGAAAAAAAAGTTAATAAAGATGGTATGGGCAGCAAAATCATTTTGATTTTCTGTTGTTTCTCACCTACATAAAGCTGTACCCATACCATTTTTATTATCCTTTTTTTTTCATTTCATACTTATTGGTTATGTGGTGAACTGAGTGGTTTAGAGGTAAGATATCAGCCCGCTGCCAGGAAGGTCACAGGTTCAAATCTTGCCACAGGGATTGTGGGAATTTTTTCTTCAGATCAGTGGTTTCTTTATGACTTGACTCTTTCCTGGTCTCTGGGTAGAGAGATCCAATATCTAGCCCTCTTGGATGAGTGCAAAACACAGGATATCACATGTGCAGTTTGCACTTGTTAAAGAAACTCTGGCAGTTAAGAAGTCTAAAGAAGAAGATCAAAAATGGCTATTGCTCAGACAAAAAAATGTTAAAATTAAAAATCTTCAAATGCCAAAGCCATAAAGGCTAAAAGGTTTCACAGCTTGCCATAAACTAGCAACACAACCCATATATGCCCACATAACACTAAGAAGAAGAAATTAGTTATTTGTCTTCATGTAGCATGATTGGTTGGCCTCAGTATTTATCATCATCCTCAAGTACCATGCCTGCTGACATAGGCGATCATGTCTCTCCACAACTCTCAATCTTGACAGTCATTTATCATTTCTGTTGTTGACCTTCTGCCAAACCATTCTCTTAAGCTCTCTGGTATCTTTTCTCTTTGCTTCCCTCTATCTCTTTGTCCCTCAATTTTCCCAGTTGTTACAATATATTCCTGCTGTTCTCTTCTCATTACATGGCCAAAAAATGATGATTGTTTCTTCCTAATATTGAAAATTTGCTCTCTTTTTATTTTGACCTCTTTCAGAACATTTTCATTAATCTTCTTAGCTGTCCTTGGTATTCTTAATATTCTTCTGTAAAATCACAATTCTTCAGCCCCCACAGTTCTACATTGATTTTCTTAAAAATTAATGTGTGAATTTATTTTAATAAGAAATATATGCAAAAAGTTCAATAAATGGTTCATTCTTGCTCACAAATTGACTTAAAGGCTTACAAGTCCATTTTTAAAGAAACATTTACAAATTAAGGACAACCCAGACAAGAATGATTGAAGATACACTGAATATAATTGACTATACCTGTAACATGAAGCCTCACAGCCATGAGGTGGTTAGGGAACTAGCCTGCTGACAACTAGGTCCAGATCAATTCCCAACAGTTGAAGAAAACAAACATTTCTGTCTGCCATGGCTAAGAAACAATCATCACCATCATGCAGCATAAAAATAAACGAGACAAATCTAAAACAAGTGCAACGTTTCAAATACTTGGGCACAATAATTACATCAGATGGGAGATGCACCACAGAAATAAAAAGCAGAATAGCTCAGGCCAAAATAGCATTTCAGAAAATGAAAAATATCTTATGCAACAAATCTCTGTCAATAAAAATGAGAAAGAGAGTTCATCAGTGCTATATAGAACCAATTCTGACCTATGGAAGCGAATCATGGACAGTAGACAAACAAATGAAAAGACGGTTAGAGGCCACAGAGATGGGATTTCTCAGAAGAATGTTGAAAGTTCCCTGGACAGATAAAAAGACCAATGAGGAAGTTCTCAAAGAGGCCAACACAAAAAGGGAGCTCTTAAAAAACATCAGAAAGAAGCAATCAACATTTTTTGGGCACATCATGAGAAGAGGAAAGTTGGAATACTTGGTTACAACTGGCAAAATAAAAGGAAAGAGAGATCGCGGACGACAAAGAGAGAAAATACTGGATAGCTTGGTGTCATGGCATGGAAAACAGTCAACAACAGAACTGATACGATGCACTGTAGATAGAAGATTGTGGAGGGACATGATCGCCTACGCCAACCAGCAGGGTACATGATGATGATGGTGATGGCTTTAGATTCATCCAGTCTTTGAAAAATTGTACAGGAGGTTTTCTGTGGAAGAGTAAGGTGGACCTCCAGATAACTGACCACAATAAAAAGTGCTGGTGGTTGTGAACATATATATGGTACTAACACCATACTCTCCATGTACTACAAGACATAATGGGCACTTTAAATTTATTTAATACTTGTAATATGGCTTCTGTTTTATTTAAAAAAGAAAAGAAAAGATGCAGAAATAATAATGAAGAAATTGTTAGATAATTAAGATTAATTTTATAGAAAGTTTATTGTTGTGTTCAAATAAAAGAAATAATTTTGACATTTTGTGGACAACAGAGCTCTCCAAGATGCTATTGGATATGTGGTGATTATAGAACGTATTGAGGCCAAGCGATTACAGAATGCAGCTGATATGACGTATCAGTTTGAGCAAACTTCGTAAGTGTTTACATTTGTCGTACACTATTCTAAACATTACTTATATCCTTAAACTATTGATTTAATAGTTTGTCTTTAACCATCTTGCGATAGATTTCAATGGGATATTACTTAAAGCGTAATGTTGTACATTGTACCAAATTATTTCTAACTTTATAGTATTATTTTATCTGACATTATAAACATAATTGAAATTTTAAAATTAAATGTTTACCATTTTTATAAGTTGATTTGTTCTCACATCAAATCAATACATCGTGGTGCAGTAAATGGGCGTAAAGGATTCAGAAGTCATTTATTAACTTTTTTTTAAATTTATTTTCTCCTTAAAATAATGTGAGGCTTTATTCATCATCATCATCTTCAAGATTATTTCTGCAGCTAGTTTTCTTTTAAATCAAATTTTAACAAAATCATCTTTTATGTGATCTTGTAATATTGGCCTCTGTGAGAAATTGTTTTAAACATCAAGCTTTTTAAGCCTGGCCTGAATTATCATTTAAATGAATGGACCTGAATAGTTAGATGAATGGTTCTAAATGGTTAAATGAATGGTTCTAAATGGTTAGATGAATGGTTCTATATGGTTAGATGAATGGTTCTAAGTGGTTAGATGAATGGTTCTAAATGGTTAAATGAATGGTTCTAAATGGTTAGATGAATGGTTCTATATGGTTAGATGAATGGTTCTAAATGGTTAGATGAATGGTTCTAAGTGGTTAGATGAATGGTTCTAAATGGTTAGATGAATGGTTCTAAATGGTTAAATCTATCTATCTATTGACCTTTCGAGCTGTAGCCGGCCCATAGGCCGTAGACCAAGATACTCCCTCTCTTATCTGAATTTTTTGTTCTAGCAGTTTTCTTTTAAAGATATTTTATCAAATCTCGCCATTTGTCTCTGTTCTGTGCCAGCAGCTCTATCTCATTGATGGAGCCGATTCCTGCTGCTCATACCTCTCTCATCAATGTTCTTCTTAGTGTCTCTCTGGGTCTTCCTCTTTTCCTCTTACCTGTTGTTTCCCACATGAGGGCTTGCTTTGCTATTCGGTTATTATCTCTTCTCATCACATGTCCAACATATAAATGGTTAAATGAGTAGTTCTAAATGGTTAAATGAATAGTTCTACATGGTTCAATGAATGGTTCTAAATGGTTTAATGAATAGTTCTAAATGGTTAAATGAGTAGTTCTAAATGGTTAAATGAATAGTTCTACATGGTTCAATGAATGGTTCTAAATGTTTCAATGAATAGTTCTAAATGGTTAAATGAGTAGTTCTAAATGGTTAAATGAATAGTTCTACATGGTTCAATGAATGGTTCTAAATGGTTTAATGAATGGTTCTAAATGGTTCGATGAATGGTTGAGAAGATATTTGTTCTATTCATTCCTCCCCAACAAATTCTTGCTGGTATGCAATGGGTAAAGTTTACATTGAATGCTGTTATAAGATATATCTAATAAGAAGGCATGAGGTGACAAAAATTTGGTTGCCATAGATTAGTAGTAAATGCATTTTTAATAAGTCAGAAATGCATACTACATTTATATACATATTATATTGTTGTTCTTAGAGAAGCATGTAATATTATCGGTATAAAATATTGAGCAGAAAACTGGCAGGATAATACAGTCAGCCTAAAATACAAGATTAGATTATTCTACTCACAGACATAATCAATAATTGTATGCACATATGAAACATAAACCATGATTGTAGAGTCAGAAAATAAATGCAAAATAAAGAAATGAGATGTTACCTAAAGTTAAGATTTACAGTATCCCACTCAGAGATCATATTATTGTGAGAGAGTTTACAACACCAACATCATAGTTCTGAATAAAGAACATCTTATATCAGTAACATAAAAGACATTTTGGACTTTTCACAATGTCTTGGTCAAGACCATCTGGAATAGTGAAATGTGATAGAGAATTAAAAAGATAAACAAGGAAATGGATTGATGATGTCAAAGATTGACCAGGTAAAATATTCAAAAAGCCTGGCTATTGACACAAGTAAAAGAGAATGCTTAAAGATCATGAACTACTTATCTATGTCCCAAAGGCATATAAAGGAGCTGAAGGAACAGGCAAAGCAATGTATATAATATTGTATATAGTCTATATAATATTGTTATGTTTGAGATGAGAGGAGAAGAGATGCAGACCAGGAGAACATTGGAAGATGTATAATGTGACTTAGGCATTCAGCAGTGGATAGTCTTGGAGCAGGTAAAAATGGAGAGATTTTATTGTTACCCACCTAGGTGCTATAAATGTATTGCTTTACCGCAGCATTGCAATTATTTGCCTGGTCCCTATAAATGTATTGCTTTACCGCAGCATTGCAATTATTTGCCTGGTCCCTATAAATGTATTGCTTTACCGCAGCATTGCAATTATTTGCCTGGTCCCTATAAATGTATTGCTTTACCGCAGCATTGCAATTATTTGCCTGGTCCCTATAAATGCATTGCTTTACCGCAGCATTGCAATTATTTGCCTGGTCCCTATAAATGTATTGCTTTACCGCAGCATTGCAATTATTTGCCTGGTCCCTATAAATGTATTGGCCAACAGTCTACTTTTGTGGACCTGTGATTAAGGACAACATGAAGAAGAATATTATCTGTTAGAAGTACAAGTTATTGTTAGAGATATACTCACATACCTCTACATTTGCCACACACTGTGTGATATTATTATTACAATTGTATTATCTTGTGTTGTTGACCCATCAGTGATGATTTGACTTGACTTAATCCCCTTAGCTGTGAGCCAGTTATTATTTACAGCATATTGCTTGTTGCAGATAGCTAAATGTAATTTTTGGTAGGTTGGGTTGGCAGGAGATGTCTTCGTAGTGTAGTCAAATACAGACAGTGTAGCAACAAGTGGTCAACAGATTGTAACTGATAAATGCAGTACCTGCACATAGGATTATGCAGGGAATCTAACTTGTGCTCTAGCAGGGGCTCTCTCTCTCTCCACTCAACATACAAGTGTCAAACAGCTGGCAGAACGTGATGGTCGAACACCCACACACACTAAACTATTTCTCTCTCTCTCTCCACTCAACATACAAGTGTCAAACAGCTGGCAGAACGTGACGGTCGAACACCCACACACACTAAACTATTTCTCTCTCTCTCTCTCTCCACTCAACATACAAGTGTCAAACAGCTGGCAGAACGTGACGGTCGAACACCCACACACACTAAACTATTTCTCTCTCTCTCTCTCTCTCCACTCAACATACAAGTGTCAAACAGCTGGCAGAACGTGACGGTCGAACACCCACACACACTAAACTATTTCTCTCTCTCTCTCTCCACTCAACTTACAAGTGTCAAACAGCTGGCAGAACGTGACGGTCGAACACCCACACACACTAAACTATTTCTCTCTCTCTCTCTCCACTCAACTTACAAGTGTCAAACAGCTGGCAGAACGTGATGGTCGAACACCCACACACACTAAACTATTTCTCTCTCTCTCTCTCCACTCAACATACAAGTGTCAAACAGCTGGCAGAACATGACGGTCGAACACCCACACACACTAAACTATTTCTCTCTCTCTCTCTCTCCACTCAACATACAAGTGTCAAACAGCTGGCAGAACGTGACGGTCGAACACCCACACACACTAAACTATTTCTCTCTCTCTCTCCACTCAACTTACAAGTGTCAAACAGCTGGCAGAACGTGACGGTCGAACACCCACACACACTAAACTATTTCTCTCTCTCTCTCCACTCAACATACAAGTGTCAAACAGCTGGCAGAACATGACGGTCGAACACCCACACACACTAAACTATTTCTCTCTCTCTCTCTCCACTCAACATACAAGTGTCAAACAGCTGGCAGAACATGACGGTCGAACACCCACACACACTAAACTATTTCTCTCTCTCTCTCTCTCTCCACTCAACATACAAGTGTCAAACAGCTGGCAGAACATGACGGTCGAACACCCACACACACTAAACTATTTCTCTCTCTCTCTCTCTCTCCACTCAACATACAAGTGTCAAACAGCTGGCAGAACATGACGGTCGAACACCCACACACACTAAACTATTTCTCTCTCTCTCTCCACTCAACTTACAAGTGTCAAACAGCTGGCAGAACGTGACGGTCGAACACCCACACACACTAAACTATTTCTCTCTCTCTCTCTCTCCACTCAACATACAAGTGTCAAACAGCTGGCAGAACATGACGGTCGAACACCCACACACACTAAACTATTTCTCTCTCTCTCTCCACTCAACTTACAAGTGTCAAACAGCTGGCAGAACGTGACGGTCGAACACCCACACACACTAAACTATTTCTCTCTCTCTCTCTCTCCACTCAACATACAAGTGTCAAACAGCTGGCAGAACATGACGGTCGAACACCCACACACACTAAACTATTTCTCTCTCTCTCTCTCTCCACTCAACATACAAGTGTCAAACAGCTGGCAGAACATGACGGTCGAACACCCACACACACTAAACTATTTCTCTCTCTCTCTCTCTCTCCACTCAACATACAAGTGTCAAACAGCTGGCAGAACATGACGGTCGAACACCCACACACACTAAACTATTTCTCTCTCTCTCTCCACTCAACTTACAAGTGTCAAACAGCTGGCAGAACGTGACGGTCGAACACCCACACACACTAAACTATTTCTCTCTCTCTCTCCACTCAACTTACAAGTGTCAAACAGCTGGCAGAACGTGATGATCGAACACCCACACACACTAAACTATTTCTCTCTCTCTCTCTCCCTCTCACCACTCAACGTACAAGTGTCTCACAGCAAGTGGAACGTGATGATCGAACACCCACACACACTAAACTATTTCTCTCTCTCTCTCTCACCACTCAGCGTACAAGTGTCTCACAGCCAGTAGAACGTGATGATCGAACACCCACACACACTAAACTATTTCTCTCTCTCTCTCTCTCACCACTCAACGTACAAGTGTCTCACAGCAAGTGGAACGTGATGATCGAACACCCACACACACTAAACTATTTCTCTCTCTCTCTCTCTCTCTCTCTCACTCACCACTCAACGTACAAGTGTCTCACAGCAAGTGGAACGTGATGATCGAACACCCACACACACTAAACTATTTCTCTCTCTCTCTCTCTCTCACTCTCTCTCTCTCTCTCACCACTCAACGTACAAGTGTCTCACAGCAAGTGGAACGTGATGATCGAACACCCACACACACTAAACTATTTCTCTCTCTCTCTCTCTCTCTCTCTCTCTCTCTCTCTCTCACTCACTCTCTCTCTCACCACTCAACGTACAAGTGTCTTACAGCAAGTGGAACGTGATGATCGAACACCCACACACACTAAACTATTTCTCTCTCTCTCTCTCTCTCTCTCTCTCACTCTCTCTCTCTCACCACTCAACGTACAAGTGTCTCACAGCAAGTGGAACGTGATGATTGAACACCCACACACACTAAACTATTTCTCTCTCTCTCTCTCTCTCTCTCTCTCTCACCACTCAACGTACAAGTGTCTCACAGCAAGTGGAACGTGATGATCGAACACCCACACACACTAAACTATCTCTCTCTCTCTCTCTCTCTCTCTCACCACTCAACGTACAAGTGTCTTACAGCAAGTGGAACGTGATGATCGAACACCCACACACACTAAACTATTTCTCTCTCTCTCTCACCACTCAACGTACAAGTGTCTCACAGCAAGTGGAACGTGATGATCTAACACCCACACACACTAAACTATCTCTCTCTCTCTCACCACTCAACGTACAAGTGTCTCACAGCAAGTGGAACGTGATGATCGAACACCCACACACACTGAATTATTTCCCTTTGGGGATGACAACAAAAGCATCTATAACACCTACTTAACCCACCCACCCCCTTCTTCTTTTATCCTAATGATATCAGTGATAATATAGGCCTTATTGTCAGAATTTCCTGTCACAATGGATTTAGTGAGGAGTTTTTATTATTCTATCTATCTATCTATTGACCTTTCGAGCCGTAACCGGCCCATAGGGCGTAGACCAAGATACACCTTCTCCTATATGAATTTTTGTTCTAGCAGTTTTCTTTTAAAGATATTTTATCAAATCTCGCCATCTGTCTCTGTTCTGTGCAAGCAGTTCTATCTCATTGATGGAGCCGATTCCTGCTGCTCTTGCCTCTCTCATCAATGTTCTTCTCAGTGTCTCCCTGGGTCTTCCTCTTTTTCTTTTACCTGTTGTTTCCCATATGAGGGCTTGCTTTGCTATTCGATTATTATCTCTTCTCATCACATGTCCAACGTATGACCATCGTCTTTTCTTTATTACTGAAGATATTAGTGGTTGATTGGCGATTTCTCTAATTTCCTCGTTTGTTTTGAATTCGTTCCATTCTATACCAAGTATTTTCCTTAGACATTTATTTTCGAATGCGTTCAACTTTGTTTCTATATCTCTTGTTGTTTTCCAGCTTTCACACGCATACGTAAGGGTTGATAGTACATTTGATTTGAATAGCCTAAGTTTTGTGTTTGTGCTAATGAGTTTTGATTTCCACAACTTTTCAAGGCTTCTGAAAGACATTGCTGCTTTAGCCAGTCTGATTCTAATTTCTTTGCTCGTATCCCCTTCTCGATCAATGTGACTTCCAAGTTAGATGAAGTGATCAATCTCTTCTACTGGTTTGTTTTCCATGTATATTTTGTCACTTGTTGGAATTAAACTTTTCATGACTTTAGTCTTTTCATGATTGATCTCAAGCCCAATTTTGCTGGCTATTGATGATAGTTCATTTGTGTTTTCCTGCATCGTTTTTATCTGATTGCTGATGAGAACTATGTCATCAGCAAAGTCCAGGTCCTCCAAATGGTCTCCTTGTATCCATTCGATGCCTTTATTACCAGTGCAGCATTTCTTCATTATGAAGTCCATAACAATTCCAAATAACAAGGGCGATAAAATACATCCTTGTTTAACCCCAGTTTCTATTGGGAAACATTCGCTCAGTCCTTCCTCTGTTCGAACTGCACATGTGTAACCATCATACATGTCTTTGATAATATTTATGATTTTTGATGGTAAGCCATATTGCTTCAGAATTTTCCACAAAGAATCTCTATGAATACTATCAAATGCTTTTTTGAAGTCGATGAAGTTAAGTACAAAAGGTTTTTGCTTTTCAATGTGTTCCTCCAATATAAGTCGTAGAGTGAAAATGTGGTCAAGACAGCTTCTCCCTTTTCTAAACCCAGCCTGTTCTTCACGCATTACTGTATCTATTGAATCCTTTATTCTATTTAGGATGATTTTACAGAATAATTTTGAGGCAACTGACAAAAGTGTCACGCCTCTCCAATTGTTACAATCTCTAAGATTGCCCTTTTTTGGGATCTTAACAATGATTCCTTTTTTCCATTTATGAGGCGTCTTCTCTGTTTTCCAAATGATGTTGAACATTTTTTGGAGATGTATTAAATTATGGCTATCAATTGCCTTGAGGATCTCAGCTGTTAACTTATCCTCTCCAGCAGCCTTGTTATTGGTCATTAGCTTTAAGGTGGTTTCTATTTCACTCAAGGTGAAGTCATCTAAATTTACATCTAATTCTGCTGCTGGTGTTTCAGCTTCAAAATCTATTAAACTGTGAGGTAGTGGACGGTTAAGAATTTCTTTGAAGTGTTCCGCCCAACGGGCTTTTATGTCTGCGCTTGTTGTTAGCATTAATCCAGATTTGTCTAGAATTGGTGTTCCACTGGATGTATAGGTGTTTGTCAGCATCTTTTGTACAGTATAAAGAGTTCTGCTGTCTCCTGTAATTGCAGCTGTCTCTGCTTTCTCTGCCAAGTTGTCTATATAAGCTCTTGTATCTCTTCTTGCCGAACTTTTCACTTTGTTGTCTAATTCTTTGTATGTTGCTTTTGCCAGAACCTTTCCAAGATCTGTCTTTACATTAGTCATGGCTCTCTTCGCTTCTCTTCTTTCTTTGATGTATTTCCATGTGGTGTCTGAGATCCAAGCTCGTTTTTCCATTTTCTTCAGTCCAGCACTTGCTTCTGCTGCTGTCATTAGTATTTTGCTCTGTGAGTCCCACATTTCATTGATATCTAAGTCTATTTCACCAAGTGCTGAATAACAATTACTTAGCTCTATGTTAAACTTTTCCTTTATTGCTTCATCTTTCAGTTTATGACTATCAATTTTATGTGTAATTGACCTCTTCTGTTGGTTTCTAAATTTTAATCTTATTTTCCCAATGCACAGGTTGTGGTCACTATTAACATCAGCACCTCTGTATGCTCTTACATCTATTAATGATGATCTGAATTGTTGTTTAATACATAGGTGGTCAATTTGATTTGATGTTCTATCATCAGGAGATATCCATGTTGTTTTGTGGATATTTTTATGTGGAAATAATGTCCCACCTATAACTAAATTTTCTATTAAACATAATTCTATTAATCTTTCTCCATTCTGACTTGTTGTATTACAGCCTTCTCTCCCCATCACATGTTCCACTCCTGCGTTATCTTGTCCTACTTTGGCGTTGAAGTCTCCCATTACAATTAAAAGATCGTGTTTTGGTATTTTGTTTATAAGTTGTTGCAGTTGGTTATAAAAATCATCCTTAACTTCATCATCAGCTTCGTTAGTAGGCGCATAACATTGAATAATTGAAAGTCTTCCATGTTTTGTTTTGTATCGTGTTCGTATCAGACGGCTATTTACCGGTTCCCATTCTAATAAACTTCTTGCAGCTTTGTCTGTCATCATTATGCCTACTCCTTCACGGTGTTTTCCATCTTCCCTTCCAGAAAAAACTACTATTTTATTATCAATAGATCTCCTACCTGTTCCAGGCCAGCGCATTTCGCTTAATCCTAAAATATCTAGATCGTATCTGTCCATCTCGCTCGCGACCTGTGCATGTTTCGTCGGAGCGGCCATTGTTCGCACATTCCAGAATCCTATTTTTGTTGTTGTTTTAGGGCCGAAAAAACTATCACTACTATCTACTGCTAATTTACACATTCTGTATCAGGTCTACGTTTCATTAACAACATCGTTTTTACGATAGCGGCTTGTTAAACCTCTGATCAACGGTTCTATACCAAGCCGGAGAAAAATAATTCCTCCATTTTGGAAACAACCGGAAACGCGACATTTTATTATTGCAACATGATAATTATTATACTAGTACTGTTTGTAGAATAAATGTAATAGTTAAAATCATTTTAATATATAAATGTATGATTTCTCTCAACCAGAACTGATATCACATTTGTGGTTGCTCAGCCATTTGAACCATACGTTCTGGTCAACTACACGGATGATTTTGCAACTAACAAGTAATTTTTAAATTATTTTATCAGGCCAATTTATTTCTACTTGTTTATTCTTTTTAATTACCATTGAATTAGTTTGTGTTCTAAGTTTTCTTTGCATTTCATATTTATTTTTTTAAAGCACGGGTGTGGTTCTTTTTTTTTTTAACCATCCTGTAACCCAAATTCCAAAACACAAAAACAAAGCTTAGGATGTTCAAACCAGATGTATTATATTTTCTTATTTATTCATGTAAAAGCTGGAAAACATTGAAAAGATAGAAAATAAAGTAGATACATTTGAAAGCAAATGCCTCCTTTTTTACCATGAAATTAATTCAAGACTAGAGCAGAAGTAAGAGAAATGGCCATGTATCCAACTATATATATATATATAATATCAAGAAAAATAATGGGCATAAAATGTGCATGTAATAAGAAGAGAAGAGAATCACAATGCAGGCCCACAGATGGGAAACAGCAGGCAACAGTGATCTAGTGAACATTTTAGTCTTTAGGGCCTTTTTGTTGTACACCATGGATCTTCTGCTCTGTTGCAATTCATTTTAAAACTACTTAAAGTGAGATAGCTTAGGAAAATATAGCTTCTCAGTATTTTTTTTTTGTGAACAGAAAATGTATGCTTACTAACTAGGATTTACAGGTAATCTTATCATCCAGGCAAGAATCATCAATTATAAGAGCTGCACTGTCAGAATCATTACAGTGGTACTTGAGATGGGATTTCTCAAAAGATTGTTGAGAGTTTCCTGGACAGCTAAAAAAGACCAATGACCAAATTCTCAAAGAGGCCAACACGAAAAGAGAACTCCTAAAAAACATCTAAAGAAACAATTGATATTTTTCTGACACATCATGAGAAGAGGAAAGTTGGAACATTTAGTTTACAACTGACAAAATACAAGGAAAGAGAGATCATGGGTGACAAAGAGAGAAGATACTAGATACTTTGGTGTCATGGCATGAAGAACAATCAATAAAAGAACTGATGCGATGCACTGGCGATAGAAAATTGTGGAAGGACATAATTACCTATGCCAACCAGTATGGAACATGATGATGATGATGATGTAAAAAAAAAAAAAGTAAAGTACCCCTGTCACGCCAAGTGGCGTATAGGAAAATATGGTGTTAGTGACCATAAATTTTACAGACCTTTGGCACATGATTTTTGGGGTAATGTGGTCGGTATTACACCCATGCCGCTTTACTTTCCCAGAAAAAAATCCGGTACCATTAAAGGCTGGGTAACCCGGAAGCTGTCGGTTGGGATCGAACCCTACCTCTTGTCCTTTGTCGTCCAGTTCACTAACCACTGAGCTATCACGACTCCTGATGATGATGATGGTCATCTAAGAAATATTACTAAAAGTTCAATGTAAACAGTATTTGTTGTTTGGTGGCATGGGAATATGGTTTTAGTGCCCATATTTTTCCATGGTCATTTGCACATTTATGGACAGTGTAATCTACACAAAGTGACATATTGTTCTACTCTCACACAGAAAATTTCCAAAAATTTCAGAATCTGAGTAAAATCATACACAGCTGTATTTTTGGCAACAGCGATATTTGTGGCAACAGCAATATTTGTGGCAACAGCGATATGTGTTGCTACAGTTCTAATGGTTGCCCTGATGACTTCCACAGATACTTTGGTTGTCACAGCTGTTTTAGTTGTCATGGTTGTATTTGTGCTGCTTTGAACTGAATCTAGTACACCTGTTCAAGAAAGGAGTATACTAATTACAATATGCTTAAATTCCTCATAATTTAAATACAAAATTGGTGTTTTATTTTACTTTTCAGCAGTTATAAATATTTTTTAATGTAAACTTTTATTTATATTCACATATAAATCAGAAACCAATTATACATGCTTGACTTTTTTTTCCCCTTTTTTCCAGCATTCTGAGTCAAAATGCTGCAGCACAAATCAAGAGCAGAATACCTGGAAATGTCATTACAGATACTCAAATAATACGTCCACCTTACACAGGCCTCACTGGAGTGAGTTACATGAGAACAAAGTCCTATATTTGGTGGATGGATGATCCCTATGCAGCCTTGATTGCACTGGCAGCCATAATCATTTTGCTGTGCCTTGTCGGCATTATAGTTATCATATTTACATATTCGAGGTATGCTTCTCTTAGCACTAGTTTACCTTTATATGTTAAACTCAACAAAGAGTTTTAATGTAATATTGAAATATTACTATAGATGTACTGTGTCAGTGAAAAAATGTTTTAACCTGCAAACTAGGTTTAAATATTAGTAAGAAAGATTAAACTTTGTCCACAGATTAGTTTTAGCTTATAGACTAGGTTCTAAAATTAGTTTGAACCAGTAAATAAGGCCAAAAAAACCAGTTATCAAATGTAAATTAAACGAATTGTCTAAGCTGGTAAAAAATGGTTCAAATGTTAATCACATCTTTTACAACTTGTCTATATATATCAATCAGAGGTTGTAATAAAGTCCAAAGATTAGTCTGGGCTGAAGTTTAGGTTCAAAGATTAGTCAAAGCTTGTGTGTAAATCAGGTTTAAATATTAGCCAGAGTTGTGAAACTATGTCTACGTCCATAAAGTGTGCAAAGTTGGTAAAATAGAAAGATTTGGCAAAGCTACTAAATTAGGTCCAAAAATTAGTCTGTCCTTATAACTTGGTTTAGAAACCTGTCAGAGCTGATAAAAAGAGTAGAGATTAGTTTTCTTTTTTCTTCTTACTTTCATCTCCCTGTGGAGTCTTCCATAAACACTTTCCAATCTTATTTGGTATCATTCTTTTAATACCACTCAATATCATTCATAAGCCATTTATAGATTATACTTTCCTA
The DNA here is from genome assembly GCA_032433765.1 of Megaustenia siamemsis. NCBI lineage: Eukaryota > Metazoa > Mollusca > Gastropoda > Stylommatophora > Ariophantidae > Megaustenia > Megaustenia siamemsis. Next base: position 15,105,365 of record JAVIAB010000073.1, on the reverse strand, counting down.
AAGATTGGTTTAAACTGGTAAATTTTAAACCAGATATTAGTTTCATAAAATAAAGATTAAATGGATCAGTCCAAAGTACAAAGATTGAATGGATCAATCCAAAGTCCAAAGATTGAATGGATCAATCCAAAATCCAAAGATTGAATGGATCTGGTAAACCAAGTTTAAAGATTGAACACAGATAGTAAAATAATTGTAAAAATTAGTTTCATTTAGTAAGTAAGGTCCAAAGATTGAACAGAACTGGTAACCTGCACCCATAGATTAGTCTCAGCTGGTAAACTAGGTCCAAGTATTTGTCCAGAGAGAAAAAAGTAAGTGCACATTTTAGCAAAAAGAAAATGCAACATAATACAGTCCTATTAGTCTCTCTCTCTCCCCCTTCCCCCTTTCCAAGGCTACAGTAATGGAAAAATACCATAAAAGATGAATATTTGTTAATGCAACCTAATACTTGAATTCATGGGTTTGAACATTTAGTTTGGTGACTTTTCCAGGTACATGAAGTTCCTCTACCAGTACAGGGCACATATGAACAGCTTTGACAACCCAGAATTTACAGAACCACCTAATTTCTTGAGAGAATATGAGACACAGGTAGGACTGCAGTCTTTTTATGGAACGTGAGCTCATTATGTTATTTGTCTTAGAGCGTACTTTCATGCATCCTCTGAAATGAATGCTGTCATATATTGGCGTATCCTATTATGCTTATACTATCACACCTTTACTTCTTTATCGACTCACCCAAATAAAATTTATTATTCTGTCAGCCATTCATTTCTATTACATCTTAACCAACCACCAAAAAACTAAAAATAATATCAAGCAGATTAGTGCTTTTGACATAAATAAAAGTTCTTTGAAGTAGATTTTCAGAACAACACAAGTGGAATAACATAACAGACTTTAGAATGGAACGGCTTCACTGCAGGTGGGGCATTCCCATATCTGGTTTATCCCCCATTCCAACAAACAGCAAAGTGTCCATCCCGTTCGCTTATGCTGTTGCCATGAATGCATTGCATTCTGTGAAAATAGGATGTCTTTACGTTCACACTGTTCTATTGAACATGCTGCACTCTGTAAAAATGGCGTGCAACTCATAATGAACACTTCTGGGTTCTGTAACAGCTATCGTGGGCAGCATAATCTCCATGCACCTGCACCAAATCTGCATGAACTTTATGATCAGTGAGCATGCCAGAACAATAATAACTGTCCAAACAAATTAAGTCAAACCTCTGTTCAGTGAGACACTCAATCCGACCACAGTCCAGTTGGTGGCAAATCTGCAGTTAAAAACAAACATACATCCCATCCCAGGGCAAATTCAGCACCTGGCACCATATCACTAAACTCCACGGCCAATTGCCCACAGCACTATATCAGTGCATGGTTGTCATATTGATTTTGTGATCAGGTGAACCCACCCGGACTACTGCTGTCTCCACAAACAAAAATCCAAACTAGAAAGAATCATTTGAAACCATACTGCAACAAAAATGCCACTAGTCCTGAACCCGATTCATCTAAGCAGCCATTTTGGCTTACCACACCAACCAGAAGCTAGGATACCATAACAGCAAGATGATAATAAGTTGGCAGTCTATGTCTAGTGGCCAGAAGCTGTGACATAAGAATTTGAATTTGATCTTGGAGACTGCCTTTTATTACTTGTACTTTCTGGGGGTTTTTTTTTTTCCAGGCTCTGTTAAAATACCTGTGTCTCTGTACCATTTATGTTCACCTTTTGCCTCAGAGTTTCTCTTAATAAACATTTATTATTATCATGTTTAATAACAACAATGAGAGTAGATAAAATAATCAAATTGATTGCAAGTACATAACAAATAATTTACAAAATAATTACAAATATATATGTAGTTAATTACAAATTAATTAAAAGTACACGGCAACTGAATACAAAGTGCATTATAGGTAAATACACTGATTTACAAATAAATCGAAATTACATGACAAGTGCATTGGCAGAAAAGATCAGTACAATGTAAATAAGGCTGCTTGAGGTTTATTGAAATAACGAGTATATTAACCTTAGTTTATGATACATATCTGTGGGTGATGTTTTCACAATACTGTTGTAAAAATTACTACCATTTAAATGTTACATTTGGATTTCAAAAATAATATTTTCTTTGAACTTTTGCTACACTACTGGGTGTTTACCCAAGCAGACACACAGAAATCAGGTGCTGTAATAATTTTCTGGGTTATGTTAGATTTATAGCCTAAAATTCAAACTCTTTGTGCTGTAAACCAGAGGGGTTAAGTTGTCAATACAAATGGCCGCCATAAGTCCGTCAATCCAGCTGTGTGTTTGGCTCCCTCAAAGCGTCATTTGCTGGCTATCCCTTGTTACAAAGATTTCTTTGATCTCTCACCGACATCGAGAAGATTTCCCCAGTCTTGAGAAAAAAAAACTGAAACAAAAACAAATTTCTTGAAAACTTGTAAAAGAAAATGCAGCCCCTTCCTGCGATGTACTTTATCAAATACTTTTTATGACGTACTTAAAAAAAAAAAAAAAAAAAGAAAATCAGACTTCAAGAGAAACAAATCCAACACTCAGCGGGTCACCAGAAGTAGTAACTAGGAAGGTTTAGGGAAGGGGGGAATGTTTGTCCACAGCAAACTGTCAAATTTCAAGATTTGGTATTTTGAGGCGATAATTTTTACAACGGAATCATTATATAGAGTTAATAGACAGGACTGATTAAATAGATATAATCTAACACAGTTTGTTCACATAAAAATAGAACAATCTCAGATGTGGACATATTTTTTTTGGTATAAAAGTAGCTCAGATGTATTTATTTGCTATAAATTGTACTAATAAATGATGCTGTCCACTCTTAACAGAGCTTGAACATGTATGTGCCACCTGATGAGGCTATTGCAGACTTGGGAGAAGTAAAGATGACATTTGATGAGTCCGGTGTAGAGCATACCCAACACACTAAACATGATCCCAGAGTGGCCGCAGTGGTCAATCCCATATACCAAGGGTCAGTTGCTGTTCTTTCAGTTCTAAAATTTTCACATTTCTATTTTGTTTAAGCAATGTTAATATCCGCCCGTGCGCTGCCAGGGCCTGAAAGGGGAGTAAAGAATAGTGATGCTGTACCCTACCAGGCATGTTTGTAAGAGGCGAGAAAGGAGGGTTGGGCATGGGACTGGCTATCACATACTGTAAAAAATAAAGCCAAAAAAACTTCACCAAACATGGATAAGTCAAAGAAGAATGACAAGAAACAGAACGACTTGGAAAGTGTTTGTTGAAGATCTATGCTCCACTGGGAGTTGAAAGGTAGAAGAAGAAGAATGTTAATATCCTCCATCTAAAGTTTGAGCAATTTGCTGTGTCAAAGCTCAGAAATGTGTGCAAGTTTATTATTAATGAAAACCTGTCACATTTCAGTATTTCCTATTTAAAAAATGTCTGGCAATGTCAGAAAAAAATGCTATTCAGTGTTAAGAGATTCTGCATTGTCATATGGAAATGAGCAATTAGAAACAATTACTGAAGGCTACAATTAGGAATCAAAGATTACAGATTGCTGATGACTGCAATTATAAATCAAAGATTACTGGAGACAACAATTAGAAATCAAAGATTACTGGAGGCTACAATTAGAAATCAAATATTGCTAGAGGCTACAATTAAAAATCATAGATTACAGGAAGCAACAATTAGAAATCAATGATTACAGGAAGCAACAATTAGAAATCAAAGATTACTGGAGGCTACAATTAGAAATCAAATATTGCTAGAGGCTACAATTAAAAATCAAAGATTACTGGAGACAACAATTAGAAATCAAAGATCACTGGAGGCTACAATTAGAAATCAAAGATTACTGGAAGCCACATTTAAAGATCAAAGATCACTGGAGGCTACAATTATAAATCAAAGATCACTGGAGGCTACAATTATAAATCAAAGATTACTGGAGCCTACAATTATAAATCAAAGATCACTGGAGGCTACATTTAAAAATCAAAGATCACTGAAGGCTACAATTATAAATCAAAGATTACTGGAGCCTACAATTATAAATCAAAGATCACTGGAAGCTACATTTAAAAATCAAAGATCACTGGAGGCTACAATTATAAATCAAAGATTACTGAAGGCAGTGAATCAAAAAGTTCATTACAAATCAAAAAGCTATATGTTAAAGCATTCATGTACAAAAAGCAAGAAAAATAACCAATATCTTATAGCTGTCAATTCCAGCCTATTTTATTGACATTAATTTAATACATTAAAATTACTTCCTCTTTTGCTGCAGAACTTCCTAAGTCATTAATGATGCATTTTGTTTAAACATATAAAAGTCATCATGCTTGTTTTACTAAATTAGCCCTTGGCTCTCTTCTGTGCAACAGGTTTGTTCTCTCAAGCATAAATATTTTCTTCAGCATATAATTGTGAAACATGTTATTGAATTGTGTTTTTATATTTATCCACTCTGAGCTTTATTTATTTGTTATAAACACCATCAAATATGACAAGTACATCCTGCAGTTTAAATATTTGGTGATGTTTCATTGCTGCACATATCAATCTAATCATCTATATTGTGTAGACTTTTTAAAAGTCATGCTGATAGTGACGATGATGACAACATATGTTTTTAGAAGCTCTATCTTATTACCATTTTCTATATGACTTGCTGGTAGCATTTCCATTGTAGACGTGCGCTGTATGTTTGTTTTTTGTAGCGTGTCTGTTGTAAAAATCTCCATTGTAAATATGTCTGTTGTAAGAATCTCTATTGTAAATATGTGTGTTATAAGAATCCCCATTGTAAATATATCTGTTATAAGAAACTCTATTGTAAATATGTGTGTTATAAGAATCTCTATTGTAATTATGTGTGTTATAAGAATCTCTATTGTAAATATATCTGTTTTAAGAATCTCTATTGTAAATATGTCTGTTATAAGAATCTCCATTGTAAATATGTCTGTTATAAGAATCTCCATTGTAAATATGTCTGTTATAAGAATCTCCATTGTAAATATGTCTGTTATAAGAATCTCCATTGCAAATATGTCTGTTATAAGAATCTCTATTGTAAATATATCTGTTATAAGAATCTCCATTGTAAATATGTATGTTGTAAGAATCTCCATTGTAAATATGTCTGTTATAAGAATCTCCATTGTAAATATGTGTGTTGTAAGAATCCCTATTGTAAATATGTGTGTTATAGGAATCCCCTTTGTAAATATGTGTGTTATAGGAATCCCCTTTGTAAATATGTGTTTGTAAGAATCTCCATTGTAAACATCTGTTATTAGAATCTCCATTGTAAATATGTCTGTTTTTTTATCTGTCTTTTGCTGTAAGAATTAAGAATATTCCATGTGTGCATGTCTTCAGGATGGTCAACTCTTGTACATTTTCTCTTTAATTTGTTGTAAACATGTCATTCAAGGGGCCATCTAAAAAACAAAACCCAAACCTTCATTTCTGTGCGATGAACAAGTGTATAACTTCCTGTCTTGATCTGTTCACAGAGAGAAGGAACAACACCTTCACCATTCACAAGTGTATAACTTCCTATCTTGATCTGTTCACAGAGAGAAGGAACAACACCTTCACCATTCACAAGTGTATAACTTCCTATCTTGATCTGTTCACAGAGAGAAGGAACAACACCTTCACCATTCACAAGTGTATAACTTCCTATCTTGATCTGTTCACAGAGAGAAGGAACAACACCTTCACCATTCACAAGTGTATAACTTCCTATCTTGATCTGTTCACAGAGAGAAGGAACAACACCTTCACCATTCACAAGTGTATAACTTCCTATCTTGATCTGTTCACAGAGAGAAGGAACAACACCTTCACCATTCACAAGTGTATAACTTCCTATCTTGATCTGTTCACAGAGAGAAGGAACAACACCTTCACCATTCACAAGTGTATAACTTCCTATCTTGATCTGTTCACAGAGAGAAGGAACAACACCTTCACCATTCTGTGCCAGGGAGACCTGATGGAGCAACCAACCTCTAGCATCCATTACTCCTCTCTGTGTCTACAACATCTGACTACTTAAACTAGGATTCTCTACAAATTAATATGTCTACTCTAAAATAAGTAATTTATTTATTCTAAAATGAACAATTAGAGATTAAGATTATTCAGAGAAAAGCTTGAGAAATTGTTCAGAAATATATAAATGTGAACTCTACATCTGTTTGCTGTTGTTAGTTAGCAGATTTATTCTACATTTTGTATGTGTTTAAGACAATGTATTAAGTAACTTTGTCTTCATGTGATAAAACTACATGTCATTAAATTAGTGCTATCTGTAGGGATGTCCTAGCAACATTTATAAAATGAACTATCCATTATTTTTAGCTATAAGATCTGTTAACAAAGCTAGAATTATATCAGTGATATGTTACGTGTATGATTTGCAAGTAGCATATTAAATATAAGATATCAATAATATTTCACATAAAGTATTTGTTTGCAATACAAGAAATACTTTAAATATAAACAATCCATTATTTTTAACTATAAAGTCTGTTAGCAATGCTAAAGTTATATCAGTGATATATTATTTGTATGATTAGCTAGCAGTGTATTAAATATACGTTATAAATAATATTTCTTATGTAGTGTTTGTTAAGCAAGCCCTCATATGGGAAACAACAGGTAAGAGAAAAAGAGGAAGACCCAGAGAGACACTGAGAAGAACATTGATGAGAGAGGCAAGAGCAGCAGGATTCGGCTCCCTCAATGAGATAGAGCTGCTTGCACAGAACAAAGACAAATGGCAAGATTTGATAAAATATCTTTAAAAGAATTGAAAACTGCTAGAACAAATAATTCAGATAAGATAAGGAGTATCTTGGTCTATGCCCTATGGGCCGGCTACGGCTCGGAAGGTCAATAGATAGATAGTGTTTGTTAGGAAAATATTAAATATAAATTATCAATAAAATGTTAATAGTGAGATCTGCTTGCAACATGTTAATTATAAACTGTCAGAAATGTGTTAATTGTAAGATTTTATAGCCACATTTTAAACTCTTTAACTCCAGATTAATTTGCTGGTTTAGACGCAATTATCTGACGTTAATTTGTGAATTACCAAATTTTACAAATTTGATGAAAAGGTTATAACAGAGCCAGGTTCATCATTTTAGAGTACGAAATTAGAATGTTAGGAGTTTTGCTCTGGGGTGAAAGAGTTTGACATAAATTATCAGAAATAAGTCAACTGTGAGATTTTCTAGCAGCTCTTTAAATATGAAGCCTCGATAGCTCAGTGGTTATTGAACTGGACTACAAAGGATAAGATGTCGAGTTCAATTCTGATTGACGGCTTTCGGGTTCACCCAGCCTTAATTGGGTTTTTTTTCTGGGAAGGTAAAGTAGCACGGGTGTAATACTGACCACATTACCACAAAAATCATGGTCACTAACACCATATTCCCTATACGCCACTTGGCGTGACGGGGCTCTTTATTTTTACTTTAAATATGAACTATCAGTAATATGGTAATTGTGAGGTCTACTTACAACACATTAATTTTTAACTATTAGCGATATGTTAACCATGATGTCTACTTACAACACATCTTTTATTAACTAAATATGTTAAATGTAAGATTAACATATTAAATATGAGCAATAATATTTGCATTCTGCAAGCTCTGCTAACAACATAGATTAAAACGGACAGCAATTATGTATTTATTTATAGTCTGCTAGTAATTAATTGAATACAAAATATCATTTATTATGTCCAGCAGAAGATAAACAAAATCAAGCTGCACAACTTTCATTAATCATGACTGAAAATAAACTTCACATATTTATCACATCTTAATACATAAATAAAATTATGTTGCTGTTTGGTATTTACAAAAATTGTCCCTTTTTTTTTTACTCATAATGATTTGGCAGGAACCAATGAAATTGTGATATATTTATCAAAGAAATAAAAGAATTGTTATTTAACTGTCCCAACATGCTCAGAGAATTATTTTTTTTTAAATGACCGCAGTTGCCTTAAATATTGTACAACAAATGCTGACTTTACATCTTCCATATTTGTCAAATATTTGACACAACTATTTTGTTTAAGATGTGTATACCACAGACAATTATTTTAAGCCAAGCAGTTTTTTTTTTAATAAGTAGAAGATGTAGATTTTTTTTAGAATTTATTTTATTTGTCTATTTCCTTGTCTAAAACTCTTTAATACTGTTATTCTGAATATATTAAATGTATTACTTTGTAGTTGTTTTCTTAATGTTTGTTTCTACTTATATGTCACAAATTAGCCATTTCTGATAATCTTTTCCCATTTCTCTATAAGTAATTACATACTTTAGATATTCTTTAGTTGGTGTCGATTGTGACTGTTCAATTATTGGTTTTTCTAGAAGCATCCGTTATTGCAATGGTTCTCAAACCTTTTAGGATTTCTTGCATGGCAGTCCCATTAAAACTTTTTTTATGGTTCGCTGACCCTTTTATAAATTAAAATGAAGCACAATGAACTTATGGCTACTGTTAATAAAACATTTGTTGACAAATAATTATTTATTCAGAAAATAGTAAATCTCAGTCCTCAAATTTTAATTTCATTGGGACGGATGCATCTGCTTTGCCTGAACCAGTTCTTCTATGTTTGGCTCTGTTTTGGGATTTTGTTGTGACAGCAAGTAGTGTAGAAAAAGCCATCTCACACTCTAGATGGTTGCAAATGGAATCAGCAAATTTATAACCATCTTTGCAACATTAGGATAGGACTGTGATATTTTAATCCAAAAAATCACTACCACACATTGCACGGAAAACATGTTTTGCACCTCCATCATTTATCAAATCAATAAACTGTCCTTGAATTAAATTGTCCTCCAAATTCAGATTACTAATGGAGAGTGCAAATGTGTTGTTGATAAATCAATATTTTTGAAATTCTTGTAGGTCAGGAAAATAAGTGACCTCTTCACGGTAACACCAGTTTAAGAACCAAGACTTTAGTGAATGTTTACTTTTGCAATTACAAATAAATTTTGTTTTAGTTTTGCACACGAAAAAAGTAGAAGTGACTATAAACTTTGTATAGTCTCAGGATGACTAAACATCAATGGAAACTTTTTATATAATTGCAGGATGTTTCAGAATAACTGTCATCTTTCTATGAAGTTTCAAAATAACTAGTAGTAATTATCAATTAAATTTTATATACAGTTTTTTTATATATAGTTAATAGTAATTAGATTCTTATATAGTTACAAGATAACTAAAAATCATTGTAAACTTTCTTTTCAATTTGAGGGTAAATAAACATTTTGCAGCAATTTTGTGTATCAGTTCAAGAGCAATGTGAAGTTACTGTAAACCTTTATTTATATATTTGATGCAGACAACAAGAATATGCTATCTTTCTTTGTAACTTAAAGAATAAAATAATTTTATAACTGGTTACTGTAAACCTTTATTGTACTTAAGAAAATGTTGAAATAAACTGAATGTTTTCCATTACTGCAAAATTTACTTTACTAATATAAACAAATTGTTATTCTTTGATCTATTCTAGAAATGAGACAATTAATAACTCATAACTGATAACATTGAGCAGATCAATGAGAGAATGTATAATTCATCTTTTCATTTCTTACTGAGGAAGATCTTTAGCTCTTACAGCATTTCTCAAAAGAGTAAAGTATCCTTCAACTTTTAATAAAAAATGCACTGTCTTTTAGCATTCAGCAGTTATAACTGAAACACTGGTTTTGCTTCAGTCATATTTTTTTCTCATTCTTGAAGCTCTTTATCATTCAGTTTGTAAACACAAGTCATACTTATGTTCTTGTGCTTTCAGGAACATTTCATTATTATTATCTAGATCCTTATCTAAATATTTTTGTTTTCTTTATTCCACCAAAGAGCCATTAATGAAGAAAGATCTTAAATCTGCCCTTGTTGAATGCTGGTTATCCCAAACAATGTTTTTATTAACATCTTGAATAAACTAAAATCAAGTATGGAGAACATTCAGTTTTACTTTACTGTTTGGATATTTGGATTTTTTTTACTGAAAAATCTATAAATTGTTCTTTTCTGAAGTGACTTATAGAGTAATTTTACCCTTTTTATACAATAAATAGTTTATTTCAGCACAAGATGGTGTTTTGATTCACTTGTGAAATATTATTCTATGTGATTTGATTTATATGTGAAACATTGTAGTTTTGTGATTTATTTGTAATCCGTTTCTTTGATATGGTTTTCTTTTTCACTATAATATGTAATGTGAATTTTCTGTTGACAATGCAGTTGTGTGTGTGTGGTGGTGGGAGGTGGGGGGGGGGGGGGGGGGATTTAATTCACGACCTAAAAAGACAAGAGTTCATTCATAGGCAGACTCGTTGAACCCAGATGTTAAAATTGGTACTTTAAATTTAAACAGGTTTTTTTATTGTGTAAGGAGACCTGCTACAGTGTTTGTGCTCTGATTGAGACCTTTCAAACAAGACATTACTGTGCTGATGGACAATGATAATGATGATCTACAAGATAAAGTGCTGATGGACAATGATAATGATTTCACATTACATCAGAGTGACAAAGGACAATGATTATGATGATACTACAAGACATCAGAGTGCTGATGGACAATGATAATGATTTCACATTACAACAGAGTGACAATAGACAATGATAATGATGATTTCACATTACATCAGAGTGACAATGATAATGATGATTTCACATTACATTATAGTGACAATGGACAATGATAATGATGATTTCACATTACATCAGAGTGACAATGGACAATGATAATGATGATTTCACATTACACATAGTGACAATCTATCTATCTATCTATTGACCTTTCGAGCCGTAACCGGCCCATAGGGCGTAGACCAAGATACACCTTCTCCTATATGAATTTTTGTTCTAGCAGTTTTCTTTTAAAGATATTTTATCAAATCTCGCCATCTGTCTCTGTTCTGTGCAAGCAGTTCTATCTCATTGAGGGAGCCGATTCCTGCTGCTCTTGCCTCTCTCATCAATGTTCTTCTCAGTGTCTCCCTGGGTCTTCCTCTTTTTCTTTTACCTGTTGTTTCCCATATGAGGGCTTGCTTTGCTATTCGATTATTATCTCTTCTCATCCACATAGTGACAATGGACAACGATAATGATGATTTCACATTACATCAGAGTGACAATGATAATGATGATTTCACATTATATCATAGTGACAATGGACAATGATAATGATGATTTCACATTACATCAGAGTGACAATGGACAATAATAATGATGATTTCACATTACATCAGAGTTACAATGATAATGATGATTTCACATTACATCATAGTGACAATGGACAATGATAATGATGATTCCACAAGAAATCAAAGTGCTAATTGACAATGATGGTTACAGATATAAGACCAAGAATATCAGTGAAGCAAAAAAACTAGCCCTCGCTCCTTCCCCCCAACCCTAATTACCCATAATATGAGGATAAAACACTTCTGTGACTTTGTGTGCTGTGATTTTACATTATTTTCACCAAGACAAGGCTGTTATGTAAAAATGATGGTTAGTGGAGTGTTGGTGTGTGGTGGGTTAAACTTCGAAGTGAATGAAAGCATCTCATACTTGTCACAACAAGTGCCTGCTGGCATAGGTGATCCTGTCTCTCCACAACTTTCTGACTCTACATTTGGTTATCAGTTCCGTTGTTCGCTCCCTAACAAACTAGTCTCATAAACTGTTTAGTATCTTCTCTCTTTTTTATCCCCTACATTAATTTTGTGTCACAGTCGTCAGTTGCTGGACACTACGGGACATGCAGAGTAGGTCTATGAGCACCTGTGGACATGTTCGGAGTGCAACTAAATTAACTAATCTAACTAAATTGATATAAAGACTAAAACAATTTAAATAAACAGAAATTACACGCAGAAACTGCAAGTTAACATGAAGATAAATGGATGTAACCTAGAGCAAGTTGAGACAGTAGCTAGCTACCTTGGACTTATAACACCGTAATGAGTGATAGATAATGCAGGACAGAAAAAGATGAAGAATAGGAATGCGATGTACATGAAATATTCACTCATACCAATGTAAGTAATACCAGACTGAAAATGAAAATAGCAAAGCATTACATCTACTCAACATTGAGAGCAGCATTATCGGTTTGTGAACTGGACTACTAAGAAGTTGGGTTCTTTCCCAGTTGACGACCCTAGGGTTCATCTAGCCTTAAATGGGTACCTGATCTTGCTGGAAGAGCAGCCTTTATCGACCATTTCACCCATAGAAGTAAAGGTAAAGTACGAGACTTGAATCAGAATCTTAACACGTGAGTTTTCACCCATATGTTCTCGGCCGCCTATCCAGAAATGTTCGGATACTTATGGACAGTGTTGCTTCAACCGATAGAAGTGTTGTTGGTCACTGACAGTCCTCAAATAAGTTCAAGCCTGGAGAAAATCCTTTACTTATTCCATTTTTAATATCTACTCAACATTGCTATGTAGTGCAGAAATGTGGACACTAAATAAGAAAACAGACAAGAAAATCTCTTGAAGGCAGATGAGGAAAGAATGAAGACAAGAAAATTGTATCCCTTGAAATGGTGATTTATAAAAAAAATGAACAGAATTGGGTGTCATATCATCCACACTATGTCGGAAGTTGATTAAAGCAGTCATATCATCCACACTATGTTGGAAGTTAATTAAAGCAGTCATATCATCCACATTATGTTGGAAGTTGATTAAAGCAGTCATATCATCCACACTATGTTGGAAGTTGATTAAAGCAGTCATATCATCCACATTATGTCAGAAGTTGATTAAAGCAGTCATATCATCTTTACTATGTTGGAAGTTGATTAAAGCAGTCATATCATCCACACTATGTTGGAAGTTGATTGAAGCAGTCATATCATCCACACTATGTTGGAAGTTGATTAAAGCAGTCATATCATCCACATTATGTTAGAAGTTGATTAAAGCAGTCATATCATCCACACTATGTTGGAAGTTGATTAAAGCAGTCATATCATCCACACTATGTTGGAAGTTGATTAAAGCAGTCATATCATCCACACTATGTTGGAAGTTGATTAAAGCAGTCATATCATCCACACTATGTCAGAAGTTGATTAAAGCAGTCATATCATCCACACTATGTTGGAAGTTGATTAAAGCAGTCATATCATCCACATTATTTTGGAAGTTGATTGAAGCAGTCATATCATCCACACTATGTTGGAAGTTGATTAAAGCAGTCATATCATCCACATTATGTTAGAAGTTGATTAAAGCAGTCATATCATCCACACTATGTTGGAAGTTGATTAAAGCAGTCATATCATCCACACTATGTTGGAAGTTGATTAAAGCAGTCATATCATCCACACTATGTTAGAAGTTGATTAAAGCAGTCATATCATCCACATTATGTTGGAAGTTGATTAAAGCAGTCATATCATCCACACTATGTTGGAAGTTGATTAAAGCAGTCATATCATCCACACTATGTTGGAAGTTGATTAAAGCAGTCATATCATCCACACTATGTTGGAAGTTGATTAAAGCAGTCATATCATCCACACTATGTTGGAAGTTGATTAAAGCAGTCATATCATCCACATTATGTTGGAAGTTGATTAAAGCAGTCATATCATCCACATTATGTTGGAAGTTGATTAAAGCAGTCATATCATCCACACTATGTTGGAAGTTGATTAAAGCAGTCATATCATCCACACTATGTTGGAAGTTGATTAAAGCAGTCATATCATCCACATTATGTTGGAAGTTGATTAAAGCAGTCATATCATCCACATTATGTTGGAAGTTGATTAAAGCAGTCATATCATCCACATTATGTTGGAAGTTGATTAAAGCAGTCATATCATCCACATTATGTTGGAAGTTGATTAAAGCAGTCATATCATCCACACTATGTTGGAAGTTGATTAAGAAGTCATATCGTCCACATTATTTTGGAAGTTGATTAAAGCAGTCATATCGTCCACATTATTTTGGAAGTTGATTAAAGCAGTCATATCATCCACACTATGTTGGAAGTTGATTAAAGCAGTCATATCATCCACACTATGTTGGAAGTTGATTAAAGCAGTCATATCATCCACACTATGTCAGAAGTTGATTAAAGCAGTCATATCATCCACATTATGTTGGAAGTTGATTAAAGCAGTCATATCATCCACATTATGTTGGAAGTTGATTAAAGCAGTCATATCATCCACATTATGTTGGAAGTTGATTAAAGCAGTCATATCATCCACATTATGTTGGAAGTTGATTAAAGCAGTCATATCATCCACATTATGTTGGAAGTTGATTAAAGCAGTCATATCATCCACACTATGTTGGAAGTTGATTAAGAAGTCATATCGTCCACATTATTTTGGAAGTTGATTAAAGCAGTCATATCGTCCACATTATTTTGGAAGTTGATTAAAGCAGTCATATCATCCACACTATGTTGGAAGTTGATTAAAGCAGTCATATCATCCACACTATGTTGGAAGTTGATTAAAGCAGTCATATCATCCACACTATGTTGGAAGTTGATTAAAGCAGTCATATCATCCACACTATGTTGGAAGTTGATTAAAGCAGTCATATCGTCCACATTATTTTGGAAGTTGATTAAAGCAGTCATATCATCCACACTATGTTGGAAGTTGATTAAAGCAGTCATATCGTCCACATTATTTTGGAAGTTGATTAAAGCAGTCATATCATCCACACTATGTTGGAAGTTGATTAAAGCAGTCATATCGTCCACATTATTTTGGAAGTTGATTAAAGCAGTCATATCATCCACACTATGTTGGAAGTTGATTAAAGCAGTCATATCATCCACATTATGTTGGAAGTTGATTAAAGCAGTCATATCATCCACACTATGTTGGAAGTTGATTAAAGCAGTCATATCATCCACATTATGTTGGAAGTTGATTAAAGCAGTCATATCATCCACACTATGTTGGAAGTTGATTAAAGCAGTCATATCATCCACACTATGTTGGAAGTTGATTAAAGCAGTCATATCATCCACATTATGTTGGAAGTTGATTAAAGCAGTCATATCATCCACACTATGTTGGAAGTTGATTAAAGCAGTCATATCATCCACACTATGTTGGAAGTTGATTAAAGCAGTCATATCATCCACATTATTTTGGAAGTTGATTAAAGCAGTCATATCATCCACACTATGTTGGAAGTTGATTAAAGCAGTCATATCATCCACACTATGTTAGAAGTTGATTAAAGCAGTCATATCATCCACATTATTTTGGAAGTTGATTAAAGCAGTCATATCATCCACACTATGTTGGAAGTTGATTAAAGCAGTCATATCATCCACACTATGTCAGAAGTTGATTAAAGCAGTCATATCATCCACACTATGTCAGAAGTTGATTAAAGCAGTCATATCATCCACACTATGTCAGAAGTTGATTAAAGCAGTCATATCGTCCACATTATTTTGGAAGTTGATTAAAGCAGTCATATCGTCCACACTATGTTGGAAGTTGATTAAGAAGTCATATCATCCACACTATGTTGGAAGTTGATTAAAGCAGTCATATCATCCACACTATGTTGGAAGTTGATTAAAGCAGTCATATCATCCACACTATGTTGGAAGTTGATTAAGAAGTCATATCATCCACACTATGTTGGAAGTTGATTAAAGCAGTCATATCGTCCACACTATGTTGGAAGTTGATTAAAGCAGTCATATCATCCACACTATGTTGGAAGTTGATTAAAGCAGTCATATCATCCACACTATGTTGGAAGTTGATTAAAGCAGTCATATCATCCACACTATGTTGGAAGTTGATTAAGAAGTCATATCATCCACACTATGTTGGAAGTTGATTAAAGCAGTCATATCGTCCACACTATGTTGGAAGTTGATTAAAGCAGTCATATCATCCACACTATGTTGGAAGTTGATTAAAGCAGTCATATCATCCACACTATGTTGGAAGTTCATTAAAGCAGTCATATCATCTTTACTATGTTGGAAGTTGATTAAAGCAGTCATATCGTCCACACTATGTTGGAAGTTGATTAAAGCAGTCATATCGTCCACATTATTTTGGAAGTTGATTAAAGCAGTCATATCATCCACATTATTTTGGAAGTTGATTAAAGCAGTCATATCATCTTTACTATGTTGGAAGTTGATTAAAGCAGTCATATCATCCACACTATGTTGGAAGTTGATTAAAGCAGTCATATCGTCCACATTATTTTGGAAGTTGATTAAAGCAGTCATATCGTCCACATTATTTTGGAAGTTGATTAAAGCAGTCATATCGTCCACATTATTTTGGAAGTTGATTAAAGCAGTCATATCGTCCACATTATTTTGGAAGTTGATTAAAGCAGTCATATCGTCCACATTTGGCACCGCGATAGCTCAGTGGTTAGTGAACTGGACTACAGAGGACAAGAGGTCGGGTTCGATCCTGATCGATGGTTTCCAGGTTCGCCCAGCCTTAAATGGGGACCGGATTTTGTTTCTGGGAAAGTGAAGCGGCACGGGCGTTATACCGACTACATTACCCCAAAAATCATGTGCTGAAGGTCTATAAAATTATGGTCACTAAAACCATATTCCCTATACGCCACTTGGCGTGACGGGGCTCTTTACTATCATTCACATGATGTTGGAAGTTGATGAAAGCAGGCGATGACGTTCTGCGTGATCACTTGGTTCCTTGGGAGTAACTTTGGTTAAAATGGGCACAGCCAGAAATGAGAAGCTATGTTTGGCCTGTAAAAAGACTAATCAACCAACACAGAACTGGAGTCGTCAGTCGCTGGACACTGCGAGACTTGCTGAAGAGGGGATCTGAGCACCTATGGACATGTTCGGAGTGCATTGATGATGACCCGCTAATAAATCAATCTTTGGACGCCAACACGATGAATTGTTGACAGTATTTTGTTTTCTTGAGTCTGCAATTTTCTAGATATAATCAAACGACATGTTTGTCCAGTCTTTGAAACTTTAATTTTGTTTATCTCGGCCCTATATTCTGCATCATTGTGTCTTTTTTTAATTACTGGCCTAACCTACCAGTGGGCATATTTGGTTGCAGGTCAGATCGATTCCATCAACAATTATGTGTATTTTTTAAATCTTGTCCAACTTATTTTCCTACATAAAAGTCGTCAATGTGCAGCAGGTGGTGGTATGCAAGTCATCATGAGAAATGTGGGTCATTGATTTCTAGTAAATATTGATTTTGTTTCGTAGAAACTCATTTTGAAAACAAGAGAAATGTAGGGTGAGACAATTGGCTGCTGTAAAAGAAAACATGACGTCATTATCTTTTTCTGAGACTTTGCCGGAAGTTCCTCAAGCCTAATCATAACAATAACATTTCAGGTTCTGTTGACACAGTCTACAAGTATGGGGATTTTTTTTTTATTCTTTGGCAGAAAAGATCTTTGATCTTTCCGTTACTGGGAATTGAACACACGTTAGTCCGCTTGATAAAGGACCATTTGTGTTCCGGGCTGTTGGGACATATACAATTATGTGTTACTGTTTTAAAAATGACAAAATGAAAGATCTAAATGTTTCTGTTACTACGACTTCATCAGTAAATAAAGACATTAGACGAACATAAGATCACATAGATTACTTTAGTAATGGACATCAGAGTCGATGGGACGGAGAACTACTATGAGAAGTAGCGAACACGCCGGAGTTGAGAAAATGGAAAAAAATAAAAATGAATGATAAAATAAAGGACAAGAGCAAATGTAAGACAGACAGAGATGACTGTTAGGAGCTATAATCTAATTTTTTTTCCGCAGCACCGTATGATTGTACTGTGTATAATACATAAATATTTTTTCTTCTGCCAATAAGTATCCAGAAGATTGCTGCTCGAACAGGCTGTAGCCAGTCCCACAGTTATATAATTAAATAACACACACCTTGGATCTGTGAGAAAGTTCACCTACCTCGGTTCTATGGTCACAACCAATGTCTCCCTTGAAGAAGAAATAAATTCCAGAATCAGAAAGGCAGCCTCGACAATTGGTAAACTTAAAGATAGAGCATGGGCCAACACCAAACTAACACTCAGGACTAAGATTCAAATTTACCAAAGTTGTGTGCTTAATACACGTTTATACTTATCCGAAACTTATAGTACCAATGCAGGGCAGGAGAACATATTAAACAGCTTTCATGTGCGTTGATTTCAAAAGATGAAGAATATCAAATGGAAGGACAAAGTAACCAACTCAAATGTCTTACAACGAGCCAAACTCCCATCCATCATGGCAACACTTAGGAGTCGTAGATTAATATGGGTGGATCATGTAAGAAGAATGACAAACATTCGTATTCCCAAACAAATATTCCGTGACGAACTTAGGGATAAAAAGAGACCAAAGGTCAGACCAGTGCTGAGATGTCAGGATGTTTGCAGGGCTTCGATGCATGAATTCTCTATCAGCGAAAGAAACTGAGAAGATCTGACTGTAAATTGTAGCACATAAAGGGGAAATATTTTTTTTTTTAAACGGCGCGGCAACATTAAAGGCAGTGTTAATGTCATATTCAAAAGACAAAAGGTGCAGGAGAAGAAAGGAGACCAGGCAAGGCACCACAAATACATTTTGTTTATTCTGCTACCTGTCTATCCAAAATTACAGCATTTGGTTATTTATCTATCTTGTTTATAGTTAGTGTTCATTGTTCAGATCACTTTGATCACAACGTATTCAACACAACCATCACAACTTGTTCAGTCATATTCATAATCAAGTTTAGTGATCTTTAAGTTGGCACGTGATACATAATAGTGGAAGCACTTATATTAGAATTACTGTTTTTAATTCTGGACAATTCAGAGGTTAACACCGATGGATATTGACTTGTCCTCTAATGCATATTGTGTGTGACATGTACATTAAATCTCTCTGACATCTTACTTACGACTTGTTCTCTGACGCACAACTTTGAAATTAACTTAAAAACACTGACACAACTAAATGTTCTCTATGTTATAATGTACTTGTTCTGGTTCTATCTAGTAAAAGTAAAGAGCCCGTCACGCCAAGTGGCGTATGGGGAATATGGTGTTAGTGACCATAAATTTTACAAACCTTCAGCACGTGATTTTTGGGGTAATGTCGGTATTACGCCAGTGACGCTATACTTTCCCAGAAAAAAATCCGATACCAAATTAAGGCTGTGTTAACCCGGAAGCCGTCGGTTGGGATCGAACCCTACCCCTTGACCTTTGTAGTCCAGTTCATTAACCACTGAGCTATCGCGGCTCCCTCTATCTAGTAGTAGTATCTAATGCTTAACTACCAAGTTCCTAAGTCACTGCTATCTTTTCCTATGTTCTCTACTCTAAGCTTGACTAGTTTATATTTATGATTCTTGACTACCTCGGTTTACCACTTCTTACTACTGCCTGACTTAATAACTCTTCTGACTCCGGTGCCTAACTACTGACTTACTTCTCTGTCCTAACTGATTAAAACTGAAAACTACTGTCTAACTGACTAGGACTAAATTTACTAGCCTACATTTTTTATTCTTGACTAGCTACGTCTTTCTTCTAAATTACTGAAAACCTATTGTGAAGATTGGCTAAATACTGAGATCTCATTTACATAATTGTACGCGTGGAATACTTGCATCCAATGGCGTGTCGGGAAGTTGTCGTGAGATGATAACTTGCAACACCCTCTGACCAATCAGACATCACAATCCTGAGCCACAGTTGACCCATGTCTCAGAATTTTCAAAACAAGCTGTTTTTGTGACTCCAAAATAAAACCCATAGTCAGCTTGACCTCTCCTGAGTTTCAAAATAACGATGTTTATTTCATGACTGACCTGTCCCGGAAGTTATTTGTCAGCCTATTTACCTGACGGGTCAAGCTATGTCTTTATCCACACCTTCGCAACTATAAAATATCCATTCTCACAACTTATGTCCGACTACTATTCTGCACCTACTCTTGTCACCCTCCATCCTCCTTACCTTTGTCCACTAACCGTTATGAACTTTCCACTGCTTACGTACTGCCACCAACCAGTGTCGACTGATACTCTATACCACTGTTATCTGCTGTTAAGATATGGGTACCGGCTGAGTTCCCTGGCCCATGCTTTGATTCACCTATTCTGTTACATTCAATATTGACAGATTTAGTTACAAGAGAAGCTGTCCAGTAAAACAGCATTCAGCATAAGATATTTATATATATATATATATATATATATATATATATATATATATATATATATGCAGTTTAATCTAGTCGACCATTTTCTAATATTTGATAGTAGCGGTTGATGTACGTCAACTTTTAGCTGTAATCACGAGCAGTTGTAATAAATAGTATTGTATCCAACACATCATTTAACACTTGGTAGGTCTTGTATCTAACACATCGTTTAACACTTGGTAGGTCGTGTATCCAACACATCGCGTAACACTTGGTAGGTCGTGTATCTAACACATCGTTTAACACTTGGTAGGTCGTGTATCCAACACATCGTTTAACGCTTGGTAGGTCGTATATCTAACACATCGTTTAACACTTGGTAGGTCTTGTATCTAACACATCGTTTAACACTTGGTAGGTCGTGTATCTAACACATCGTTTAACACTTGGTAAGTCGTGTATATAACACATCGTTTAACACTTGGTAGGTCGTGTATATAACACATCGTTTAACACTTGGTAGGTCGTGTATATAACACATCGTTTAACACTTGGTAGGTAGTGTATATAACACATCGTTTAACACTTGGTAGGTCTTGTATCTAACACATCGTTTAACACTTGGTAGGTCGTGTATATAACACATCGTTTAACACTTGGTAGGTCGTGTATATAACACATCGTTTAACACTTGGTAGGTCGTGTATCTAACACATCGTTTAACACTTGGTAGGTCGTGTATATAACACATCGTTTAACACTTGGTAGGTCTTGTATTTAACACATCGTTTAACACTTGGTAGGTCTTGTATCTAACACATCGTTTAACACTTGGTAGGTCGTGTATATAACACATCGTTTAACACTTGGTAGGTCGTGTATATAATACATCGTTTAACACTTGGTAGGTCGTGTATATAACACATCGTTTAACACTTGGTAGGTCGTGTATATAACACATCGTTCAACACTTGGTAGGTCGTGTATATAACACATCGTTTAACACTTGGTAGGTCTTGTATTTAACACATCGTTTAACACTTGGTAGGTCTTGTATCTAACACATCATTTAACACTTGGTAGGTCGTGTATATAACACATCGTTTAACACTTGGTAGGTCGTGTATCTAACACATCGTTTAACACTTGGTAGGTCGTGTATATAACACATCGTTTAACACTTGGTAGGTCTTGTATCCAATACTTCGTTTAAAGACAGTTTGAGCGGCAGTAGGATTGTGGTAACTGACTGGTTTAGCTCTACAGTGAGCGAGTATCAAAGTCAGCTTGGAGCTCTGCAGCTGATCCAGCTGATAAGAGAATGAGTACCTGGCTAATTTAACCTAGAAAAGTAATGACAGCACTGGACACCCTCACCTCCAAATGTTGAATGGCATAATACAGTTAAATAGAGATTTTGCTCTCATATGACGTAAAATAAGGTCAGGGGACATTACTTTGAAAAGAAGTGGCGGGCGTTCATGGCAGCAATTTTTTTTTTTTTAGCTTCTTTATGAGATATATATCGGAAAATATACGAAACTGGACTTTTGTTGAAACATTCTTTTGCTCCAAACGGAGAGCTGTGAAATGATAGATGTGACATCTGAGTTCCGTTGATTGTGAAGCATGTGATTATCGCTGATTCTATTAGCTCGTTAGTTATGCACACATTCACCTCGCTATTATTAGCTGCTACACAAATGTATATCACGTATTTGATATATCACGAATGTCCTGGAACATTTCATGTTGTAGCGAATTGAAATATCAAATCTCATTGAAATAAGCCACAGTTTGAGGAGTCAGTGCTTTTCTCGATGTTAATACTTTCTACAGCTAGCAAGCAAGGGACTCAACAAAGCAGCATTGTGATTCTTGGATATCAACACAGTCATTCGGTGAGTGAGATATGCCACGTTGACCCCACATTGCGCAAATTGATATTTTATTTATTAAGAAATATTGCTTTGTTAATCCTGTTTTGGGAGTTGTCTATTTAAAGCTGTGGCATAAATTTGAAATGACAACAATTATATGAACATATGAAACTTTACATTTATTGTTTCGATAAGTACAAAATATGAAATATTACGCGGGGCCGTTAAATCCTGGCCACCTTCTCTTTCCGCCATTTTTTTAGATTAGAGTTTTATTTTCTGGCTTGGATTTCTTTGTTTAATCAGAATATGGTATGTTTCTTGTAACTGATGATGACTCTGTCGAAACGTCGAAGTTTGTCGTGTCTTTCTATTAGTTCAAGTTGTCCCATACCGTGTTATGTTTATTGTATATATTTATTATGACTCGATCATAGTTTATATGTGACTCGGTCCTGGTTTATATGTGACTCGATCATAGTTTATATGTGACTCGGTCATGGTTTATATGTGACTCGATCATAGTCTATATGTGACTCGATCATAGTTTATATGTGACTCGATCATAGTTTATGCGTGACTCGATCAAGTTTATATGTGACTCGATCATAGTTTATATGTGACTCGATCATAGTTTATGTGTGACTCGATCAAGTTTATATGTGACTCGATCAAGTTTATATGTGACTAAATCATAGTTTACATGTGACTCGATCATAGATATGAAGTCAGTGTCAATGATTTTGCTTCATCGTTTGTTGTCGTTGTCCCTGTTTTCTGAAGAAAGGCTACAGGCCGAAACGTCAATATTGTGTTGTGTTCCCTCTTTGTAAAGCTGTCACCATACCTTGGAGCGTCTAACACTCCCCATCACTGGCTCAATGATTATGGCCAATTAACATGTTAAATAGTGAGTGATTAGTGAGACCGATATGGACCAGAATTATCTGGGTCCAACTCCAAGGTGCAACATTTTCTTTATCAGATTGTCATTGCTTCAGTTTTCACCCAGCCTCTGAGAATTTTTTTTTAACTGTGAAAATGGAGAGGCTTGATGTAGTACTGCCCACATATGTTGATCCTTGATAAATACGTGAGCTAACTCCGTAATACCTTATACGTCTTAAGAAACAGGCTTTAGACTTTAGAACGTATTTACGTCACTGCAAGCAGGGTATTCCCATATCTTCTACGCTCTCTTTCCAGAGAGATAACATTTGGTGTACTTTTTAAATATGAACTGAAAAAAGCCTGACATATATAGGGTATAAAGGGTATCTAGGTCAATTCATGACGTCATCACAATATGTGCTTGTCAATGCTATTGGAAATGTGGAAGATGCTCCACGATCTGGTAGGCCTGCTGTGAAACTTTTGAGCACATATTGTGATGACGTGACCTAGATACACTTTATAAAGGGTACGATTCATGCTTATGGTTTGCTAAGGGTACACAAAGGATTAAAAGGTTGAGAATCACTGACCTTTTGTCTGATGATACACTAATGATGAAAACGTAACTCTCAAACATTTAAATGGAGGCGAAAGCGCGCCTCCCAGCACCAGAGCTGGATGTTGTCAGCGACCCACAGCTGATGGCTTGCGCCAGGATCGGTGAACCAAAAAC
This sequence comes from Megaustenia siamemsis, assembly GCA_032433765.1. Taxonomy (NCBI): domain Eukaryota; kingdom Metazoa; phylum Mollusca; class Gastropoda; order Stylommatophora; family Ariophantidae; genus Megaustenia; species Megaustenia siamemsis. Next base: position 15,081,556 of record JAVIAB010000073.1, on the reverse strand, counting down.
ATCCAGGCCCTGCTCCACCTCTCCGTGGTGCATCCAGTAAAACAGACTAACCTGTCTAGTCTGGTCAAGCGTGCAGGGATCGAAGAGGGAAGACAACCCGGTACTCAAAAATGTCGTGCTGAAGTCGGATGAGTTGGGTCGAAAGGCGCAAATACAACAGTTATACTGCAAACCACAACACAACGCAGACACGACAAATACGTCCTTATAAGGGCGGATGATGAAGAGGAATATTCTAGTCTACCACGATACTCTAGAATACTTTAGTCATCGGGCGAACGCAACCAACAACCAACCAACCAACCAACCAACCAAACATGTAAATATGAATTACTTATAGTCACAGAAGGAAGGAAACGGCGCGCGACGTTTGGGAACAAAATCTCAATAGTTGCATCTAACCAGCGAGCTGCAGAAGTAACCATCATATAAGCGACTGGGAATTGTTTCATATGAGTGAAGTCAAATAGCTGGCTATGTATCAAGTTATGTAGATAGACAGTTAAGAATCGTAGCCAGTCTACCTGAGAGTAACTGACAAACTAAGCAATCTAATGACTTTCAACTGGGTAATCACTTTGATCGTAGACTATTTCTTGTCTTCCTATTCTGCTGGAGAGTCTAAAGCTAGCTATAGTGATGGTAGTTGTCACTAGAGCAAGTCATGTAGTTTATTGCAGTAATTGATGTACTCGAAATAGTCTATGTAGTTGGTGGATATAATAGATTTGATGTGTATAAACATGTGCTAACTATTAAAGTTCATTTCGTATGTGTAAGAAGGTATGTAGTTCGCAGTTCTCATGCTATAATAATCAGCCACTGTTCTATGAACCTTGTGTTAATGATGCGAATTGTGACGTCGATCGTCGTATCTCCGGACTGCTGTAAATCGTAATGTAGACACTACAACAGATTGAATGTGTGATAGAGGAGGGGAGAGAGAGAGAGAGAGAGAGAGAAAGAGAAAGAGAGAGAGAGAGAGAGAAGGTGCGCTTGAACGTAACAACTGTTGATTACCTTCTCCAACAAGTTGCAAACTTACAGAACAAGAGATATGTGAAACAGGCAGGGACAGCAACTCTCAATGTAAGTACGGCATGCTCTTGAACAAAATGGTTAAACTTAAGTGGATTAACAATAAGTTGTTGCTTTTTTTTTTGTTTATAAATTACCTGAAACAAATTGTTCTTACATTTGTGTTCTCTATATCTCGCTCACGCACACCTTGATCGTTGAGGGTTGTTGTTGCATGAATGTCTGCGAGCAGTTTTATACATCTCTCTACACACTAGTTTTTATCACAGATTTTGTCGTTGCCTTCCTAATTTTCTAATTTCAGAAGCATTTCTTATAATTGTTTCTTCTACGTAAATTCATGATGATTGTAAGAAGATATCGCTTACATTTAACAACATCTGACAAGCTGAGTACCCATAATACCAGAACATCTCGAATTAATTAAATCTCGGTAATAACAAAAATAAGAATGATGAATTAGTGCATTTTTCAATTTAAAAAATACTTCACGAATTCTAGGGCATAAAAATACAAAAGTCACGTTGAGACTAAAATAAGCAACTATTGATACAAGTTATTTTTTCTTTTTTCCTTCCTCATTTGCTTTTCAGCATCGAGGGGAGATATAATTTACAGTCTTTTGCTCTTCTGTTGACCTCTCCTGCTGTTATGTTTCCTATTGTTTCTAATATTCCATCAATCCATTTTTTTCGTGGTCGGCCCTTTGGGTCTGGTGTTCTCGTAACGTTTAAAGGCTCGTTGTATTTTGATCTTTCTGCCTTATCCGATGGCCAAACCATTTTATCTGTTGTTTCTTTATATATATATATCCTATATCGGTGGTTATTCCTGTCTTTTTTTCTCTCAGTTCTTCATTTCTGATCTTATCTCTCAGACTGATTCCTATCATTCGTCTAACACATGTTATCTCGATAGTAGCTATTTTTCTGATTGTCCTTGCAACTATGGTCCAGGTCTGGTAGTACAACGTTGGAACGAAGATTAATAAAACTAGTGGACTTAAATGGTGACCTCTCCGCCCAGAAGAAGGACAAAGGACACAAACAGAGAACACATTACCTGGTTACTGCCGATGTTAGAGGACAAGTAGAAGTATTTGTAAAACCAGAGAGCTATAAGAACTACCAGCGAGCATAGTTTATATCAGTTGCCTTGGAAGGACTGAGCACCTAGGAGATTGTCCGAAGTGCAGTGAGGTCGCTTCCAGTAGTCAGGTTGTGCTGGTGACAAACATCGACATTACGCTTCCTACAAATTCTTCTGAGTACGGGTTCGATCCTGCTTTGGTCCATATTTTTTTCTGTTGTTGATTATTTGTCATTTTTTCCGAGTGCTGTAAACATACCTCTTCCTCTGAATTGATTCACTGATTATCGCCTCGGAAGTTTCCCTCTATAATAATATTCATTTATTATTATTTGTCTCCAGACTAAACCACTTGAAACTACTATTCGTGCTGTTTCGTCCTAAATGTTTGTCTGCAACGCAAGTATTCAGCCCTACCCTATCCGGGAGATACTTGTCTTAACAGGAAAAAATACAAATACACAATGTATTTCCGAGCTGTGATCGCAGCCTTATGCTATAGTCATGAGAACACCTGCGCGAAAGACATTGTTCACGATAGCTAATTTTTTAGTTAGCTGAGTGGCAGTGTTCCCTAGCGTTTGGCTTTTCGTGGCAAGGCGCTGTTTCCACTGAGTATGGGTTCGATCCTGCTTTGGTCCATATTTTTTTCTGTTGTTGATTATTTGTCATTTTTTCCGAGTGCTGTAAACATACCTCTTCCTCTGAATTGATTCGCCAAAGTGGTTTAGTTTGTTTCCAGAAGCACATCTGGTAGTTGGAGTAGGCTCTTCAATTCCTGTTGCTGCTAATCTACTTACATTTTCCCTCTCTTTTTCTTTTTCTCCCCCCCCCCCTCACCTCTCTCTCTCTCTTTCTCTCTCTCTCTCTCTCTCTCTCTCTCTCTCTCTCTTTCGTTGTTTCTGTTTTTTTCCTTTTCTTTATTTATTTGTTTTTTTTTTCGGCCATCTCTCTGTCTCTCTCCCGTTCTTTCACCCTATCTCACTTTCCCTACTTCATTTTCTATTGTTTCTCTCACTCTCTCCCTCCCCCTGTGTGAGTCGTGCGTGTTGTGAAATGTTCAACGATCGCTAGCTATAAATCTGTGCCATCTATTTATACATTGGGTCACATTCACTATTTGGTCTCACAACACAGGTATCTTCCCCTTTATGTTCATTTCAGACAAGGAATTCTGTGACACCAAAACCGTGTCCATTTTTTTTTAATCTTTCATCATCATCATCATCATTATCGCGTGCCTTCTCCGCAACGAAGGTTGGCTACCATGGATCGCCATTCTACTCTGTTTCTTGCTTTGATGGTGCAGGCTGACATAGATTGACTTGTCCATCTTTTGATGTTACTCGTCCATGTTAGTCTTGGTCTGCCTCTGCCTCTTTTACCTTGTATTTTTCCTTCCAATATTACTTTTAGTAGTTTTTAATCTTTCATCAGTCTACTGTTTTTCATTCGTTCATTAGTTTCCTGTGCAGTCAGCGCCCACTGGTCAGCTCATTAGTCCCCAACGTTTCCTGTGCAGTCAGCACCCACTGGTCAGCTCATTAGTCCCCAACGTTTCCTGTGCAGTCAGCGCCCACTGGCCAGCTCATTAGTCCCAACGTTTCCTGTGCAGTCAGCGCCCACTGGCCAGCTCATTAGTCCCATCGATTCCTGTGCAGTCAGCGCCCACTGGCCAGCTCATTAGTCCCATCGATTCCTGTGCAGTCAGCGCCCACTGGCCAGCTCATTAGTCCCATCGATTCCTGTGCAGTCAGTGCCCACTGGTCAGCATTATAATAGTTCCCACCCTTCCATAGTTTCAGCGATATAGTCATTGCTCATCGCCTATCCTCTATGTGCATGGTGAATACTTCATTTCTTCTTTAAGTTTCTTCTGCATAAGTGTATTAGTGGATGCCTTGCATTGTGTGTTGCAACATGCGATCTAACGCATCAATCTTTAGTAAGCATTTGTTCGTGACTGCTTCGCTAGTTTCTGGTATTCCTTCGAGGTAGGAGTTGTTTATAACCATATAAATTCAGTCTTATCCATTATTACGAGTCTTTCCTACTCGAGTCTGCATAAATCTGTTCATCTGTTAAGTAGCCGCCTAGATTTAACATGCTCCTCTTTTGTGGATTTTAAAAAAAATTGTTCTTCCCTGATTTGTCTTTGCCAAATGAATGTACATTCATTTATTCATTGGGTGCCGTCTCCACATCGTAGGTCGGCTACCATGGAGCGCCATTCATTGGATGCCGTCTCCACATCGTAGGTTGACTACCATGGAGCGCCATTCATTGGATGCCGTCTCCACATCGTAGGTTGACTACCATGGAGCGCCATTCATTGGATGCCGTCTCCACATCGTAGGTCGGCTACCAAGGAGCGCCATTCATTGGATGCCGTCTCCACATCGTAGGTTGACTACCATGGAGCGCCATTCATTGGTTTGCCGTCTCCACATCGTAGGTTGACTACCAAGGAGCGCCATTCATTGGTTTGCCGTCTCCACATCGTAGGTTGACTACCAAGGAGCGCCATTCATTGGTTTGCCGTCTCCACATCGTAGGTTGACTACCATGGAGCGCCATTCATTGGATGCCGTCTCCACATCGTAGGTTGACTACCAAGGAGCGCCATTCATTGGTTTGCCGTCTCCACATTAAAGGTTGGCTACCATGGAGCGCCATTCATTGGATGCCGTCTCCACATCGTAGGTTGACTACCATGGAGCGCCATTCATTGGATGCCGTCTCCACATCGTAGGTTGACTACCATGGAGCGCCATTCTTGGTTTGCCGTCTCCACATCAAAGGTTGGCTACCAAGGAGCGCCATTCATTGAGTGCCGTCTCCACATCGAAGGTTGGCTACCATGGAGCGCCATTCATTGGGTGCCGTCTCCACATCGAAGGTTGGCTACCATGGAGCGCCATTCTTGGTTTGCCGTCTCCACATCAAAGGTTGGCTACCAAGGAGCGCCATTCATTGGTTTGCCGTCTCCACATTAAAGGTTGGCTACCATGGAGCGCCATTCATTGGATGCCGTCTCCACATCGTAGGTTGACTACCATGGAGCGCCATTCATTGGTTTGCCGTCTCCACATTAAAGGTTGGCTACCATGGAGCGCCATTCATTGGATGCCGTCTCCACATCGTAGGTTGACTACCATGGAGCGCCATTAATTGGTTTGCCGTCTCCACATCAAAGGTTGGCTACCAAGGAGCGCCATTCATTGGTTTGCCGTCTCCACATTAAAGGTTGGCTACCAAGGAGCGCCATTCATTGGTTTGCCGTCTCCACATTAAAGGTTGGCTACCATGGAGCGCCATTCATTGGATGCCGTCTCCACATCGTAGGTTGACTACCATGGAGCGCCATTCTTGGTTTGCCGTCTCCACATCGAAGGTTGGCTACCATGGAGCGCCATTCTTGGTTTGCCGTCTCCACATCGAAGGTTGGCTACCATGGAGCGCCATTCTTGGTTTGCCGTCTCCACATCGAAGGTTGGCTACCATGGAGCGCCATTCTTGGTTTGCCGTCTCCACATCAAAGGTTGGCTACCATGGAGCGCCATTCTTGGTTTGCCGTCTCCACATCGAAGGTTGGCTACCATGGAGCGCCATTCATTGGGTGCCGTCTCCACATCGAAGGTTGGCTACCATGGAGCGCCATTCTTGGTTTGCCGTCTCCACATCAAAGGTTGGCTACCAAGGAGCGCCATTCATTGAGTGCCGTCTCAACATTAAAGGTTGGCTACCAAGGAGCGCCATTCATTGAGTGCCGTCTCAACATTAAAGGTTGGCTACCAAGGAGCGCCATTCATTGGGTGCCGTCTCCACATCAAAGGTTGGCTACCAAGGAGCGCCATTCATTGGGTGCCGTCTCCACATCGAAGGTTGGCTACCATGGAGCGCCATTCATTGGGTGCCGTCTCCACATCGAAGGTTGGCTACCATGGAGCGCCATTCATTGGGTGCTGTCTCCACATCGAAGGTTGGCTACCATGGAGCGCCATTCATTTGGTGCCGTCTCCACATTAAAGGTCGGCTACCAAGGAGTGCCATTCATTTGGTGCCGTCTCCACATCGAAGGTTGGCTACCATGGAGCGCCATTCATTGGGTGCCGTCTCCACATTAAAAGTCGGCTACCAAGAGTGCCATTCATTTGGTGCCGTCTCCACGTTGAAGGTTGGCTACCATGGAGCGCCATTCATTTGGTGCCGTCTCCACGTTGAAGGTTGGCTACCATGGAGCGCCATTCATTGGGTGCCGTCTCCACATTAAAAGTCGGCTACCATGGAGCGCCATTCATTGAGTGCCGTCTCCATATCAAAGGTTAGCTACCATGGAGCGCCATTCATTGAGTGCCGTCTCCATATCAAAGGTTAGCTACCATGGAGCGCCATTAATTAAGTGCCGTCTCCATATCAAAGGTTAGCTACCATGGAGCGCCATTAATTAAGTGCCGTCTCCATATCAAAGGTTAGCTACCATGGAGCGCCATTAATTAAGTGCCGTCTCCATATCAAAGGTTGGCTACCATGAAGAGCCATTCATTGAGTGCCGTCTCCATATCAAAGGTTAGCTACCATGGAGCGCCATTCATTGAGTGCCGTCTCCATATCAAAGGTTGGCTACCATGGAGCGCCATTCATTGAGTGCCGTCTCCATATCAAAGGTTGGCTACCATGGAGCGCCATTCATTGAGTGCCGTCTCCATATCAAAGGTTAGCTACCATGGAGCGCCATTCATTGAGTGCCGTCTCCATATCAAAGGTTGGCTACCATGAAGAGCCATTAATTAAGTGCCGTCTCCATATCAAAGGTTGGCTACCATGGAGCGCCATTCATTGAGTGCCGTCTCCACATCAAAGGTTAGCTACCATGGAGCGCCATTCATTGAGTGCCGTCTCCATATCAAAGGTTGGCTACCATGAAGAGCCATTAATTAAGTGCCGTCTCCATATCAAAGGTTGGCTACCATGAAGAGCCATTAATTAAGTGCCGTCTCCATATCAAAGGTTGGCTACCATGAAGAGCCATTCATTAAGTGCCGTCTCCACATCGAAGGTTAGCTACCGTGGAGCGCCATTAATTAAGTGCCGTCTCCACATCGAAGGTTAGCTACCGTGGAGCGCCATTCATTGGGTGCCGTCTCCACATTAAAAGTCGGCTACCAAAGAGTGCCATTCATTTGGTGCCGTCTCCATATCAAAGGTTGGCTACCATGGAGCGTCATTTTACTCTGTCCCTTGTCTTGATGGTGCATGTTGTCATAGGTTCACTGGTCCACCTTTTCATGTTATCAATCTACTTTATTCTTGGTCTTCCTCTGTCTCGTCTACCTCGCACTTTCCCTTCCAAGATGACGTTTAGAAGGTTATTTATGTCTCTTCACATGTCCAACACATTTCAGTTGTCTTTTCCGAATTGTGTTAGGTAGTTCTTGTTCCCACCCAAATCTCGCCATTTTCCTATAGATACACATATTAACGGCTTCAATTTTATGTTCTGTTTTCTTATTAAATGCATATGTTTCTGCACCACATATAAATGTTTTGTAAAAATAGCATTTTGCTGTTCGTAATTTTAGTGCTGATGTTATTGCATAAAAATGTAAATAAATAGCCCTGTCGCGCGAAGTGGCGTATAGAGAATATGGTGTTAGTGACCATAAATTTTACAGACCTTCAGCACAACATTGTGGGGTAATGTTGTCGGTATTACGCTCGTGCCGCTTTACTTTCCCAGAAAAAACCCGGTACCCATTTAAGATGTTATTGCATGCTCAATTGTTGTCATTTGAGCTGGCATGTCTGACAGTATCACTCTAATCTCAACACCCGCCCATGACATGACACAGCCAATGATGTTGAATAAATCCTTCGATGTCATCTTACAAATGTAATTGGTCATCACATTAATCTTATTCCACGTCAGACAAATCCATAAGTGTTAAGACTGACTTATCCTCCACACTGTTGCCACTGATGAATTCAAGTGTTTTATTGTGGTACGGTTTTATTTTGTTAACTTTTTTAGAGTTTATTTACATTTCGAAATTATAAACTCGAAATTGAATCAGCCATCGAATACATAAAGAAACAACGGATAAATTGGTTCGGCCACATAACAAGACAAAAAGAACTAACAATGACTCAAAGAGCCATAAACAAACGCTACGAAAACGCCAGATTAAGAGGAAGACCAAGAAAGAGATGGATAAAGGGAATTACTAGAGTCACTAGGAGGGATAACACCAGAAGAGGCTAATAGAAGAGCAAAGAATCGATGATTGTATCTCCCCTCGACGCCAACGGCAATAGAGAAAGGATAGAAGAAGAGGAAGATCGAGCTCTGTTCATTTTGACAATATAAGGAGCTGTAAAATGTATAGAACTAGAGAAACAATGAAAAGAACATTGAGGCGAGAGGCAACAACAGCAGGCATTAGCTCTCTTGTGGAGATTGATAGACTCGCCCAGGACAGGAACGTGTGGCGAGACCTACACAAGGTCTGGCACTTGATTTTTTTAAAAAAACCTTGGATATCGAAATCTAATTTGTCTGCCTTATGTGCCGTCTTTGACTCGAAAGGACAATAAATAGACAGACAGACAGACAGGTATGTAATGAGCACACCTTCCATGGATATACGGTGAATTTATTTATTACTTCTCAGTGAACCAGAGCTGACCAAAACTATAATAAATGCAGCTATTCTTCCGAATACACATTACCCGACACGTTCAACTAAAATGGAAATCAATTAGTGATCTTAAACCTGGTTCCACTAAACAATGTAATGAATTGTGAGATGCTGGAATTGAGTAAGTAGCATGACTACTTTCTAAATAAAGCTACAACACAACAAACCCTCTTTGAGCGCCATGTCAAAGAAGGAAAATAACAGTTCCTTTAGAAAGAAAAGAAAATAAGAAAATTGCAGTTTGCTAATTTCATACGCCTAAATCAATGATAATCTACCTGTTACATGAAATGATGATGTGTGTCATTTATATTTGTCGAACAGACGGCGCCATTTATGTTCTCCCTGGCACTAGTAATCGTGTTTGTATGAAAAAAGAAACGACGTGAAACGATTCAGTTTAGAATATGGCTATGCTCCAAAGTTTACAAAACAAAAAGAATGAAAACAAAAGCCAAAGAATGTTCGTATGTATCATTCAGCTCGCGAGAATGTGGATCAGCCATTTTGTTCACATATTTATCGCTCTTGTACTTTTGTTCTTCTCTCACTCCAGTATGACTGTCCCAGGTGAGTGTTGACGTAAGTAGAACAGAGCTATGTTTGTGCATGGATGTGTGTGTTTGTGCGTTTGTATGTAACAAAATTGCCTTCATGAACTTTGAACCCCTATATGTTGTTGATCCAAACATAACTATTAGAGAACTTGTAACCCAATACATTTGTAACTACATAGAGAACTTGTAATCCAATACATTTGTAACTACATACAGAACTTGTAACCCAATACATTTGTAACTACATAGAGAACTTGTAACTCAATATATTTGTAACTACATAGAGAACTTGTAACTCAATACATTTGTAACTACATAGAGAACTTGTAACTCAATATATTTGTAACTACATAGAGAACTTGTAACCCAATACAGTTGTTATTAAAGTCGACTACTATACATCAATGCAATTTTTTTCTTCTTAATTAATAAATATATAGAGTCAGAAAAATGAAGCCTTTGAAATGTGGATTTATAGAAGAATAGGAAGAATTGGGTAGAGAGAAAAGAAAACAAATAATGAAGTCTTAAAACAACTAAAAATGAAAAAAGAACTACTAAACACAATTCATCTAAAACAAATGAGATTGTTGGAGCATGTTAAAAGACAGCAGCCTACTAAAAGTAAACTTGGAAAAGAAAATACAAGGTAAAAGAGGCAGAGGTTGACCAAAACTAACATGGACGAGTAGCATTAAAAGATGGGCAAGTCAGCCTATGACAACCTACACTATCAAAGCAAGAGACAGAGCAGAATGGCGCTCTATGGTAGCCAACCTTGGATGCGGAGATGCCACTCAATGATGATTATATAAAGCTTATTCTTACCTATGGAAGCCAATCATGGACAGCAGACAAACAAATGAAAAGACGATTGGAGGCCACATAGATGGATTAATCAGAAAAAATGTTGAAAGTTCCCTGGACAGCTAAAAAGATCAACGAGGGCATCTTCAAAAAGGCCAACACAAAAAGGGAGCTCCTAAAAAAAAAACAGAAAGAAATAATCGACAGCTTTTTGGGCACATCATAAGAAGAGGGCAAGCTGGAGTACTTGGTTACAACTGGCAAAATACAGGGTAAGAGAGATCACGGACGACAACGACATACGATACTAGATAACTTGGTGGCATGGCATGGAAGACAGTCAACAACAGAATTGTTCCGATACGCTGTCGCTAGAAAATTGTGGAAAGACATGATTGCCTACGCCAACAGGTATGGCACATGATGATGATGATGGTGGTGATATTTTTATAAAATGCTTGAACTATATTATTTCATTTGATAAAACAAGGAAATCGTAAATGTACAGTCCTTGTGGGACTGTACCGTACTTACATATTTGTTTGCCGGAACCATTTCCAGGACATTTTGGCTGAAAAAGTCTACATCGTAGCCGACCTGTGGTACTTACTTACTCCGGACTTACTGATGTAATGGAACTCTTTGACGATGTTGGCAAAGATGTCTAGCTTCTGCTTTAGGCTTAGTCGTTCATCATGGTACCCAAAAGTTGTAGACAATGACTTACCTGAACTCTCCCAGACTTATTTTGCACATACAGGATGATGTATTACCGAATCTCTCTTTACATAGCTGAGATAAATAAGTCTCGAAATTACAGAAGTTAAACTGGACATTCTCTGTGCCGTAACTCAACATTCTCTAATCTGTAACTAAATATTATTAGTTCTATAACTCAACATTCTCAGTTCTGTAACTCAACATTCTCAATTCTGTAACTCAACATTCTCTAATCTGTAACTAAATATTATTAGTTCTATAACTCAACATTCTCAGTTCTGTAACTCAACATTCTCAATTCTGTAACTCAACATTCTCTAATCTGTAACTAAATATTATTAGTTCTATAACTCAACATTCTCAATTCTGTAACTCAACATTCTCAGTGCTGGAACTCAACATTCTCATTTCTGTAACTCAACATTCTCAATTCTGTAACTCAACATTCTGTGTACTGTAACTCAACACTCTCAATGCTATAAACTAACACTCTCAATGATATAAACTAACACTCTGAATGCTATAAACTAACACTCTCAATGCTATAAACTAACACTCTGAATGCTATAAACTAACACTCTCAATGCTATAAACTAACACTCTCAATGCTATAAACTAACACTCTGAATGCTATAAACTAACACTCTCAATGCTATAAACTAACACTCTCAATGCTATAAACTAACACTCTCAATGCTATAAACTAACACTCTCAATGCTATAAACTAACACTCTCAATGCTATAAACTAACACTCTCAATGCTATAAACTAACACTCTCAATGCTATAAACGAACACTCTGAATGCTATAAACTAACATTCTCAATGCGATTTTGTTACGGTGGTTTCAATGATTCTTTTGGGTTTGGATTTTTGTTTGCGGAGACAGCCTTAGTGCGGTCGCATTCACCTGACCACAAAGTCAATGTGGGTTTGGCGTCCGCACTCTGAGAGTATGCTGCACGCAACTGCCCATGGAGTTTAGTAGAACGGTACCAGTTCCTGACTTTGCCCTGGGACTGGTGTATGGACTTTTTTCGACTAAAAACTTACCACCAACTGGACTGCGGTCGGATCGAGTGGCCGAAGTGGAGGCCTGACTTTATTTGTTGAGACCGTGATTATTGTTGTGGCACGCTTACTAATCATGAATTCCGCGCGGATTTGGCGCGGGCACATTGAGATTATGCTGCCCGTGACTGCCGTTACGGCGACACGGACGTGTCCATTATGAGCTGTGCGCTATTTTTACAGGATGGATCGTGCTCAGTAGAACAATGTGAACTTAAAAGGCGCGCTATTTTCACAGAATGCAACGAGTTCAATTGAAAAATAAGAATGATCGGGATAGACGCTTTGTTGTTTGCTGGAACGCGACTTAGCAGACATTAGACTGCTTCGCCTGCAGTGAAGCCATTCCTTTCTAAAGTGTAAAGTCTAGCTTGATAATCTGTGTGTGTTTTAGTCTTTCTCATTACCATCTGTCTTGAACCCGGCTATAAATAATCTAACCATTTATACTAGTCACTGGAAACTCATAGAACTTAGATACAAGAGACAATTTGATCACCACCAGGTGAACATGTTTAGAAATGGATATTTCTTCTTAAATTACAAACTATGACTTCATAATATTGAAGCACAGCCTTGAAAGCGCTCATAGACGACGTATGTCAAGTAGATACGCCGATTCATCACAGCCTTGAAAGCGCTCATAGACGATGTATATCAAGTAGATTCGCCGATTCGTCAGTCATGAGTGCCAAGCCTGCTGGCGTAGGTGATCATGTCTCTCTACAACTTTCGATCTCAACAGTTATTTATCATTTCTGTTGTTGACCTTCTGCCAAGCTATTCTCTTAAGCTGTCTGGTATCTTTCCTCTTTGCTTCGCTCTATCTCTTCGTCCCTCAATTTTCCCAGTTGTTACAGTATATTCCAGTTGTTCCATTCTCATTACATGACCAAAAATGATGATTGTTTCTTCCTAATATTGGAAATTACTTCTCTTTTTGATTTGGCCTCTTTCAGAACGTTTTCATTACTCTTCTTAGCTGTCCATGGTATTTGCAACATTCTTCTGTAAAACCATATTTCTACAGACCCCAGTGATTTTCTTGTCTGTTGTCCTATTGTCCATGATTCACATCCATATGTTAAGTCTGGCTCTACACAACATTTAAGAACTCTTTTTCTTGTTTCTATTGTCAAAAATGAATTGCATAGTATTTTCCTCATTTTTTGGAAAGCTGCTTTTGCCTGAGCCATTCTACATCTCACCTCTTTTGTACACAAGTTTGTATATAATGTAGATTTGTGTAATTTTATAAATTTGTATATAATGTAGATACCCCGATTCATCACAGCCTTGAAAGAGCTCATAGACGACATATATCAAGTAGATACGCCGATTCATCACAGCCTTGAAAGAGCTCATAGACGACATATATCAAGTAGATACGCCGATTCATCACAGCCTTGAAAGAGCTCATAGACGACATATATCAAGTAGATACGCCGATTCATCACAGCTTTGAAAGCACGCATAGGCGATACATATAATGAAGATACCCCGATTCATCACAGGCTTGAATGCGCTCACAGCCAACAAATCTTCCATGTCATTTCCGCCTGTAGCCAGAACAACTATCAAGAAGTTTTTGATTTTGTAAAGGACATCATGTCCACAGTTTAGTTTTATTTTACCACACACGATGAGCATGATAAAAAAAAACATAACACTGCTCCTGGTCCAGATGGTATTTGGTACGGGGACATAGGCGATTTAGCTGACGACGACCTGCAAAAACTGACCAAAGAATTTAATGCCAACATTCAGAGTGGCCAGATTAAGGAGGAGTGGCTTCACGGCTACTTCGCTACCGAAGCCAAATAAAGGCTATTCTCAGATCAGTGTCTACATAATCATCACGATACAGAACACCGCGGGCAAGCTACTGGAGAAAATAGTTGCCCGTGTCCTCACCTGTCACCTTGAACAGAAACGCACGTTCCCACCCACACTTGGAGGTTACAGATATAACAATGAGGTATGGCTCAATGCAGCAGTCTTCGCCTATGACGCCTTTGAAGGCTTCCACAGACGAGGGGAGACATGTGCTGCTGCTATAGATCTGGAGGATGCATACAACAGAGTATCGTTTGAATACCTCATGCATATGCTCCTAAAACTGGCGGTGTACCCCTTCCTCATTAGATGGATTGCTGCGGCACTGTTTCAAAGGAAGGTGATACTCAAATGTGGAAGTTGGTCTTCCGAGCCAATATCCATTTGTCCAGGGCTGCCACAAGGCTCACCATTGTCACCAGTTCTATTTAGCGTGTACACAATAACGATCACAGAACAACAGCTGGATGGAATGGGGACAACTATTACTTTTGCTGATGATATTCTGACATATCGACAGGGAAAAGACAGACGTGAAGTCGCCTCCACAATGCAAGACGAACTCGATCATATCTCTTCGTGGTGTGGAGTATCAGGTGCCTTGGTTAATCCTAATAAAGCATCAGTTGCATGGTTCTCCCTAAACAATCATATCGTTAACACGGAAATATCGGTGGTATGAATGGGTGACCTGGGACAAGGTGATGACGTACCCCGGAGTTAAGTTTGATCGCAGGCTGTGTTTTCGTGACCACGTCGACCATATGATAACAAAATCCCGCAAAGGATTAGCCGCCTTGAAGGTCATGGCAGCTGCCAACATCGAGCAGAGGCTATTTACTCTTCTGTCCTTCTGTTCCAGGGACTAGTCCTTGCACCAATCGTGTATGTCCTGGCAGTTTCTTACAGTCAGTATGACGCAAATTGATAGGCTGGAGAAAATACAGAATGAAGCTTTGCGCATTATCTTCGGGTGTACGAGGGACACTCCCTGTGTAGCAATGAGGTATCTTCTTGACTTTCCAACCATGGATGACAGGATCAAGATCTGGAGGGCACGAGCATACCTGAAGACAAGTGCGGATAAAGAGCATCCATTGCATCATGAGCTCAACACAGGATAGGTATCAGGCTAAAAAGAGGCAAATCATGGGTGGGCCGAGCAGAAGATGTCATCAAACAGGTCTGTGGGCTTGCCAATATCAGCGTTGGTGAGGAGTGGATACCGGTGCCTACTTCATTCAAGGGAACAATCTCATGTATTGTCACACTCGAAAGGAAATGTAGGGAACAGAACTCAGAAGTGGTCAATGCGGAGGTCAACGGTCTCATCTGGGATAACACCGATGAGAAAGATGCAGTCATCTATACAGACAAATATTTAATACGACACCAAAGGAGTGCATGGGCATTTACAGCACGCTCGGCAGGTAGAATAGTCAAAAAAGACAGTGGTGCATACGTTATGACCACGAGTAGTAGCATGACGATGGAGGTGATGGCAGTGACCAAGGCATTCATCTGGTTAGAGTCACAAGACTACACCCACGCATGTATACTGAGTGATTCGGTGAGCATGATAAGAAAAGTGGAGGTGGGCTCTGTACGCATGCAATGGGTTGAGTCATTGCAGAAGTCAAAAATACGTAAGGTCACCTTTGTCTACGTCCCAGGACATGCGGGAGTACAGAGAAATGAAAGAGAGGACAGTTTGGCTAGCTGCGCTATTGTTGAGGACGGTCAACCAATGGATCGGGCGGACATCATCAATACTCAGGGAAGTGGGAATGGTCACAGGACTTCGACAACCATGAGTCCACGTCACTTCTTCGGATGAAAGAGATGGGAGTTAAGATGGGCACAGCCAGAAACGAGAAACTTAGTTGGCGTGTAAGAAGACTAATTAACCAACACAGTCTGACACTCCACAACTGGAGTCGTCAGTCGCTGGACACTTCGGGACTTGCTGAGGAGGGATCTTGGCACCTATGGACATGTTCGGAGTGCAATGATAAAGACCCGCTAATAACTCAATAACACACACGATGAACAATTTAAAACCGGCCCGCTATGTGCAACTACTCTCGCGCAAAGAAATAAAAACTACTTTTGTTCATGGGACTTAACGTGTCTTACGAAAGTTGTTGAAACTGTGCAGTAGACAGGTTTTATGAGTTTTTGGTTTGTCATTTCGTTGTCACATGCCAGTGTGCACTGGGCCAGTTATAAGCTAATAATCCTGTGTAATTATGGAAACTATATCCTTCATTATCTCGTCCGCTCTTTCTCCCTCTATATTTTATTCTCTGTAACGGTGTTTATGTTACAAATTTCAGAAATAGATTCGCTGACTCCATTATTTACCTCTTTCCAAACACAATCTCGACAAATGACGTGTTGTGCCAGGTAATTATTGCAACCTGTCTAACAACCTGGCTAACATTCTCCCTGGTATACCCGAGCGATCGATTTGTTGAAGAGCTTAATTAAAACATGAAACAAGGAGACAGAAAACACTAGAAATAAAGAAAAACGGTAGTGATTTATCAATAAATGAAATATTGTCGTCATCATTAAGTAGCATGCCTGCTGGCTATGAGATCATGTCTCTCAACAACTCTCTATCTGTAGAGTTATTTATCACTTTTCTTGCTGAATTTCTTCTCTTTAATATTTCTAGTATCTTTTCTGTATGTTTCCCTCGATCACTTCTTCCCTCAATGCTTTCGTTATTACAATATATTCCAGCTGTTCTCTTCACATTAAAGAGCCACAATTTATTATTATTCCCCTTTGATGTTGGCAATACACCCAGCCTTATATGAAACTATGACATTCTCCATGACAGGAACGATAATCGTCTGTTTAATTTCAAGATCTCTTCATCTTTGTTATCATAGCCGTAAGTCCTTCCAAGAGTAATGATCGCTTGATGATAGTTCGTCATCGTATTTCCTGTGTGCAGCGATTCTCTCCCTTAGATTATGCTATCGTTTCAGAAGATACCAGTCCAACAGGACACACATTGCAGAAAAAAAACTGAATCCCCAAGGGAAAAGACAAAGAGGAAGATCAAAATATTCTTGAAGAAGACAGATGGAAACAGGGATGCAGATGATGTGGAAGACATGGAATAATCTTAAAAGAATGGCAAGAAACAGAACGGCTTGGAAGATGTTTGTTGAAGACCTATGCTCCACAGGGAGTTGAAAGTGTTTGTTGAAGACTTAATCTCCACTGGGAGTTGAAAGTGCTTGTTGAAGACTTAATCTCCACTGGGAGTTGAAAGTGTTTGTTGAAGACTTAATCTCCACTGGGAGTTGAAAGTGCTTGTTGAAGACCTATGCTCCACAGGAAGATGAAAGGTAGAAGATGACGACTTCTCTGGTCATTGTGAACAAGACAGCGACCGAAGAGAAGAGGAAGACCTCACTCCAATATTATCTTCTCGGCTTTTGCCCTTTAACCTTGCTGGATGTAGATTGACACATATGGTTGTGAATTATGGACAATCCCGCAGACAGCAAGGAGGACAATTGATTCATTGGAAACAAAATGCTACAGAAAAGTCCTTAAGATACCTTGGATAATGAAATGGAGCAATGAAGACACATTAAAAGATTTAACAATTAAAAGAACTGGCTTATAAACACCATTCTACAGAGGAAATTAAAATACTATGGCCTCGTAAAAAGACACAGCGGACTGGAAAGAACAATAATGGAAGGCATGGTTCCTGAGCGACGCATCAGGGGCAAACCAAGAAGAAAGTGGTTTAAAGATATCAAGGAGAACTTGAGCATGACAACAGAAGAAGTCGTAGATCTGTCTATAGATTCTTTCAGACGGGCTGTGGTGAATAGGACGTTCTGTTTGCGATTTGGCTAGAGACAGAGGTTCTTTCAGACGGGCTGTGGTGAATGCGACATTCTGTTTGAGATTTGGCTAAAGATAGAAATTCTTTCAGACAGGCTGTGGTGAATGCGACGTTCTGTTTGAGATTTGGCTAAAGATAGAAATTCTTTCAGACAGGCTGTGGTGAATGCGACGTTCTGTTTGAGATTTGGCTAGAGACAGAGGTTCTTTCAGACGGGCTGTGGTGAATGCGACATTCTGTTTGAGATTTGGCTAAAGATAGAAATTCTTTCAGACAGGCTGTGGTGAATGCGACGTTCTGTTTGAGATTTGGCTAAAGATAGAAATTCTTTCAGACGGGCTGTGGTGAATGCGACATTCTGTTTGAGATTTGGCTAAAGATAGAAATTCTTTCAGACAGGCTGTGGTGAATGCGACGTTCTGTTTGAGATTTGGCTAAAGATAGAAATTCTTTCAGACAGGCTGTGGTGAATGCGACGTTCTGTTTGAGATTTGGCTAAAGATAGAAATTCTTTCAGACGGGCTGTGGTGAATGCGACGTTCTGTTTGAGATTTGGCTAGAGACAGAGGTTCTTTCAGACGGGCTGTGGTGAATGCGACGTTCTGTTTGAGATTTGGCTAAAGATAGAAATTCTTTCAGACGGGCTGTGGTGAATGCGACGTTCTGTTTGAGATTTGGCTAAAGATAGAAATTCTTTCAGACGGGCTGTGGTGATTGCGACGTTCTGTTTGAGATTTGGCAAGAGACAGAAATTCTTTCAGACAGGCTGTGGTGATTGGGACGTTCTGTTTGAGATTTGGCAAGAGACAGAAATTCTTTCATACAGGCTGTGGTGAATGCGACGTTCTGTTTGAGATTTGGCTAAAGATACAAATTCTTTCAGACGGGCTGTGGTGAATGCGACGTTCTGTTTGAGATTTGGCTAAAGATACAAATTCTTTCAGACGGGCTGTGGTGAATGCGACGTTCTGTTTGAGATTTGGCTAAAGATACAAATTCTTTCAGACGGGCTGTGGTGAATGCGACGTTCTGTTTGAGATTTGGCTAAAGATAGAAATTCTTTCAGACAGGCTGTGGTGAATGCGACGTTCTGTTTGAGATTTGGCTAAAGATAGAATTCTTTCAGACGGGCTGTGGTGATTGGGACGTTCTGTTTGAGATTTGGCTAAAGATAGAAATTCTTTCAGACGGGCTGTGGTGAATGCGACGTTCTGTTTGAGATTTGGCTAGAGACAGAGGTTCTTTCAGACGGGCTGTGGTGAATGCGACGTTCTGTTTGAGATTTGGCTAAAGATAGAAATTCTTTCAGACGGGCTGTGGTGAATGCGACGTTCTGTTTGAGATTTGGCTAAAGATAGAAATTCTTTCAGACGGGCTGTGGTGATTGCGACGTTCTGTTTGAGATTTGGCAAGAGACAGAAATTCTTTCATACAGGCTGTGGTGAATGCGACGTTCTGTTTGAGATTTGGCTAAAGATACAAATTCTTTCAGACGGGCTGTGGTGAATGCGACGTTCTGTTTGAGATTTGGCTAAAGATAGAAATTCTTTCAGACAGGCTGTGGTGAATGCGACGTTCTGTTTGAGATTTGGCTAAAGATAGAAATTCTTTCAGACGGGCTGTGGTGAATGCGACGTTCTGTTTAAGATTTGGCTAAAGATAGAAATTCTTTCAGACGGGCTGTGGTGATTGCGACGTTCTGTTTGAGATTTGGCAAGAGACAGAAATTCTTTCAGACAGGCTGTGGTGATTGGGACGTTCTGTTTGAGATTTGGCAAGAGACAGAAATTCTTTCATACAGGCTGTGGTGAATGCGACGTTCTGTTTGAGATTTGGCTAAAGATACAAATTCTTTCAGACGGGCTGTGGTGAATGCGACGTTCTGTTTGAGATTTGGCTAAAGATAGAAATTCTTTCAGACAGGCTGTGGTGAATGCGACGTTCTGTTTGAGATTTGGCTAAAGATAGAAATTCTTTCAGACGGGCTGTGGTGAATGCGACGTTCTGTTTGAGATTTGGCTAAAGATAGAAATTCTTTCAGACGGGCTGTGGTGATTGCGACGTTCTGTTTGAGATTTGGCAAGAGACAGAAATTCTTTCAGACAGGCTGTGGTGATTGGGACGTTCTGTTTGAGATTTGGCAAGAGACAGAAATTCTTTCATACAGGCTGTGGTGAATGCGACGTTCTGTTTGAGATTTGGCTAAAGATAGAAATTCTTTCAGACGGGCTGTGGTGAATGCGACGTTCTGTTTGAGATTTGGCTAAAGACAGAAATTCTCTCAGACGGGCTATGGTGAATGCAGCATTCCGCAAAGGACATGCGACCCGATAATGATGATTATCCTGATTTTTCCCCCAAACCTGCGCCGTGGCTGACGTCTTCAACAGGCTGGGTCTTAAGACATGCAAAATGTCAACCCTCAAAGCTGTTGAGATTAGTTATACCCTTGTGAAATCGGTGCCTCTTGTCATCAGATGCCCAGACATGGTAAATTGTGTCGAAAAATCGCGTTTAGATTTTATCGATATCATTTCAAGTATCATCGAACCATTATAGGCGTACCTCTTTTACATCCCAAAATTATCCATATATAAAAACATAAAACACTTCATTAAAATCAATTTTGGTTCAGTCGATCAATACTTCATTAACTTGCTTTGCGCTAAGTGATTTATAACCAAGAATCTTACAGCTGTTAACACACACGTGCAGCACGCAGTACGACACATCCATCAAGTTTACACGGTGGTTCATACTTCCTAATCTCAAGTAAGATAACTCTGTATGAACCAGTTCTTCAGGGTTAAAGAGTTAATGTTATTAAACCAACAGGATTGATTTATTTATATCGTCTTGTATTTTCCTTCTCTCTACAGGTTGGACGTGTGTGTAGTTTGATCATTTCCATCGTTCACAGAGGTGCTGACTCATAGTAGGTAGAGACCTGTTCAGCCTGTTCGTGTCTGAGTCATACCAAACAATGTGATGTCTCGACGAGCTCCATACTCTACAAAACATGGACCTTTTCTCTTGGATACACTATCCCCATACATAACATGGACAGAAGCTTCACGTGATTCTACTATACTGGAATTATTTATAGTGCCTATTTCTAGTGACTATTTCTTGTGACTTTTCCTAAAGACTAATTCTAATGGCTATTCCTAAAGACTATTTCAAGTGACCATTTACAGTGATTATTTCTAGAGACTATATCAAGTGACTATTTCTAGTGACCATTTCTATTGACTATTTCTAGAGACTATTTGTAGTGACTATTTCTAGTGACCATTTCTATTGACTATTTCTAGAAACTATTTCTAGAGAGTATTTCTAGTGATTATTTCTAGTGACCATTTCTAGAGACTATTTCTAGAGTCTATTTTTAGTGACTTTTTCTAAAGAGTATTTCTAGTGACCATTTCTAAATATTATTTCTTGTGACTATTTCTAGTGACCATTTCCAGTTACTACCTCTAGTGACCATTTCTAGTCACTATTTCTAGACACTATTTCTTGTGACTATTTCTAGAGACTATTTCTAGTGACTACTTCTAGAGACTATTTCTAGTGACCATTTCTAGAGAGTATTTCTAGTGACAATTTCTAGATACTACTTCTAATAACTATTTCTAGTGACCATTTCCAGTTACTACCTCTAGTGACCATTTATAGACACTATTTCTAGACACTATTTCTTGTGACTATTTCTAGAGACGTTTTCTAGAAACTATTTCTAATGACTATTTCTTATGACTATTTCTATTCACTGTTTCTAGTGACTATTTCTATAGACTGTTTCTAGTGACTATTTCTAGAGAATATTTCTAGTGACCATTTCTAGCGACCATTTCTAGAGAGTATTTCTAGTGACTACTTCTAGATATTATTTCTAGAGACTATTTCTAGTGACTATTTCTAGAGAATATTTCTAGTGACCATTTCTAGTGACCATTTCTAGAGAGTATTTCTAGTGACTATTTCTAGAGAGTATTTCTAGTGACTATTTCTAGAGAGTATTTCTAGTGACTATTTCTAAAGCGTATTTCTAGTAACCATTTCTAGAGAGTATTTCTAGTGACCATTTCTATAGAGCATTTCTAGTAACCATTTCTAGAGAGTATTTCTAGTGACCATTTCTAGAGAGTATTTCTAGTGACCATTTCTAGATATTGTTTCTAGTGACCATTACTAGAGAGTATTTCTAGTGACCATTTCTAGATACATTTCTAGGGACTATTTCTAGTGACCATTTCTAGTCACTATTTCTGGACACTATTTCTTGTCACTATTTCTAGAGACTATTTCTAGTGACCATTTCTAGAGAGTATTTCTAGTGACCATTACTAGATACTACTTCTAGTAACTATTTCTAGTGACCATTTCCAGTGACTACCTCTAGTGACCATTTATAATCACTATTTCTTGTGACTATTTCTAGAGACGTTTTCTATAGATTTTTCTAATGACTATTTCTATAGACTTTTTCTAGTGACTTTTTCAAGAGACCATTTCTAGTGACTATTTCTAGAGACCATTTCTAGTGACTATTTCTAGAGACTGGTTCTAGTGACTATTTCTAAAGACTATTTCTAGAAACTTTCTAGTGACCATCACTAGTGACCATTTCTAAAAACTATTTCAAGAGACCACTTCCAGTGACTATTCTAGTTGACTTGACAATTTCACAAAGGGATCAACTTCATGGATCTGCCGACTGGGATCAACTCACACAAAATCCTTATGGGATCCAACTTCACGAGATATATCGTGGAGAACCTGAGGGAAGAACTGTGGTCCTACTTCGCGGTGTCGGGCCTGCTCCTTTTGAACATTGGCATCGTGTTGGTAGTTTACGCTCTCAAAAGGGCCACAACTCACACCATCGTCGTGGAAGTGTTTGGGGTCGGATTAATCATCATGGGGGTGGTGGCAACACTGACATCATGGTACGTGCACAGACAGCATAGACAGAGGAAGTCTCTTTGCTCGTTTACTTTCTGCTGTTGGCAGACCTCACACAGCACTGACGCCTCATGGGAAGCTTCTGAGAATGGTTACACGGATTATCCCACTAAACATCACTCGAGTGCTGGCCCCCGCGACCAGGAAAAGCCAACAGAAACGGACGTCCGAATGTTTTCCACAATAGAGTTTCAGGTAAGCTGTTGGTACAGTTTGCTCTATGATCTCGTATCAACGTTTTCCCTACATTTCGACGGAATGTACACCATGCCGATTTCGGTCGTGTACGTTTCGCCGCGTAGTGCATCACTCTCAAATTGATTAGTTTGAACTGTCATCGAACTATATTCTTGTTACATGTATTTTATCATCTTTTTATTTGTGAAATCCTATACCTTATTCACTTATCTAAAAATGCATACACAATGTGGTATATGTTAGTTAAATATAAATATGTAGATTGATTCTTAAAACCATGAACAATTGTGTATTTTCATATATACGCAACATATAATCAAGGTTGTTGTTTTCTTGTCAACTATTCCGATAATTTATCTTCTATTTTTCCTCGCTTGCCAAGATTAATTAGGCTTTTCTTAAAGCTTCCTCTGGGAGGTGGAGTAAGATCTTGATCAGTTCTGTTTCACTATTCCTGACATCAACAATCAGCCATGTGATGTTGACTAGTTTAGCCCATACTTTGTTCCACACTTTGATCTAGAATTCTACCAAATTCTTAATAATTCTTTTTGATTTCTTGTATATTTCAGGAATATGTGTTGTATCCGCTAATGCTGTTATCTTCTCTTGTCCGCTCCCAACCTGAGTCAGGTTAGTTTTGTGACTACACCTCTTCTCTTGTCTCCTCCAACTCAGCGTCAGGTCAGTTTTGTGGCTACATCTCTTCTCTTTTCTGCTCCCACCCATGCGACAGGTTAGTTTTGTGGCTACATCTCTTCTCTTGTCTCCTCCTCAGACAGGTTAGCTTTTGCAGGTTAGTTTTGTGGCTACATCTCTTCTCTTGTCTCCTCCAACTCAGCGTCAGGTCAATTTTGTAGCTACATCTACTTCTCTTTGTCTCCTCCAATCCTGCGACAGGTCAGTTTTGTGGCTACATCTCTTCTCTTGTCTCCTCCAATCCAGCGTCAGGTCAGTTTTGTGGCTACATCTCTTCTCTTGTCTCCTCCAATCCAGCGTCAGGTCAGTTTTTGTGGCTACATCTCTTCTCTTGTCTCCTCCAATCCTGCGTCAGTCAGGTGTGGCTACATCTCTTCTCTTGTCTCCTCCAATCCTGGTCGTCAGTCTCCTCCAATCCTCAGTTTTGTGGCTTCTGCACTTCTCGTTTGTGGCCGCTCCAACCCTGCGTCAGGTTGCGTCAGGTTAGTCCTGTAGCTACACATCCATGGTCATATAAATGAGAAGGTAACTGCTGAGGTGTAATGTTACAACAGAAAAAAATGGAGGGAGTTAGAATGATAGGAAAACAGACAGAAATGATGAACAGCTATTGAGACAGAATGTTATAGAGAGGCATGATCACCTACGCCAGCAGGCATGATACTTGGTGTTGATAATAATAATAATGAAAATGGCCTGCATGCATTTTAATTAACTAATTGATCCTTCCTACTTTATTAAGACTACTATTTAATTCGTTAGTAATTCAGTTCTTTGTTTTCATATTTGTATAGTATTTTTATTAGTTCCCGTATATTATATCGATTATTCGGAATTTTATAAATGTTCATTAGCCGAATCGTCGACTATAATTGTTAGTGTGACTTTGTACTGATACTGAATACTCTATATGTGCTTTACATTTACCCTATTTTCATTTTGGTTAATCACAGCACACACACATGTATATAAACAGTACACCATATGACCTTATATACATATATATAAATATCATATGTGTTGCCAAACACCATATAAACACCATAGGTTGACAGCTATTTAACCTCTTCACACGGCTGCCAGGGAAAAATGGATTAAAGCGCAAAATTCAGTTCCTAGTCTCTAGGGACTTCGTCAGAGTTGAAAGCTGGCGAACACAACAACAACAACATATTCTGATGACCATGATATCATTTCCTTTTCTACTTGTTATGTATGATATCACACTGCGGAAGCCAAGTGAGAGTATTACACAACAGGCCCTTTTTGGAATCCCCAGGTAAAAGATAAAGAAGAAGACCAAGGAATTCTCGGAGAAGACAGATAGAAGCAGAGATGAATATGATGGGGAAAACATGGAACGATCTTAAAGGAATGGCAAGAAACAGAACGGCTTGGAAAGTGTGTGTTGAAGATCTATGCTCCACAGGGAGCTGAAAGGTAGAAAAAGAAGATGTATGATATCAGTATTACTAGAAATCATTATCATGTAACGGCTGTAATAAGCTCCATATTCACATAATTCTAACGATCTTCCCATAGACATATGCGGAATATATTAAAAGAGACACTGTTGGTGTGCAAGGGCGCGAAATCGGGAAAGAGATTAACAAGTTCAAGGTGGAAACACAACGTCACAAAAAGCAAGTGCACCCACACAGATCTGCAGACGTGAGACATGCCGCCATGTTTGCCAATGTCGGGTAAGCATACCATTTCGTCATGACATGGTTCTCCCAATCTTTTGTCGCCCTCTATTTCTAATTAACTCTCAAACTCCGCACCAGCGCTCACATCGTTTCTAAAGTATTATCCGCCAATGTCGCCGTCACAACACAAAAACCATCACGTACTAGTCCAGAGGAAGCCATGGAAAGGAATTCGAATGGACATTAGACAAGAAAAGAGAACACAGAATTGAAGCCTTTGAAATGTGGATATATAGAAGAATAGGTAGAATTGGATGGAAGGATAAGAAAACAAACGATGAAGTCTTAAAACAACTAAAAATGAAAAGTGAATTACTAAACACAATTCAAACAAGACAAATGCGATTTTTAGGCAATGTTAACAGACACAACAGCCTACTAAAAGTAATCCTGGAAGGGAAAATACGAGGTAAAAGAGGCAGACTAAGACTAACATGGACGAGTAACATCAAAAGATGGACAACCCAGCCTATGACAACCTGCACCATCAAAGCAAGAAGCAGAGCAGAATGGCGCTCCATGGTAGCCAACCTTCGTTGCGGAGATGACACTCGATGATGATGATGATGATGATGATGATGATGATGATGATGATGATGATGATGATGATGATGATGATGACACAAAAACCAAACGCCACGAACAACATGTGGCACAACACCAGCAAGACAGGTACATTAAAATTACTGAGGCCAGGTATCTTCACAATAGCAACACATGGTTGTGAATCATGGACTATCTCGCAAACAGTAAGGAAGAAAATTGATTAATTCGAAACAAACTGCTACAGAAAAATGCTTAACATACCTTGGATAATGAAAAAGAGCAAGGAAGATATATTAAAAGATTTAAAACATTTAAAAACCGGATTATAGACACCATTCTACGAATGAAATTAAAATATTACGGCCACGTCAAAAGTCACAGCGGGCTGGAAAGAAAAATAATGGAAGGGGTGGTTTCTGGGCGACGCATCAGCAACCGACTAAGGGGGTTTCTGGGCGACGCATCAGCAACCGACTAAGGGGTTTCTGGCGACGCATCAGGAACAGACTAAGGGGGTTTCTGGGCGCCGCATCAGCAACCGACTAAGGGGGTTTCTGGCGCCGCATCAGGAACAGACTAAGGGGTTTCTGGGCGCCGCATCAGGAACAGACTAAGGGGGTTTCTGGGCGCCGCATCAGGAACAGACTAAGGGGGTTTCTGGGCGCCGCATCAGGAACAGACTAAGGGGGTTTCTGGGCGCCGCATCAGCAACCGACTAAGGGGTTTCTGGGCGCCGCATCAGGAACAGACTAAGGGGGTTTCTGGCGCCGCATCAGCAACCGACTAAGGGGGTTTCTGGGCGCCGCATCAGCAACCGACTAAGGGGGTTTCTGGGCGCCGCATCAGCAACAGACTAAGGGGTTTCTGGGCGCCGCATCAGCAACCGACTAAGGGGGTTTCTGGGCGCCGCATCAGCAACCGACTAAGGGGGTTTCTGGGCGCCGCATCAGCAACAGACTAAGGGGGTTTCTGGCGCCGCATCAGCAACCGACTAAGGGGTTTCTGGGCGCCGCATCAGCAACAGACTAAGGGGGTTTCTGGGCGACGCATCAGGAACAGACTAAGGGGGTTTCTGGCGACGCATCAGGAACAGACTAAGGTGGTTTCTGGGCGACGCATCAGGAACAGACTAAGGGGGTTACAAGACATCAAGGAGACAGAAGAAATTGTAGATCTGGCTAAATACAGGGATTCTTTCAGACGAGCTGTGGTGAATGCAACGTTTTGCAAATCACATGTGACCTAATGATGGTGATGGTTATGATGATGATGATGATCGCCGCAGCGTTTTAACAATATTTTCATGATATGTGTTCATAGCAAGTTTTTTTTTTTTAAAGAAAAAAATCAGAAATAGTTAATTTCAAGTCATCATCATCATAGGGTGCCGTCTCCGAATCGAAGGTTGGCTACCATGGAGCGCCATTCTGCCCTGTCTCTTGCTTTGATGGTGCAGGTTGTCATAGGCTGACTTGTCCATCTTTTAATGTTACTCGTCCATGTTAGTCTTGTTCTGCCTCTGCCTCTTTTACCTTGTATTTTCCTTCCAATATTACCTTTAGTAGGCTGTTGTGTCTTTTAACATGCCCCAAAAATTGCGTTTCATGTCATATACTATCGTTTAAAAAAAAAACAGCAGTTCAGAATTATGAAACAGATAACTATGACGAGATAGGCTTGTCTGAGTCATAGATTAGTGTCCTTCTTGAACTGATACTCCGGTAGCGAAGTAGTTAAGGTACCGAAAACCGGTTAAGTTGTCCAGTTTTAGTTAACATCTGTGAAGTTTTTTTTTTTATTCGACCTAAACAGTTTCATAGTCCCCCAGTCTCTGTAAACTAATACTAGAGACCTAAACAGTTTTATAGTTTTATCAGTCTCTGTAAACTAATACTAGAGACCTAAACAGTTTTATAGTTTTATCAGTCTCTGTAAACTAATACTAGAGACCTAAACAGTTTTATAGTCTTCCCAGTCTCTGTAAACTAATACTAGAGACCTAAACAGTTTTATAGTTTTACCAGTCTCTGTAAACTAATACTAGAGACCTAAACAGTTTCATAGTCCCCCCAGTCTCTGTAAACTAATACTAGAGACCTAAACAGTTTTATAGTTTTATCAGTCTCTGTAAACTAATACTAGAGACCTAAACAGTTTTATAGTTTTACCAGTCTCTGTAAACTAATACTAGAGACCTAAACAGTTTCATAGTCCCCCAGTCTCTGTAAACTAATACTAGAGACCTAAACAGTTTCATAGTCCCCCCAGTCTCTGTAAACTAATACTAGAGACCTAAACAGTTTCATAGTCCCCCCAGTCTCTGTAAACTAATACTAGAGACCTAAACAGTTACATAGTCCCCCCAGTCTCTGTAAACTAATACTAGAGACCTAAACAGTTTTATAGTTTTATCAGTCTCTGTAAACTAATACTAGAGACCTAAACAGTTTTATAGTTTTACCAGTCTCTGTAAACTAATACTAGAGACCTAAACAGTTTTATAGTTTTACCAGTCTCTGTAAACTAATACTAGAAACGTTTCTCTAGAAGAATGAGATGGCCTGACGTGATACTGACCTCGTCATCCATAAATGTTGTTCCGACGGTCATGTTATATGTGAACACTAACATCATATTTCACAAACGCCACAAGGTGTATGGGGTACCTTTCACTCACATAACGACTCTCTACTAATGCACATAGAAACACGTTTTAGCCAAACTCGCGAAAAATTCAATAATTCAGTCAATGAGAGAACAAGTTCAGGGTTTCTAAGAGGACACCAAACTAATGTGCAACTTGAAAGTTTATGGCGTTAGTCCTCATTGTAGACAGTTGGTTGCACCGCCATCTGGAGATATTCCTATTTCAGGGGGCGGTGGTTCGTGGCAAGCAACCATGGTTTGTCATTTGTTTGGCAAAATATCAGGTTGCTAGAGGGGCGATCTACTATTTGGAAGAGAAGATGGACATATGTCAGACATGTGTTGAGAAGAGACGCAAGAGAATTCCAAAATATGCTCTTCTGTGGGGAAACATCAGGATATAGAAAAAGAGGAATACACAGAGAGACACCAAAGAAAACACATATAAGAGAAGCAAAGTTGCCAGGCATAAACTCACTAGATAAGATCGAATATTTCGTCAAGAATAGAGATGGATGGCGAAAAACACTACGAACACTATGCGACGTTTAGCGGCGATGATCAAGATCAATAGTGGCGCTGTTTTGCTACACCGCCATGACTGATTCAGTAAATATTGGATAGACAGATCCGTCTGTGGGATAAACAATGCACTTTTGAGTTGTCTTTTCTTTCCTGTACATTGAAAATAAGAAAGTACAATTATCACGTATTGTTTGTTGTATAAAGTCGTTACACATTAGTCGTTGTACATTAGTCGTTACACATTAGTCGTTGTACATTATCTGCCTGATTTGTGCATAGGACGATCGTATCTTCATTTATCTAAACTACAGTACAAAGAGGGAACCGCGATAGCTCAGTGGTTAGTGAACTGGACTGCCACGGACAAGGGGTAGGGTTCGATCCCAACCGACGGCTTCCGGGTTCACCCAGCCTTAAATGGGTACCGGATTTTTTTCTGGGAAAGTAAAGCGGCACGGGCGTAATACTGATCACATTACCCCAAAAATCATGTGCTGAAGGTCTGTAAAATATAGGGTCACTAACACATATTTCCCTATACGCCACTTGGCGTGACGGGGCACTTTACTTACTTACAGTACAAAGAACTATTTGCTGTACACGTGACTCGCATATCATATTAACTTCTGGCAAAATAAATACAGTATTTTATAGGGAACTCAAAGGTGCAAAGGGAGGGTCTCGTGTTTGACAGAACACAAGATTTAAACACACAAAAATGTCGCTACAGTACTGCTGTGTCAGTCTTGATGAATATTTAGAGAACCGCTGCTAATCGTTCGCGGAACATCATGACCATTGACGGTTCTGAAACTTCTGAGGGGAAATGACGCAATAAATGACGTCGTTCAGGATCGATAACCACTGTTACACTTACCGCATCATCATCCTCCACGACTGATCTATAACTAATAACAAATTTCCTCATTGAAATACATACTTTAAGAATTGCACTGGTCTCATCAGTTACCTCAGAACTCACTCCATCAGAAAATAATTGCTACTGTGGTGGTCATTGTTGATACAGAACAGGAGAACAAAAACGTGCACAATGAGCAGCAAAGAGAGGAAAAACCCACTCGAACATCATCATCGTGTGTCATATAGACTGGCTGAATTCTGTCAGGATAAACGTAGTTGTGTTGCTCTGACGTCACCAATAGAACAAACACAACTGCTAATGTCTTTCTAAATGCACTCTTTATTCAATCTTCAGCTACGATCAACCAACGCCTACTCATCTTCATCATCCGTCCTTGAAAGAGCGTTAAATGGGCGTAGATACGAAGTGTTGTAGTTTCCGCACACAGAGATATTTGTGCTATCCGGTTCGATACTTCTGTAGGACATTTTTTTTTTTTTCGTTCGCCAGCTTTACCCTCTGGCGAAGTCCCTCTTTTCTAGGAACTGAATGTTGCGTGTTAATCCGGGTTTCCCTGGCAGCCGTGTGCACAGGGGTCCCTCGCCGTACAGGCAGATAACTCCGACTTCGGAGGTACTTATATTTTTTTTTCGTCGATGACTAATTTCTTGAATCCACTGAGGTGTACACATGAGCTGGATGTGGTTGCCAATGCTCAAAGCTAATCTAGACCTCATTTCATCTCCCTGAAAAGCTCCCCAGAAACAGTCTGCATCAAAACAGACCAACCCATGAGATGAGAATTGCTGTCATACTTGCAATGATGGAGATCTGTTGATTTTTTTTTGTCCTTTTTTTTTGTTATTGTTCGCCAGCTTTGACTTCTGACGAAGTACCTAGAGACTAGGAACTGAATTTTGCGTGTTAATCCATTTTTCCCTGGCAGCTGTGTGCAAAAGGGTTCCCTCACCGCACAGGCAGGTAACTCCGTCTTCGGAGGTACTCATATTTTCCGTAGATTAGTAATTGACGATTCATGCCATGTCTCGCTGCTGAGACCAGGGGTGGTTGAGAGAAAACAAATAAAAATCCCAAATGGTCCAGCCGGGATTTGAACTCACAACCTATTTGACTCGAGGCCGGCATTTTGCCTCGAGACCAACCAGAACCCCGATGAGTAATTGACGTTTCATGCCGGGTCTCGCTGCTGAGACCAGCGGTGGTTGCCGCAGAGAGAAATCATAAATAAAAATCCCAACTGATCCAGTCGGGATTTGAACTCACAACCTCTCTGACTCGAGGCCGGCATCTTGCCCCGAGATTAACCAGTCCCCCAGGACATTGAAAATACAGAATTGCTGCCCCTCCTCGACCCCTAATCACTTGGCCAGTCTTGTTAGTCTGTTTCTGAGCACCACTGAGAGGTGGAGTGGTGTCTTAATCATGTCTATTGTTAGAATATTCCGACTCCTGCAATCAGCTTGAGTAGTTAATACTCTTCGTCTAGACGATTAGGTCTTGGCCCTCAAGTCTTTGAAATAAAAACAACACAGAAACAAACAAACGTCAGCTAGTGAGAAATACAAGGTTGTGTTGTGATTAGCACAGTGCAAAGCATTTCACATATCGAATTAAACACGTGGGGGCCTCGGTAGTCTAGTTGGGAAAACCACCCGACTGGGCTAACGACGTTCAGGACAACCCGTGTTCGATCGATTCCCGCTGGAAGCACTGTGAGTTGTACTCGTGGTTGGAAAAAAAAACCGCGGTCGACCCAGCCGCTGACAGAAATGGGTACCAGGGTAGTACACTGGGAAGGTGAGGAATGCCGCCGCGCATCGTGAGTTTCGATGCTTGAAGCGACACTACTCAGAAGTCTCCGAACACTTCTGGATAGCCGGTCGAGCACATACTGGGTTGCTAAGACGCCGATTCTAGTTTCGTACTTTACCTTTACCTTTACCTTTATCTTTGCATGTATCTAACAAGAACAAGATACAATTATCCATATTTGTCTACGTCCATTTATCACAATATTCCTCCGTGTTTAATTTTTCTTTACTCGAAAGAGGCCATGTTGGCTGATACATTGATGAATTCTATTCTACGGTTTTGTATAATTCCTTCTATTTTTTTTAAAAGAATTCTATAATATCTAATTTGTAAAACTGGACTGTAAATAGGAGATATTTCCACATTGTTGTAAGTTTCATCAAGCCACGAGAAAAAATCACCGCTGCTTGGAGCGCAAGCCGTTACGTAGCTGTTGTCAAAGCAAACATTAAGACAGATATTTTCACATTGACGTCATGTTTATGGTTGGCGCGACATCAAAACTGCGCTCGTTAGAAGCTACAGGAAGCGTCAAGAGCGCCATGATTTCCACGTTTGTGTACTTGAGTGCATTGAAATATAAATTAGAGATGAGCCGTGCTAGTGTGTCGGCTGTAACGAAAGAAAAGCAATTGTACGAATATTCAAACAGTATTGGCAGACAACGCTGGCAGCAACATTAGATACATTCTTGCTCGATTAGACATGGGAGAGAAACCATTGTTGGATAGATCAATGTCGTGATGGGAAGGGAGAGAGAGAACATTGTTGGATAGATCAATGTCGTGGTTGGAAGGGAGCAAGAGAACATTGTTGGATAAGATTAATGTCGTGGTGGGAAGGGAGCGAGAGAACATTGTTGGATAGATCAATGTCGTGGTGGGAAGGGAGCGAGAGAACATTGTTGGATAGATCAATGTCGTGGTGGGAAGGGAGCGAGAGATGATTGTTGGATAGATCAATGTCGTGGTGGGAAGGCAGCGAGAGAACATTGTTGGAGAGATCAATGTCGTGGTTGGAAGGGAGCGATAGAACATTGTTGGAGAGATCAATGTCGTGGTTGGAAGGGAGCGAGAGAGCATTGTTGGAGAGATCAATGTCGTGGTTGGAAGGGAGCGATAGAACATTGTTGGAGAGATCAATGTCGTGGTTAGAAGGGAGCGAGAGCGCATTGTTGGAGAGATCAATGTCGTGGTTGGAAGGGAGCGATAGAACATTGTTGGAGAGATCAATGTCGTGGTTGGAAGGGAGCGATAGAACATTGTTGGAGAGATCAATGTCGTGGTTGGAAGGGAGCGAGAGAACATTGTTGGAGAGATCAATGTCGTGGTTGGAAGGGAGCGAGAGAACATTGTTGGAGAGATCAATGTCGTGGTTGGAAGGGAGCGATAGAACATTGTTGGAGAGATCAATGTCGTGGTTGGAAGGGAGCGATAGAACATTGTTGGAGAGATCAATGTCGTGGTTAGAAGGGAGCGAGAGCGCATTGTTGGAGAGATCAATGTCGTGGTTGGAAGGGAGCGAGAGAACATTGTTGGAGAGATCAATGTCGTGGTTGGAAGGGAGCGAGAGAACATTGTTGGATAGATCAATGTCGTGGTGGGAAGGGAGCGATAGAACATTGTTGGAGAGATCAATGTCGTGGTTGGAAGGGAGCGAGAGAACATTGTTGGAGAGATCAATGTCGTGGTTGGAAGGGAGCGAGAGAACATTGTTGGAGGGATCAATGTCGTGGTTGGAAGGGAGCGATAGAACATTGTTGGAGAGATCAATGTCGTGGTTGGAAGGGAGCGAGAGAACATTGTTGGAGAGATCAATGTCGTGGTTGGAAGGGAGCGATAGAACATTGTTGGAGAGATCAATGTCGTGTTGGAAGGGAGCGAGAGAACATTGTTGGAGAGATCAATGTCGTGGTTGGAAGGGAGCGAGAGAACATTGTTGGAGAGATCAATATCGTGGTTGGAAGGGAGCGAGAGAACATTGTTGGAGAGATCAATATCGTGGTTGGAAGGGAGCGAGAGAACATTGTTGGAGAGATCAATGTCGTGGTGGGAAGGGAGCGAGAGAACATTGTTGGATAGATCAATGTCGTTTTGAAAGTGAGAGAGAGGGCATTGTTGGAGAGATCAATGTCGTGGTGGGAAGGGAGCGAGAGAACATTGTTGGATAGATCAATGTCGTGGTGGGAGGGAGCGAGAAAATATTGCTGGATAGATCAATGTCGTGGTGGCAGTGAGCGAGAAAATATTGTTGGATAGATCAATGTCGTGGTGGGAGGGAGAGAGAAAATATTGTTGGATAGATCAATGTCGTGGTGGCAGTGAGCGAGAAAATATTGTTGGATAGATCAATGTCGTGGTGGGAGGGAGCGAGAAAATATTGTTGGATAGATCAATGTCGTGGTGGGAGGGAGCGAGAAAATATTGTTGGATAGATCAATGTCGTGGTGGGAGGGAGCGAGAAAATAGTGTTGGATAGATCAATGTCGTGGTTGGAGGGAGTGAGAGAACATTGTTGGATAGATTAATGTCGTGGTGGCAGTGAGCGAGAAAATATTGTTGGATAGATCAATGTCGTGGTGGGAGGGAGCGAGAAAATAGTGTTGGATAGATCAATGTCGTGGTGGGAGGGAGTGAGAGAACATTGTTGGATAGATCAATGTCGTGGTGGCACGGAGTAAGAAAATATTGTTGGATAGATCAATGTCGTGGTGGGAGGGAGCGAGAAAACATTGTTGGATAGATCAATATCGTGGTGGCAGAGAGCGAGAAAATATTGTTGGATGGATCAATGTGGATAGAGAAGGGAAGAAATACCAAAAGACTGGAAAGAAAGTTATATGATCAAAATACCAAAGAAAGGAAGTACAAATTATAGGGGAATTATGCTACTATCAGTGCCAGGAAAAATATTAAGCAGAATCATTCTGGAGAGACTAAAACGAGGCCATAGAGAAACATTTGAGAGATGAACAAGCAGGTTTTAGGAAGAACAGACCATGTGTTGATCAAATAACTACTCTACGTATAATAGTTGAACAATGTTTAGAACTAAAATCCCCTCTTTATAATGGATTCATAGATTACGAAAATGCATTTGCTAGTTTAGATAGAGGAATGCTTTGGAAGTTGCTGAGTCATTACGGAATCTCCAAAAGTTTATTAAACTGATAAAACAATGTATGAAGGAACGAAATGTAGTGTGGTGCATGAAGGACAGCTTATAGAAGCATTTGAAATAAGCACAGGAGTAAGGCAGGGATGCCTTCTGTCTCCATTTCTCTTTCTACTGGCCATAGATTGGATTATGAAAATAAATCAAAACAACAGAAATGGAATCCAGTGGTCACTGACCAAACAACTTGATGATTTAGACTTTGCTGGTGACATAGCTCTCCTATCACACATCCATCAACAGATGCAGGATAAAATGAGCATACTTTATGAGGGATCACAACAGCTAGGACTGAAGATTATTAGAGATAAGACCAACATTATGAGAATTAATACAGTTGGCAATAACCAAATAAAAGTAGGAGAATTACCTCTATTAGATGTACAATCTTACATATATCTGGGCAGTAATAAAGATAAAGAGGGAGGAACAGAAAAGATACCAAAATAAGGATATCAAAAGCAAGAGGAGCTTTCATTGCACCGGGAAACATGGACATCCAAAGAAATTAGGTTAAATACACAAATAAACATTTTCAACTCAAATGTTAAGTCGGTCCTATTATATGGCTGTGAAACATGGAGAACAACAAAATTGACAATCACGAAGATACAGACTTTCATTAATGGATGCTTACGCAGAATAAAAGGATGGAAATGGCAGGACAAAATCACTAACATAGAATTATGGAAATGTACCAGTCAAACACCAGTGGATAAAGAGATACAGCGAAGACGATGACGCTGGATAGGACACACACTACGGAAGCCAACTGAGAGTATTACACAACAGGCCCTTTTTTTTTAATCCCCAGGGGAAAAGACAAAGAGGAAGACCAAGGAATTCTTGGAGAAGACAGATAGAAGCAGAGATGAAGATGATGGGGAAGACATGGAATGATCTTAAAAGATTGGCAAAAAAACAGAACGATTTGGAAAGTGTTTGTTGAAGACCTATGCTCCACTGGGAGCTAAAAGGTAGAAGAAGAGGATTGTTCAATTCCTTCTTCTAGCAGCTTCTGGTATGTGTTCTTTGCTTGTATTGTATAGGTATCTTTAATATCTTTTTGATTTAAAGCTGTTAATTCTAGTGGATTTGTTGATGAATTAGACTTTTGCTTGTTTCTCTTTAGTTTGATTTTCATTTTAATCATTACAGGATTGTGATCTGAATTAATATCTGCTCCTGGGTAGGTTTTGGCTTTCTTTACGCTGTTACAGAACCTTTCTTTTATCATTATGTAATCTATTTGATTCCTCTTCTTATCTCCAGGGCTTTTCCATGTGTATAGTTTCCTTTTCTCTTGCTCAAAGTAGGTGTTACATATTATGAGCCTGTTTTCTTCACAGAATTGTATTAATCTTTCTCCTCTGTCATTTCTTTTTCCTAAACCATGATTTCCTATAATGGTCTTATATCTACCTTTTCCTACTTTAGCGTTCATGTCACCCATTACAATCAAGATGTCTCAAGATTTCACTTGCTTCATGGTATGCCTCTATTTGTTCATCTGTGTAGTATTGAGTATGTGCATATGTCTGTATTATTGCTATGTCAAATGGTTTTGCTTTCAACTTGAGTAGTATAATCCTATCACTGTATGTCCAGTGGTTACGTATTTATTTTTGTAGCTCTCTTTTTATCAGTATCCCTACCCCCTTTGATGCTCTGTTGTGTTTCCTGAGTATATAATGGTATATTATTCGTCCTCTTATGTCGCTAGTTTATGGAAAATAGGAATATCTGCGCCTTTCGTTCCGACGCAACCGTTTCAACTGACACTTTTGATACCAGATTGGTAGCTCTCTTCAGTCCCTACTCATCTGGCCAATTGGTTAGTCTGTTTCCGGAGCAATGATGGGAGATTGAGGAGAGTCATGGTCAGTTATTTTGCTCGCTGATCCTAAAGTAGACAGTCAACTCTACATAACTGACCGCTTTCAGCACAGGGATTGGTGGGTATCTTATCCCACACCACGCAGCGGCCCAGGAGCCATCTCGAGAGCTACTATACGATACACTACAGAGGATATGCAAATAAGCGGCAGCACGGCAACATTCTGAAGGGAAAATGTGAAATGGGGCGTGTGGGATAGACCTGGAACGCCATCTGAGAGATTGCCACTGACCGAGCATAGTAAGGCATATTTCTGCTGACCTGCCAAGTCTAGCAAGACGTGGCCAAATGCAAGAAAGTAATAACAAAATAGAACAAATGAAGAATGTGGTAGATAAGAACTTGGTCTGAGGCCGCTATATCTCAGAAGCTGATGGACTGGATCCTTATCGGCGGTTTCCAGATTCAGCCAGCCGTAAATGGGTACCGGGTTTTATTTTTTTCTGGGAAGGAAAGCGATACAGGCAGTAATACCGATCACATTACCCAAACATCACGTGCCAGAAGGTATATCAACAATATGGGCACTAACAACTTATTGCCTATACGTGACTTGACGGGCTATTTACGTTAAGGTAAGTAGTTGCAGCATTATAATGAGGAGGTAATGTGACAGGTAAGAAGGTGCGGTGTTATAATGAGGGGGTAATGTGACAGGTAAGAAGGTGCGGTATTATAATGAGGAGTAAGGTGACAGGTAAGAAGATGCGGTATTATAATGAGGGGTAATGTGACAGGTAAGAAGGTGCGGTATTATAATGAGGCATAATGTGACAGGTAAGAAGGTGCGGTATTATAATGAGGGGTAATGTGACAGGTAAGAAGGTGCGGTATTATAATGAGGCATAATGTGACAGGTAAGAAGATGCGGTATTATAATGAGGGGTAATGTGACAGGTAAGAAGGTGCGGTATTATAATGAGGCATAATGTGACAGGTAAGAAGGTGCGGTATTATAATGAGTAAGGTGACAGGTAAGAAGATGCGGTATTATAATGAGGGGTAATGTGACAGGTAAGAAGGTGCGGTATTATAATGAGGGGTAATGTGACAGGTAAGAAGGTGCGGTATTATAATGAGGGGTAATGTGACAGGTAAGAAGGTGCGGTATTATAATGAGGCATAATGTGACAGGTAAGAAGATGCGGTATTATAATGAGGGGTAATGTGACAGGTAAGAAGGTGCGGTATTATAATGAGGCATAATGTGACAGGTAAGAAGGTGCGGTATTATAATGAGGGGTAATGTGACAGGTAAGAAGGTGCGGTATTATAGTGAGACGTAATGTGTGTGTAGTTAAAAATATAGGTTCCATAACAACGTCAAGAAAGGCAAAACCTATCCAGGAGCAGATATTTACTAAGATCACAATCCTGTAATAATTAAAATGAAAGTTAAACTAAAGAGAAACAAACAAAAGACTGATTCATCAACAATACCACTAGACATAACAGCTTTAAATCAAAAATATGTTAAAGATACTTATATAATACAAGTAAAGAACACATATCAGAAGCTGCTAGAAGAAGGGACTGAGTAGTACAGAAGAGAAAATCCTGACTAAAAAGTTACAACCAAATGGCAATGTATAAAGAATGTAAAATGTAAAACTGAAATAAACAAGAGAATAGAAGTGGTAAAAAGTAATTGTAATGCCAAACAAAGTATATACTAACATCAAAACAAATAACATCAGAGCTAAAGCTAAGAATTTCAAAATGTTATAACTTCTCAACATTCCTGTATGGTGCATAAACACGGACATTAGACCCAAGAAAAAAAAAAAACAGAACAGAAAATTGAAGCCTTTGAAATGTGGATTTATAGAAGAATAGGAAGAATTGGATGGAAGAAAACAAACGATTAAGTCTTGAAACAACTAAAAATGAAAAAAAAAAAAACTGCTAAACACAATTCAAACAAGACAAACGAGATTTGTGGGGCATGTTAAAAGACACAACAGCCTACTAAAAGTAATATTGGAAGGGAAAATATAAGGTAAAAGAGGCAGAGGCAGACCAAGACTAACATGAGCGAGTAACAACAAAATATGGACAAATCAGCCTATGACAAACTGCACCATTAAAGCAAGAGAGAGAGAGAGAGAGAGAGAGAGAGAGAGAGAGGGAGAGCGCGGAATGATGCTGCATGTTAGCCAATGTTCGATGCGGAGATGGCACTCAATGGATGAGGTCATGTGACAGGAAAGAAGCTGCGGTGTTATAATGAGGCCGTAAAGTTACAGTAACAGATAAGAAGTTGATGGCGGCACAAAATAAACAAGCTTTGATGTTTAAAAAAATAAACGAGTCTTTATGTTCAAACAATAAACAAGCCTCGATGTTTAGCAAATAAACACGCCTCGATGTTAAAAAATTAGACAAGTCTTGATGTTAAAAAAATAAACACGCCTCGATGCTAAAAATTAGACAAGTCTTGATGTTCAGCAAATAAACACGCCCTAATGTAAAAATAATAATAATAATAATTGCTTAAAATGTGTTAATTGCTAAATAAGCAGTAAGATTAAACTGAAAGAAAGAAACGTGTCCTTTTGTTCCAGGTACCATTACAGGAAATCAGCAATCCCTCACCTCGTAGCAGCGACCGGACCTTCTTTGTTCCAGCCCTTAACAGCAGTCAGCCCGGTTGTACTTCAACCATCTTTAGCCAGCCCCGCAGCCTTGGTTCAACCAGCAACATCAATAAACCCTGTCTTGATACAAGCCGTTGTGTCAGCCAACCATGGTGTGCTCTAGGTGTCTAGTATATCCAGCGGTGTGCTTACTTTCGTCTTGTTTCACTTTTCTTGACAAAAGTTTCTGTCAATTTCGTTACATACGTGTCATACTGTTTCTTCCTGTCCACATACATACGTGCAAAACTGTATCCTGGTCAATGTGTATATGTGCACAAATTAATTTTCTTAATTCAGGATATATTGCCGAAAATTGATCATATCTTACTGTGTTCGTGGTTTATCAAATCTCTGTATGTAAGTGGCAATGTGTTCTCTGTATGTAAGTGTCAAAGTGTTTCATCGAGTCTCTGTATATAAGTGGCGATGTGTTCTCTGTATGTAAGTGTCAATGTGTTTCATCGAGTCTCTGTATGTAAGTGTCAAAGTGTTTCATCGAGTCTCTGTATGTAAGTGTCAATGTGTTCTCTGTATGAAAGTGTCAAAGTGTTTCATCGAGTATCTGTATGTAAGTGTTAAAGTGTTTTATCGAGTCGCTGTATGTAAGTGTTAAAGTGTTTCATCGAGTCTCTGTATGTAAGTGTCAAAGTGTTTCATCGAGTCTCTGTATGTAAGTGGCAATGTGTTCTCTGTATGTAAGTGTTAAAGTGTTTCATCGAGTATATGTATGTAAGCGTTAAAGTGTTTCATCGAGTCGCTGTATGTAAGCGTTAAAGTGTTTCATCGAGTCTCTGTATGTAAGTGTCAATGTGTTCTCTGTATGTAAGTGTTAAAGTGTTTCATCGAGTCGCTGTATGTAAGCGTTAAAGTGTTTCATCGAGTCTCTGTATGTAAGCGTTAAAGTGTTTCATCGAGTCTCTGTATGTAAGTGTCAATGTGTTCTCTGTATGTAAGTGTTAAAGTGTTTCATCGAGTCTCTGTATGTAAGTGTCAATGTGTTCTCTGTATGTAAGTGTTAAAGTGTTTTATCGAGTTTCTGTATATATGTGTCAAAGTGTTTCATCGAGTGTCTGTATGTAAGTGTTAAAGTGTTTCATCAAATCTCTGCATGTGTCAAAGTGTTTTATCGAGTCTCTGCATATGTGCCAACGTTATTTTTGGCCGAATATCTATACGCGACAAATTCTTTTCCATTGTCTTTTATACACATGTGTCAAAGTGTTTCTTTCTGTCCATCTTTGTACGCGTTAAAATGTTTATCTCTTACTTCTGAATGTATGCTCGAATAGGTTACTTTCTTTCTCAGATTGCACGTCTAAACAAGTTTCATTGTCTCTTACATTTACTTTGAAATGTGTCTCTTCCTGATATGAAATAAACACTGATATGAAATAAACACTGATATGAATTAAACACTGATATGAATTAAACACTGATATGAATTAAACGCTGATATGAAAGAAACACTAATGTAAAATAAACACTGATGTGAAATAAACACTGACATTAAATAAAGACTGACATGAAATAAACACTGACATGACATAAACACTGATATGAAATAAACGCTGATATGAAATAAACGCTGATATGAGATAAACACTGATATGACATAAACACTGATATGAAATAAACACTGATATGAAATAAACACTGATATGAAATAAACACTGACATTAAATAAAGACTGACATGAAATAAACACTGACATTAAATAAAGACTGACATGAAATAAACACTGATATGAATAAACACTGATATGAATAAACACTGATATGAAATAAACACTGACATTAAATAAAGACTGACATGAAATAAACACTGACATTAAATAAAGACTGACATGAAATAAACACTGATATGAAATAAACACTGATATGAAATAAAACTTTCAGAAACCTTAAAAAAAAAAACTTGACTTTGGACAAAATAGGAACATCATCTAGATGCTCATCTATGGCTATGTTGCATGATCTTCCTTACGGTTAAGATTTTCGATGTCCAAGCCAGGCTGCAATGGTGTGTGATTGATATCTATCTCTATTGTCCTTTCGAGCCGAAGACGGCACATAGGGCAGAACCACAATCCCAAAAACAGAAACCTTGCGTGCCAAAGTGGCACATATTGCAGAGATCACTGCTCTAAAATATATGGCGCTGTTTCCATAGCAATACTTTTTACAATGACAGCTTGTCAAGCCATCAATCAACCTCCTTAGTCGCCTCTTACGACATGTCTGGAAGGTCACAGTGTCACTATTCTTTACTTCCCTCATAATGAGGCCCCGGTAACACACAGTGATTGATAACACAGCTAATCAAAGCAGTGAGCAGTTTAGTTCATGTAATGATGACAAGATCAGAAACAATCTAACAATTTTGTGTTAATTAATGAGGGGGCGGGAATAAAATAATACAGAGTGGATGCGCTCACATCTCCGTAAGATGTTTGTTATATTACACACATGTCCGGTCCGGTCCGATCTCTGTCTGGTCTCGTCTCTGTCTTGTCTCTGCCTGTCTGTTCTTTTTAGCCAAAGACGTCACGTAAGACAGAGACTCATGTCTCGTTGTGTCCGACGATCAAGCATGAGACCTTACACAGGCCCCGCAGAATATATCGCCCCCACGACACTGTTCTGGACGAATTGCTCAATCTCGACGTGGAAACTGATGCCTGCTGCTGTTGCTTCTCGCTTCAGTGTTTTTTTTTTAGTGCTTCTCTAGGTCGGCCTCTTTTTCTTTAACACTCTGGTTCCAATTTGAGGGCCTGCTTTGAAACGCTTTTGTTCTCTCTCGTGACATGATCGACATATAACCACCTTCTTCTCTGGATTACAGTTGATATTTTAGGATGCTGTTGCTTTCCTCTTATTTCTGCGCTAGTCTTAAATTCATTCCATGACAAACCAAGTATTTTCCTGAGGCATTTCTTTTCAAAAGCATCCAGTTTATTTTCTATTTCTTTAGCTATTTTCCAGCTCTCGCATCCATAAGTAAGAATGG
Organism: Megaustenia siamemsis; assembly: GCA_032433765.1. Taxonomy (NCBI): domain Eukaryota; kingdom Metazoa; phylum Mollusca; class Gastropoda; order Stylommatophora; family Ariophantidae; genus Megaustenia; species Megaustenia siamemsis. The sequence goes on along the minus strand of JAVIAB010000073.1, from coordinate 15,039,161 downwards.
ATGATGAATTTGGTTTTAAAAACCTAAACTTTGTTCTCGTGCTTTGTAATGTTGATTGCCATAATATCTCAAGGTTTCTGTAATCTGTAGTCACCTTTTCAATAGTGACTCTAATTTCTTCATGTGTGTCTCTTTGATCAATTTAGCTTCCAAGATATAGCGACCTTTCTTGCTCCTATGCGTTTCCTTCCGTGTATATTTTTTTTTCTTCTGAGCGAATGTGATTGTTGTCTTTCCTTGGTTGATCTCAAGCCCTATTTTTCTAGCCATTGATGACAGGGCGCTCGTGTTTTCTCGCTTCATGTTTACGTTGCTATTGAGAAGACTGTGTTGTCTGCAAGATCTAGGTCCCGCCACTGTGACATATAGGGATAGCTGTAACAATTTACACTGTGGCATATAGGGATAGCTGTAACAATTTACACTGTGACATATAGGGATAGCTGTAACAATTTACACTGTGACATATAGGGATAGCTGTAACAATTTACACTGTGACATATAGGGATAGCTGTAACAATTTACAGCACAAAAAGAAATGGAGAAATATTTGTTTACGTGTCTGATAGTGGCCCCCATCTGGAATGAACATATGTTATCTGTTACAGCGATGTCCACCGTAAAGTTGTGATAGTGGTCCCTATTGGGAATGAACATCTGTTATATGTTACAGCGATGTCCACCGTAAAGTTGTGATAGTGGTCCCTATTGGGAATGAACATCTGTTATATGTTACAGCGATGTCCACCGTAAAGTTGGGAAGGGAGCAGTGCATGGTCGTCACCTGTCTCCTTTTATAAAGTGTATGTGCATGTGTAAGAGTATGCGTGTGTTAGTGCGGGTCAGAATGAGCATAAATGAGAACATCCAGCCGTTTTATATGTGGGCAGGTATATGTGTGTTTGTGTTTATGATTGTATGTATGTGTTATATACGTAAACATGCATTTTTTTAAATTTATGATGTGTATATATGTCAAATTATAAAGCTACATTTATTGTATAGTTACATCCGACACAGAGTCTTGTTCCGGTGTTTGTGTATGCATAGATATGAGAATGTGACCATATTTTCATTATGGGTATGTGAAGTATGAAGAACTAGTGAAAGGGAAATAACCATTATAATTTTGCATGGCAGTGAATTATCGATGTTTTACATTTATTTCTGATGACTGTCAGTTCTAAGAGCATTAAAACAGTCCTAACAGCACTAAAACAGTCCTGACAACACTAAAACAGTCATAACAGTACTAAAACAGTCCTAACAGCATTAAAACAGTCCTAACAGCACTATAACAGTCATAGCAGCACTAAAACAGTCCTAACAGCACTATAGCAGTCATAGCAGCACTAAAACACTCCTAACAGCACTAAAACAATCCTAACAACACTAAAACAATCCTAACAACACTAAAACAGTCCTAACAACTAACAACACTAAAACAGTCCTAACAACTAACAACACTAAAACAGTCCTAACAGCACTATAGCAGTCATAGCAGCACTAAAACACTCCTAACAGCACTAAAACAGTCCTAACAGCACTATAACAGTCATAGCAGCACTAAAACAATCCTAACAACACTAAAACAGTCCTAACAACTAACAACACTAAAACAGTCCTAACAGCACTATAACAGTCATAGCAGCACTAAAACAATCCTAACAACACTAAAACAGTCCTAACAACTAACAACACTAAAACAGTCCTAACAACTAACAACACTAAAACACTCCTAACACCCCCCCCCCTTTTTTATTCTCCTTTCCTCCAAGGAACAGCGAGCTAGATGACCTGAGAACAACCCTACAACAACTCTGCAATAACTCTACAACAACCATACAACAACCCTACAACAACTCTACAACAACCATACAACAACCATACAACAACCCTACAACAACTCTGCAATAACTCTACAACAACCATACAACAACCATACAACAACCCTACAACAACTCTGCAATAACTTCCAGAGAGTGTTCATCCAGTGAATGTCATCGCAAAGTAATATACAAATAAACGAATGCCCAGACAAATTAGCTAAGGATGGAGAGAGATTACCACAAGAGATCCATAGACAGTCATCTGAGTGCACTTGCTCATGTCATTATCAAGAAAGGTGAACAAGATGTCCCAGGTAAAACAGATACAACCATCCCCGCCGTCTGGGACCCGAAGAGTCAGCACGATCCGGAAGCTGTTTAACTTGTCCAATGAGAATATATCAGACAATATGTAGTCAGAAGACCTTCACCCGAAAAAGAGGGTAAGAAAGCAAACAGCGAAGCGCCAAAAAATCCACGTGACCCCATTGGTTTTGCAGCGGAAGTGACGCATACTTGAGCTCAAGAAAAAGAGAGTGACGAGACTACACCAAGCTGCTGACCCAAAGGATTAAGGAGGCTATGGAAGGTAACGAGGGAGAGGAAGACGTCACAATCCAGCAGCAAAGTGATTCTATCAGGGAGTCGACATCCAAGAAGTAGAATGAGGACTGAGACGCAATTAAGGTTTGTAGAAAACAACAAACAACCTGGTCAGTAACGATGAAACTAACACCATCATCAAAGGCCAATATTATGAAAAATGGAAACAAGAACACCCAAAATATAACGAGAGAGGCGGATATCTCCAACTATCAAGGAGGGATAAAGTCATCAAACTTCGACTACGCTCTGGCCACAACAGAATGAGAAACTACGTGTTTACCAAACTGAAAATAGAAACCATCAGCCAATACCTCTGTACCCAAGATGATATGACAACAAACACGTTCCACAAGACTGCCCCAGGACCCAGACCTGAAGAAGTCAAAGTGACCCTCGCCCACCTCCCTGGAAGAGAAACTCTACTGGGCACCAGAATCACTGAAACAGGCAGCAGCTGCAGTAAGAGAGTCCGGAGTCCTAGTCTGAGTAAACCACGATCGCGGAAGAAAAATATTTTAGCACAAGGGTTCTATGAGAACACTATCAATACAAGAGATAGAGTAAAATGGCACTCCATTGTAGCCAACCTTCGATGTGGAGACGGCACCCAACGAAATGAAACACAAGGGTTCTATGAGAACTATCAATACAAGAGACAGTAAAATGGCACTCCATTGTAGCCAACCTTCGATGTGGAGACGGCACCCAACGAAATGAAACACAAGGGTTCTATGAGAACACTATCAATACAAGAGACAGAGTAAAGGGCGCTCCATTGTAGCCAACCTTCGATGTGGAGACGGCACCCAACGAAATGAAACACAAGGTGTCAAACTCTTCATGTGCTAATGGCCAGATCCTAAAAACATAAAGATAGCGCAGGCTGATTACTGTCATCTATAGAAGTCCTGATATAAATTATTTTCATTTGCGTGCGCAAGATACTCTAGTGTATGAATCATATTATTGGTCATCATCATCAAGTACAGGGCCTGCTGGTGTAGGTGATCATGTCTCTCCACAACTTTCGATCTCGACAGTTATTTATCATTTATGTTGTTGACTTTCTGCCAAGCCATTCTTTTAAGCTGTCTGATATCTTTTCTCTTTGCTTCCCTCTATCTCTTCGTCCCTCAATTTTTCCAGTTGTTACAATATATTCCAGCTGTTCTCTTCTCACTACATGGTCAAAAAATGATGATTGTTTCTTCCTAATATTGGAAATTAGCTGTCTTTTTGCTTTGGCCTCTTTCAGAATGTTTTCGTTACTCTTCTCAGCTGTCCATAGTATTCTCAACATTCTTCAGTAAAACCACATTTCTATAGACTGCAGTGATTTCCTTGTCTGTTGTCCTATTGCCCATGATTCACATCCATATGTTAAGACTGGCTCTGCATAACATTTAAGAACTCTTTTTCTTGTTTCTATTGTCAAAAATGGATTGCATAGTATCTTCCTCATTTTTTGGAAAGCTGCTTTTGCCCGAGTCATTCTGCATCTCACCTCCGTTGTACATCTTCTGTCTGAGGTTAACAAAGTTCCCAAATATTTAAATTCATTTACCTGTTTTAATATTGTTCCACTTGTCTTTATTTTGCACTGAGGTGGTGTCTTTTTCTTTGTTGTTACCATTACTTCTGTCTTTTTACTATTAAGGCTGAGTCCTTTATTTTTGCTTTCTTTCACCAAAATGTCCAACATTTCTTGTAACTTATTTACACTTTTAGCGATTAAGACTGTATCATCAGCATACCTTAGATTATTTATATTATGACCTCCGATTGTTATTCCAGGCATGCCCCTTATGGATCTTAAAATAATTTCACTATACATATTAAACAAATCTGGTGACAGCACACAACCTTGCCTAACACCCTGTTTTATGTGTTGAAACATTCCCAATTGATTTCCAGTTATCATGGCCGCTGTCTGTATTGTGACGATTCATGATTGTACAAAGAAACTACGACGGTGGTTTTCTGTTGCCCCCGTCGGTTTGTTTACGGTTGGCTCCGCTAGCCTTTGACTAGAAAGTCTCACCCACAGGGCAGAGTTGTTTTACTTCATGGTACCCCCTTTTTGTAACCTTTGACTCTCCCGAGCATACCTGCAGGGCAGCCGCAGGTTGTACTGTTTACTGCATACAGCAGCAGGTAACATTACTCGACCTGTCTGGTGTGTTCTTATAACCTTTATTAAAGGATCGTTGTGTTTTGATATTTTTGTCCAGTCACGTGATCAAACCATCTGTTGTGTCTCTATATGTTCTATGACGGAATTATTCCAGGCTTTTTTCTCAGTTCTTCATTTCTGATCTTGTCTCTCAGGCTCTTTCTTCTCAGTAAAGTTTATTTTTCTTGCTGTTCTTGCATCTAGGGTCCAGAACTGGTATTGGTAGCACAACGTTGGGATGAAGATTGTATTGTATAGCGTCCTTTTTGCCACTGGAGTTATTTCCTTGTTGGACAATAGCAGTGATAGCTGTCCAATTATTTGACAAGCCTTGTTGCATCTTGAGTCTATTTCTGCTGTTTTGTGAATTGTTGTTTGTCAGTTTCTTGTTGGTCATAAGTCTAGCGTCCAGGTCTGGCATTTGCAACACAACTTTGGGATGAAGATTGCGTTGTAGAATGCCTGTTTTGTGGCATTGTCCGGTTGATTTTAATACTCTTCTACAATATTAAACATGGGGGCCGCGATAACTCAGTGGTTAGTGAACTGGACTACAAAGGACAAGGGGTAGGGTTCGATCCCAACCGACGGCTTCCGGGTTCACCCAGCCTAAATGTGTACCGGATTTTTTTTTCTTGGAAAGTAAAGCGGCACGGGCGTAATACCGACCACATTAACCCAAAAATCATGTGTTGAACGTCTGTAAAATTTATGGTCAGTAACACTGTATTCCCTATACGACACTTGGCGTGATGGAGTCTCTTTCCTTTTTTTTTACTTACAGTATTAAACGATACTATGGAGCGCCGTTTACTTTTTTAATAACGGATGTAGGTAGGTAACGCCCACGTCTCACAGCTTAGTCAGTGACGCTCCTGGTTTAATCTACCTGAGATATGACAACAACGCATGTCGCCTGCAGTAGTTGCCTCGCCTAGATAAGGCCTCGTCCTCTGACGTGAGAGTCTGTAGGCGGGCTGGCAGTATTTCATTTCAACGGACGACCTGAACGGACAAGTTTGGCAGCACGACTCACACTGTATCTCTTTTGGATCTTTGTTTTCTCTCAAACTTTCGTTGATTACCTGGTAAGCAAGCATTCATTGATTTATTTCGTTAATAATCTTATGTGAGTACAACTTTTATTTTCTGTAAATAGAGTAGTCAAGTAGTAGTGGTCTTCCTGCGATGATCGGTTGGGGGTTCACCATTTCGTTGAATTAATATAAATATTAAAGTTTCTTTGTGAACCCCGTTACAATATTATATAATTGGTGGTGTTAAAGTTGTCTTAAATCGCTTATTTTAGGCTTGCTATGGACATTGATAAATATCGGAGAAATGCATATTTAAAAACCCATTTGCTACTGCTAGCAACTGCCAGACAACCAGTGAAGTGTCACTCAAGTCCCACGGTTTTAACGACCCGCGCTGGCCTTATTGCTTGATATAAAAATGCACGGCTGATAGCTTTAGTCTCAATGTGGCATTTTAGCTATATCCCTATACATTTTTTCAGCATTTCGGTGTCAATGATATGAATCTAGAACATTCCGCTGCATCTTAGAACCGACATAGGTGTCGTACCAGTCTCTTATACTGCACAAAGATATACATTTTAAAACTTGAATTTGTATTAATGGATTAATATTGATACAAAAATGTATAGACGAATAGGAAGAATTGGACTGAAAGGAAAGAAAACAAACGATGTCTTTAAACAACTAAAAATGAAAAGAGAAAACAACTAAATACAATTCAAACAAGACAAATAAGATGTTTAAAGAAACAGCAGCTTACTAAAAGTAATCTTGGAAGAAAAAAAATACAAGGTAAAATAGGCGGACCATGACTAATATGGACAAGTAACATCAAAAGATAGACAAATCAGCCTGTGACAACCTGCACTATCAAAGTAAGAGAATGAGCGGAATGGAACTCCATGGCAGCCAACTTTCGATATGGAGACGGCACTCAAAGATGATGATGAAAAAAAAAATATCGAATTTCTAATGTGGCCTTTTCTAGTATGGAGAGGTTTCATTTATCACATGAAATCTGAAAATGTAAGATATCGGCCTAAACAACATGAAGGTATCATAGGTTGTTTTCACGTAAGCACAACTTCAGTATCACTAATAAACTACTGTGTTTGGCCTGTGTTTTATACAATAGGATAGAACTGTAGAGAAAAGTGGGGAAGGATTGTGGAGAGCTGTGCTTTTCAGGAAAATAATTCTCCTTTTTTGTAGTTTTAATGCTCGCCCGATATAAATCAATAATCGAACTTACAGTCTAGCAATCAAATTCCAGCGTGGCTATTTTAAATCTGTTTACAAACAGCCTGTATTTGTATATATAGAGGCTAATGTTGACCTGCCACACAGTGACAAAATAACATGTTTTTTAAACGAGGTGTGTAAACAAACAATATATCCTTTCTTTGTATTCCCGATTTGACTCGATTGTTTTTGTTTAATAATAGCTCAAGGGACACAACTTTTTCTATCTAGCCTAGATAGAGTTAAAAACATGTCTGACTGATAAACTTTATCCATGCGCCCTGAAAACTTCTATGTTGTGAATGCGTCCTGTACATTGTCACGTTGTACAGTACAGAAATAGTACGGGGAAAGAGAGAGAGAGGCGGGCAGTATAGAGTTACTACTTCGGCCTCGAGACAGGAAAGAACCGGCTTCAAAGCCAGCCATCTGAGGAGGTAATTTTTTTTTTAAAGAAAAACGAAAAATTAGTTCGTGGTTTCCTCATGACTTTACCCTCCCTGGTCTCTCTGGTAGTGGTATCATATGTCTAGCTCTACAGAATAACGCCAATAAACAAGAGGTCCCGTGTGCATTTGCGCACGTTAAATAGTCCTTGCCAGTTAAAATCGGAAGAGTAGGCCATAAATGTGACTGTTGTCCGAACACAATTGTCAGCAAAAACCTACCAACCTCGGCCGTGCTACGGAGTTCGTGCACACGGGTCAGTTCTCCTCAGATTTTCTTGACAGTTTCGTGGGGAATATCATAGCACCTATAGATTCGTCTCGTGTGCAGCGATAATGATATTAACAACATTGCAGTTTTAAAAAAAATACCATTACAGAATTTTCCCACTTATGGGGTCTGCCGATAGGGTACATAGAATCGGAGAATAAAGGCCGTTTGGGGTGTGCATTCGCCACGAAGTGTTTGTATCTGAGTTTGTTATTTCACCCCTGATAGAAAATGTTCTTTTACCCATCCACGTACCCGCGTTCTCCAAATAAAGTAAAAACCAGAGTCAGCGATGGACACAAGAGTAAGATACTAGGTCGTCTATATCATGTAGTCCTGAGAGATGGCGTCATTGTTTTTTTAATAGTAAATTATCTGTAGTCACCCCCTCCTCCCCCCCCCCCATACACACACACACACTTCCTTCCCTACGAACCGCCCGTTGTAGCGACTAAAGCACAAACCACAACAAATATACTATTTGGTATTTTCTTTATAAACGGTTGTGTCCATATATTGTATTTTTAACATTTTGTTCATCTAATTAGTTCCAAGGCAGAATTTAGTCATACAAATTTGTTCATGGGGCTGGGTGGTCGAAAGGTAAGACAGGACCTCTGGACAAGGAGACAAATAATAATAAATGAATATTCTAGAGGGAAACTTCCGAGGCAGTTATCAGGGAATCAATTCAGATGAAGAGGTATGTTTACAGCACTCGGAAAAAAATGACAAATAATCAACAACAGAAAAAAACAGAGAACAATATATGGACCGAAGCAGGATTGAACCCGTACTCAGTGGCACAGCGCCTTGCCACGAAAAGCCAAACGCTAGTAAACATTGCCACTCAGCTAACTTAAAAAAAATTAGCTGTCGTGGAAAATGTCTTTCAAGCAGGTGTTCTCATGACAATAGCATAAGGCTGCGACCACAGCTCGCAAATACATTGTGAACCTTTATTTTTTTCATATTATGACAAACCCTGAGTAAATTTCTATGACAGGCTGCGAAAAATTTAAACAAAAATAAAAATAAAAACATCCCCTTTCCATCCCATAATCTCTGCGCAGTGAGATCCGATGTCTATCCTCTCAGAAAACGGCAAGGAAAAAAACCAACAGGATATCCTCTGTGTGTTGTTATTGTGCACACATGAAATAACCTGTGTTGTTATTGTGCACACATGAAAGAACCTGTGTTGTTATTGTGCACACATGAAAGAACCTGTGTTGTTATTGTGCACACATGAAAGAGCCTGTGTTGTTATTGTGCACACATGAAAGAACCTGTGTTGTTATTGTGCACACATGAAAGAACCTGTGTTGTTATTGTGCACACATGAAAGAACCTGTGTTGTTATTGTGCACACATGAAATAACCTGTGTTGTTATTGTGCACACATGAAAGAGCCTGTGTTGTTATTGTGCACACATGAAAGAGCCTGTGTTGTTATTGTGCACACATGAAATAACCTGTGTTGTTATTGTGCACACATGAAAGAACCTGTGTTGTTATTGTGCACACATGAAAGAACCTGTGTTGTTATTGTGCACACATGAAAGAACCTGTGTTGTTATTGTGCACACATGAAAGAACCTGTGTTGTTATTGTGCACACATGAAAGAACCTGTGTTGTTATTGTGCACACATGAAATAACCTGTGTTGTTATTGTGCACACATGAAAGAACCTGTGTTGTTATTGTGCACACATGAAAGAACCTGTGTTGTTATTGTGCACACATGAAAGAACCTGTGTTGTTATTGTGCACACATGAAAGAGCCTGTGTTGTTATTGTGCACACATGAAATAACCTGTGTTGTTATTGTGCACACATGAAAGAGCCTGTGTTGTTATTGTGCACACATGAAATAACCTGTGTTGTTATTGTGCACACATGAAAGAACCTGTGTTGTTATTGTGCACACATGAAAGAACCTGTGTTGTTATTGTGCACACATGAAAGAACCTGTGTTGTTATTGTGCACACATGAAAGAACCTGTGTTGTTATTGTGCACACATGAAAGAACCTGTGTTGTTATTGTGCACACATGAAAGAACCTGTGTTGTTATTGTGCACACATGAAAGAACCTGTGTTGTTATTGTGCACACATGAAAGAACCTGTGTTGTTATTGTGCACACATGAAAGAACCTGTGTTGTTATTGTGCACACATGAAAGAACCTGTGTTGTTATTGTGCACACATGAAAGAACCTGTGTTGTTATTGTGCACACATGAAAGAACCTGTGTTGTTATTGTGCACACATGAAAGAACCTGTGTTGTTATTGTGCACACATGAAAGAACCTGTGTTGTTATTGTGCACACATGAAAGAACCTGTGTTGTTATTGTGCACACATGAAAGAACCTTACCAACTTGAGATCCAACATGGCTGATCGCCTAACGGGGCAAGATTAATTGGAAAAAAAAAATCTACACAAAACGTGAAAACTCCCGACGATAAAAATATGAGAGTACATCTGAAGTCAAAGAATATCTGCCTGTATGGCGGGGGACACCTGAGCACACGACTGTCGGTATGAAAAAATAGGGAAAAGGGTTATTTAGGCAAAGTTTATTCCCGAGGGATTTCGCTAGAGATATAAAGCTGGCGACCGCAAGAAAACAACATTACAACAAACAACATTACAAATTTTAGTTTGTAAATTATAAACTAAATAAGCTGTATTAACTTATGTTGGCCATATGCTATTACTTGTATGTGCTATGTTAATGAACCGCCTCGTTAATAAATGTTGTTAATAAACTATTGATCTATTTCACTCACTACTAGTTATACAAATAAATATTGTTGATTAGCTATACATTTTGTCATATTCTTGTTTCCTTTATTACCACATGTGTTCATCACAAATATCTTGACGGCATTATCTCATTACTGTGGGCATGTCGTAGAAAGGGGGAGGGGGAGACGGGCACATAGGGTGGGAGAATAAAGGCCGAATGTCTTCAACATTCGCTACCAGGTATTTAGGTCTGAGTTATTTCCCCTCGAAAAAAAAAAAAAAAAACCTTTGACCCTACCGGGGTTCCAACACACTTCCGGTTTTGCTCATAAACGATTAATGACCATTATTCATAGATTTCGCAATACACCCCCCCCCCCCCGTCCTCCATCCTAACGAACACTCGTGTTTAGCATTGGATAGAGGTCTCCTTTCATGTGAAACTCCATTGGTGGTGTTCAAGTGTATGTATAATTCAGAAACGTTGATTCACAGAATTACAAAATACACACGATCGCGGAAATATTCTCCTATATAAAGAAATGGGAACAACTGAGATTCGAATGTGGCTGTCAAGAGTCACTAGAGGATTTGTCGTGTGTTTACTTTGTGACTGACCTTTTTCTCAAGACTCTATTGTATAGTGGTTAATGTGCACTGTTTAGTTATAGGGTTGGGCTCCTTGAGAATTTGCGAAGTGCTAGATCCGGGTAACCTTGCATGAAGTGTAGAGCCCATTAAAAAATTTTTTATTTTATTTTTATATTATAAGATCTTTAGTAGAAAGAGCTATAGAGGTAAAAACAGATCTATACCTATGTTTTATACTAAAGCATTTGACAAAGTAAAGCACCACAAAAATAATCAAAATTTTAGAAAGCATTATCGTTGACAGCAAACTTGACAAAGTCGACGTTATAAGAATAATAAAGAACATATAGTGGCAACAAACAGCGGCCATAAAAACTGAAATTGAATTGGGAATGTTTCAACAAATAAAACAAGGTGTTAGACAAAGTTGTGTGCTGTCACCAGATCTATTTAATATGTATAGTGAGATTATTTTAAGATCCATAAGAGGCATGCATGGAATAAATATTGGATGTCATAATATAAATAATCACAGTCATGCTGATGATACAGTATTAATCGCTAAGAGTAAAATGAGTTACAAGAAATGTTAGACATTATAGTAAAGGAAAGCAAAAATAAAGGACTCAGAAAAAGATGGAAGTAATGGTAGCAACAAAGAAAAAGACATCACTACAGCACACAATAAAGACAAGTGGAACAATATTAAAACGGGCAAATGAATTTAAAATCTGGGAACAATGTTGACGGTAGATGTGCAACCGAGCTGAGATGCAGAATGGCTCCGGCAATAGCAGCTTTCCAAAAACATGAGGAAGATAATGTGTAATCCATTTTTTGACAATAGAAACAAGAAAAAGAGTTCTTAAATGTTATGTAGAGCTAGTCTTAACATATGGATATGAATCACGGGCAATAGGAAAACAGACAAGAAAATCACAGGAGTCTATAGAACTGTGGTTTTACAGAAGAATGTTGAGAATACCATGGACGACTGAGAAAAGCAATGAAAACGTTCTGAAAGAGGCCAAAGCAAAAAGACAGGTAATATCCAATATTAGGAAGAAACAATCATCATTTTGTGGCCATGTAATGAGAAGAGAACAGCTGGAATATATTGTAACAACTAGGAAAGTTGAGAGACGAAGAGATAGAAGGAAACAAAGAGAAATAATACCAGACAGCTTAAGAGAATAGCTTGTCAGAAGGTCAGCAACAGAAATGATAAATAACTGTCGAGATCGAAAGTTGTGGAGAGACATGATCAACTACATCAGAAGGCATGGTACTTGATGATAATGATAATTATCATTGTATTTCAGTTGTAACGACCATTATCAGCCATATTGGCTGCAAAAAAAAAAAAATACCCTCACCTTTGCCAATATCTCTGGACACGTGGTAGTTCAGGAGGAGTACGGGAAAATGGAGTAGCTGACAGACTGGCTAGTTGTAAAGGTACAGTACGAGACTTGAACCGGCGTCTTAGCACTCGAGTTTACACCCATATGTGCTCGGCCGCCTATCCAGAAATGTTCGGAGATTTCTGTATAGTGTCGCCTCAAGCATCAAAACTCACATGCGAAGCGACATTCATTAGCTTCCCAGGGTAATACCCTGGTACCCATTTCTGCCTACGGCTGGGTCGACCGTGGGGGTATTTTTTTCCCCCAACCACGAGTACAACTCACACTGCTCCCAGCGGGAATCGAACACGGGTTGTCCTAACCTCGGTCGTCTAGTCGGCTGGTTTTCCCAACTCGGCTACCGATAGTTGTGCTGTCGTGGAAGACGGTAAACCGATAGGTCGGGTGGACGTCATTAATGCCCTCCTTGGTGCGGGAAGGGCACAGGACCTCAACAACCAGGAGTCTACGTCTTTCTTCTCTCTTTCATGTGAAAGAGATGGAAGTTAAGACAGCTACAGCCAGAAAAGAGTGGATTAGTGCGCGCATAAACAGACTTATCAACCAACACAGAGCTGGAGTCGTCAGTCGCTGGACGGGACATGCTGAGGAGGGGATCTGAGCACTTATGAACATGTTTCAGAATGAATTGATGATAACCCTTAAATAACTCAATATTTCAATTATCACAAATAATATCACAGAAGAAAATTGATGTGAAGCTGAAATGTTCAACAAACATGATCATTAATGTATTGCAAGGATAGACAATAATTTAAATATTGCAACACGAGGGAATCTGTTAATCAGAAGTAAAACTAAAACAGTGGACCCACCTGGGTCATGATTCCCATGTGTCGGCCCTTTCTGTATTGTGAACGTGATGGCTCGCCGTTGATTGTGCTACTCACAAAATGGAGTCAAATAATCATCATCATCGAGTGCCGTCTCCGCAACGAAGGTTGGCTACCATGGAGCGCCATTCTGCTCTGTCTCTTGCTTTGATGGTGCAGATTGTCATAGGCTGATTTGTCCATCTTTTGATGTTACTCGTCCATGTTAGTCTTGGTCTGCCTCTGCCTCTTTTACCTTGTATTTTCCCCTCCAGGATTACTTTTAGTCGGCTGTTGTGTCTTTTAACATGGTCCAAAAATCGCATTTGTCTTGTTTGAATTGTGTTTAGTAGTTCTCTTTTCATTTTTAGTTGTTTTAAGACTTCGTCGTTTGTTTTCTTTTCCTTCCATCCAATTCTACCTAATCTTCTATATATCCACATTTCAAAGGCTTCAATTCTCTGTTCAGTTTTCTTGTCCAATGTCCATGTTTCTGCACCATATAGGAATATTGAGAAGATGTAACATTTTGCTATTCTTAGTTTTAGCCCTGGTGTTATTTGTTTTGATGTTAGTATGTTCTTCATGGCATTAAAATTACTTTTTGCCATTCCTATTCTTTTGTTTATTTCAGTTGTACATTTTCCATCACTGGTTATAGTATGTCTAAGGTAGTTGTAGCTCTGAACTGTCTCCATGTCTATTCCTTCAATTTTGATATCCATTCAAATAATAATAAATGAATATAATTATAGAGGGAAATTTCTGAGGCGATAGATCAGTGTAATTTCCGTGTGGGAAAAGGAAGGGGGGGGGGGGTGGTTACTACACTTGGAAAAAAATATAATGTTCAGAAGAACAGAAAAAACCTCTGCGAGTTCGATCCTGCCTGGGCTGTCTTTTGTTCTTTATTTTTTTTTTTTTGCTGATTATTTATGGGCAAAAATATCGGTGTGTTGTAAACATACCTCTTCCCCTGAAATTATTACTCTCAAATGGTTGATAAATTATAAGTGGGTGGATACAGTGCTTGGTTTTGCGGACGAAGCTACATGTCTCACAATGTTGACACTTTCAATGTGCGGTGTTGTCTCTAGTAAAGTGAAGAATATACAGAAAAGTGGGAGACGATGGAATTAGATATATTTTTTTAGTTGAACTGGAAATTGGGGAACAATTATTCATATTCAGTCAGGAAATATACCATCCCCAACAACACACTTGATTTTTATCCACACGCTACTAAATCAATAACAGACATAGGAATTTGCGAAGACGGGATCAACATAAGACACTAAAGTTCATAGATTCTAGTCTAGATTTCTCTGACTTTGTGTCAGGCACCCATTTACTAGACCATGCCAATATTTAATTTAGTGACAGCTTCGGTAGCGTAGTGGTAGCGCCCTGGTTTGGTAATAAAATAAATGTGCGTGCGACGGCAGTTTCACACTTTCCAATCGATTCATTTTTTAAAATAAAACGGGTACCCTTCTCATGCATGTATGAGTTGACGAAAGTAAATAATTGCGAAGAATAGCACTGGCACCCTCACCTCCAGATGCCATAGTAATGAGAAGCATAATACTTCACTCTCTTACGTCATTAACATATGTAGTGGGTCTTCATTTATAGGGCTATTTAATATTCGTCAGTTGACAGATCAATAATATAACTTAATCACACTCGCTACAATTGTTGACAGAGTAATGATACAACTTAATCACGCTCGCCACAACTATTGACAAAACAGTTGACAGAACTGCTGGATCACACTCGCTACAACTATTGATAAAACAGTTGACAGAACTGCTGGATCACACTCGCTACAACTATTGATAAAACAGTTGACAGAACTGCTGGATCACACTCGCTACAACTATTGACAAAACAGTTGACAGAACTGCTGGATCACACTCGCTACAACTATTGACAGAACTGCTGGATCACACTCGCTACAACTATTGATAAAACAGTTGACAGAACTGCTGGATCACACTCGCTACAACTATTGACAAAACAGTTGACAGAACTGCTGGATCACACTCGCTACAACTATTGACAAAATTGAATGCGCCATGGGTACAACTAGATCACATTTCTACAACTGCTGAACAAAGGAGACAAACGCGGCTTGTTCTATGTCAGAAGATATGTGGGTCGTGACCGAAATGCAAAGTTCAGCCAGTAGTTCATAATTCTGTTATAAATCGGATACAAATATTTGCGGTAGGTGTACACAGAAAGGAGTTAAGCGCGGAATAGGAGTGGTCTTCTTTCCTTCCTTATTCGCCTTTAAACGTTCAGTGGAGATATAGTTTGCAGTCTTTTGCTCTTCTGTTGGTCTTTCCTGCTATGTTATGTTTTCTACAGTCTCCATAGAACACTCCTTAAATCCCATCTCTTTTTTTTTGTGGTCGACCCTGTGGTCTGGTGTTGTCATAGTGTTTGTTGAAGGCTCGTTGTGTTTTGATCTTTCTATCTCTTATCAGCTTGCTAAACCATTTTCTCTGTATGTATTTAATGGCGAGAATCATTTCTAGCTATTTTCTCAGTTCTTCATTTGTTATCTTATCATTGAGTATGTTTCCTGCCATGAAGGCGGGATCGATTGTAACTTGTCTTTGTCTAGCTTTTAAACATGTCACAAGTTAGAGCGAAGAGTGAACACACTTGGGTTGACAGTTGGAGCACCGCGCGAGTGTGGCTTAAAAAGGTCAAACTATGGAGCATACTCGACAGGATTACGCCCACGTGTAACCAGATAAGATATATCTATTGGTCAAAAGACTTGATTTACACTGTAGACAAAGCTGTACGGGGAAATATTCGAATTAAATTATAAAACGTAATGACATTTTTTTTTTCGACACTGTCATGGGTTTGAGCTTTGAGCAAGATGTGAAAATGGGTACCTTATATATTTTTCTGAAAATGTATGGCAGATTGTCGTGATACGTACCGTATCAGCCATATAATGTTTTGTTTGTCATTAAAAATGGGAATTGGCTGTACATACCTCAAAGTGTAGAGACAACCCAAGGACCATAAATAGTCGTGAACAGAGGGAAATCTCAGAAAGTTCCCATAATCGTGACGTGACGTCTTCAGTTATGCGGGCTATAGAAGGCTGACGTCATTCTCCCCACTACCATCCCAGGCCACAAAGCTGAGAATGTCACAGAATAGGTGTGATATTTTTTGTCAGCTGGCCTTACTACTAGTGATGACTGTGAGACAACCCTTGCTACTATTGATGGCTGTGAGGCAGCCCTTAGAGACAACCCTTGCTACTAGTGATGGCTATGGGGCAACTCTTAGAGACAACCCTTGGAACTATTGATGGTTGTGAGGCGACCCTTGCTACTATTGATAGATGTGAGACAACCCTTACTACTATTGATGGCTGTGAGACAACCTTTACTACTATTGATGGTGTGAGACAACCCTTAGAGACAACCGTTACTACTATTGATGGCTGTGAGACAACCCTTAGAGACAACCGTTACTACTATTGATGGCTGTGAGACAACCCTTAGAGACAACCGTTACTACTATTGATGGCTGTGAGACAACCCTTACTACTATTGATGGCTGTGAGACAACCCTTACTACTATTGATGGCTGTGAGACAACCCTTAGAGACAACCCTTAGAGACAACCTTTATTACTTACTTTCATGACAAAAGTAAACACAAGAAAAGGAAGAATAATCACAATGTAAGACGGTAGCAATCGTTGTCAACATAAAACCAGAAGTGAAATCTTCTACTTTTCAGCTTCGACTTTAGTTCTTGAATGCGTCTTGTTTGGTGACATCCAAATAGAGAAATGCTGAATGCTTGTATAGCACTGACTACATCAATTGACATGAGCAAAATGCCAAACCACAAAGGCTAAAGCTAGTTGTAATTTCTGTCGGCAGCGTTCATGAAAACAGATTTCAGATTAACCTCGGTGTTTATCCTCACTTCAACACCGTAAACACGCCAACACCGTAAATACTTCAACACCGTAAACACTTCTACACCAACCCGTCTTTCCTTTTCCCAAATCTTGAATCTCGTGTAGAAATTAGAGGGAAGAGTTGGGAAGAAGGGAAATAGCGTTTTACTTGAAAACAAAACAATACGATGAGATCATATGTTTCTTGATCCTTGATCCTTCCAGTGCCGCTAGACAAAACATAAGGCTTGTAGTGTCTCCTGCCAGTTGTCTCTCTCTATTCTGGGCGAGCTGTTCGATTATTGTTGTTGTTGTGTTCGCCAGGTTTCAACTCTGACGAAGTCCCTAGAGACTAGGAACTGAAATTTGCACGTTAATCCATGTTTCCCTGGCAGCCATGTGCACAGGGGTCCGCACAGGCAGATAACTCCGACTTCGGAGGTACTCATGTTTTTTTTTCGTCGATGAGTAACTGACGTTTCAAGCCGGGCCTCGCTGCTGAGACCAGGGGTGGTTGTCGCAGAGAGAAATCATAAATAAAAATCCCAACTTATAGAGAGTGAGTCTATTCCTTCCAACAGTTCCTCTTTTGTTTGAGTTCTTGTCAGTGTTTCTCGAGGGTTCTCCCTGATATTTCCCTTTTGGGAACCGCTCTGGTCGTTTCTTTTTCCTTCTAAATACATGTCCGACATATAAACCATCTTCTTCTCTTAATAGTGAACGCGATAAATGGTTCATGGCCATTATTTCAGCATTAGTCTTGAATTCATCTCATTTAATGCAAAGTAGCTTTCTTAGGTGGGAGCAGCGATAGCTCAGTGGTTAGTGAACTGGACTACAAAGGACAAGAGGTAGGGTTCGATCCCAACCGACGGCTTCCGGTTCACCCAGCCTTTAATGGGTACTGGATTTTTTTCTGGGAAAGTATAGCGGCACGGGCGTAATACTGACCCCATTACCCCAAAAATCATATGCCGAGGGTCTGTAAAATTTATGGTCACTAAAACCATATTGCCTATACGCCACTTGGCGTGACAGGGGTACTTTACTTTTTTTTTTTTTTTAATCTTTCTTAGGCATCTGTCTTCAAAATGGGTTGAGTTTTTTTTTTTTTTTTCTCAACCTCTTTTCTCGTTTTACAGCTTTCATACTACATAAGTGCGTGTAGATTCTACATTTGAGTTGAAAATTCAAAGTTTTGTTTTCATGCTGAGTATTCAAATGTTTACTTTAAATAAAATACTTTGATGATAACAAACCAAACACTCAAGGTCATTGAGGCACGCAGGTCCCCTAGAACACTGGGCTCATCCTGAGAGTAATCCGTGCGCCAATACAATGAGTTCTCCGCGATCTTAATCCATTTTCTCTTGTTGACTGATTATTTCTCTCTTTCACTGTTTTCCTTGTCCAGCCGTTTCTATTATCAATCTATTCTCCCCTTTGTCTACTCCTTCGTCGCCATCTTTGTTGTGTTTCGTCTAAGAAAACCTATTTTATTTTCGTCCTGGACTGGCTTCCAGCAACCCCCCCCCCCCCCCAAACCACGTATATTGGCTGCTATTTTAGATGTTTATTAATTTATCTTCATTGTTAATGGGTTCCTTTTCTTCTAAAAAAAATGTTAAACTGATCACGTGTGCCCATATTTCTATTATGTCACTTGTTCTTGTTAAATCTAAAATTAATGACACTAAACAGACGCGGGGAAGAGAGATCGCGAAAATCCCCCAGGAACATTGGCTTTACCGGAAGTAAGTAAAAAGTAAAGTACCCCCGTCACGCCAAGTGGCGTATAGGGAATATGGCGTTAGTGACCATCAATTTTACATATCTTCAGCACACGATTTTTGGGGTAATGTGGTCGGTATTACGCCCGTGCCGCTTTACTTTCCCAGAAAAAAATCGGTACCCATTAAAGGCTGGGTGAACCGGACGGCTTGGATCGAACCCTACCTCTTGTCCTTTGTAGTCCAGTTCACTGCGCTATCGCGGCTCCCCTTGACCGGAAGGAAATAAAGTAAAAGTTCAGGGGAATAAATGGATGACGTGAACTTCTCCTTGGCCTGTGCTTCAATTAAAGAGGTTCAATGGACTTTGATTTCATTACACAGCTGAAACACTTGCAGTCTTTGCTAGACATCTATATCACATGATTACTAATAATTTCGTGACCAAAGTAATCCCACCACTCAGCGTACAAGTGTCACACAGCTGGCACGACGTGACGATTCTAAGAGCTCCCTACAAACTGACTTAATTTCCTTTTAGGATAAGAGAAAAGCATCCACAACATCCGCATAACAACTCTTTGATACAAGCAACACACTGTAGAGAGCAACACACTGTAGAGAGCAACGCACTGTAGAGAGCAACATACTGTAGAGAGCAACACACTGTAGAGAGCAACTAGCTCATAGCCAAACGGGATTAAGTCAAACCAGGTCAAATCAAGACCAACATAAATTAAATTTGTAATTTAAAATATAAAAAAGTGATTTGCCTTTTTCGGTGTCGAGGAGAGGTATGGTTCGCGGTTTCTTGCCCTTCTATTGGCCTCTTCTGCTGTGATACCTCTGAGTATTTCTAGTATTACGTTGATCCACCTTTTTCTATGTCAGCCTCTTAGTCTGGTGTTCTCCTATTTTTTTTTTGCTAACTCATTGGATTAGGTTTAAATCTATATGTCTTATCACATGCTCAACCCACTTGATCTGTTGTCGGTTATTCAATAGCTGGTTCATTTCCTAGTCTTTTTCGTAACTCTTCATTTGTCATCTTATCTCTCAGGCTGCTTCTTGTCATGCTGAAAGAAAATTATTACGAGGGGTATACTTTAACAAGGCCATATGAGTATTTAAAATGTCGACAGATTCCGCTAGGTGGCTATACCGTTTCACAGGTTGACAACCACTGTCCTATGTTGTCACAGAGAACGACCGCGGTGGAATGAAGCTCAAAAGCTTCAGCTGCCCTTGCGGGGATATATTGCAAAGCTCCTTTTTTCTGTTTAAACAACCTTTCCGGCTTGGCAGACACTGCTAGAGCATGTTTGTTCAGCTGATGAACAGAGGACTCCATTAGTTCGAAACTTTTCCTGGTTAGCTTTTTGGGAGAGGTAAAAAGTCGCGCCCATATGGGTTTCAGTTTTTGGACTTTTAAATGTCAAATAATGGTCTACGTTTATGGGCTTTTAAGTGCCAGATAACGTAATTAGCAGTTATTTAGTCGGTTTAACCTCAGTGTATTTGTGGTAGCCCCAAAGGTTCTTTCACAGTTTTAAGTGAAAGAAAAATAAATGTATCGTGTACACAAAACTTGAATGAAATTAAAATGAAATGAATACAAGAAAAATATAGAGATAAGAGAAATGGCCATGCAACCAACGATCTCATCTGTCATTAGGAAGAGAAGCTGGGCATATATCGGACATGTGTTAAGAAGACACTACAAGAAAATTCTAAAAAAGGCTCTTCTATGGGTAACATCACAATACATAACAAATAAGACTTAGAGAGACCCTAAAAAGGACATGTATAGGAGAAGCAAAGTTGGCATGGATAAACTCATTAGTTGTGACCAAATATCTCGCCAAGAATAATGATGGCGACGAAAAACACTATGGGCCGTATGCGACATCTAGCGGCGCGGGAAGGATCAAGATCAAGACACTCTTTTTCAGCCTGAGGGGTCCTGAGCGCGTTCCTGTAAACATTTAGGACTTTAACTGGTTTGGGGTAAAGGAGACATTTAAAAACTTGTATTTTTCTGTTTGATAGGATTGGTTGATATAGTTCCATTTTTCTATTTTTCTTTAATAGAATTGTATGATATAGTTCCAGGTTTTTTAAATTTTTTCTTTAATAGAATTGTATAATATAGTTCCAGGTTTTTTAAATTTTTTCTTTAATAGAATTGTATGATATAGTTCCAGGTTTTTTAAATTTTTTCTTTAATAGAATTGTATGATATAGTTCCAGGTTTTTTTTAATTTTTTCTTTAATAGAATTGTATGATATAGTTCCAGTTTTTTTTTTCTTTAATAGAATTGTGTGATATAGTTCCAGTTTTTTTTTCTTTAATAGAATTGTATGATATAGTTCCAGGTTTTTTTAAATTTTTTCTTTAATAGAATTGTATGATATAGTTCCAGGTTTTTTTAAATTTTTTCTTTAATAGAATTGTATGATATAGTTCCAGTTTTTTTTTCTTTAATAGAATTGTGTGATATAGTTCCAGTTTTTTTATCTTTAATAGAATTGTGTGATATACATGTAGTTCCAGTTTTTTTTTCTTTAATAGAATTGTGTGATATAGTTCCATGTTTTTTTTTTTTCGTTGAGTGGTATTTGATGATAAATTAATTCTTAAAATAATCTTTAAAAACAATAAAACAATGATTTAAAACAGGCAAATGAATTCAAATACCTGGGAACAATGTTCATCAGATGGTAGATATACAACAGAGGTGAGATGCAGAATAGCTCATGCAAAAGTAGGGAGCCGCGATAGCTCAGTGGTTAGTGAATTGGACTACAAAGGACAAGCGGTAGGATTCGATCCCAACCGACGGCTTCCGGGTTTACCCAGCCTTAAATGGGTACAGGATTTTTTTTCTGGGAAAGTAAAGCGGCACGGGCGTAATACCGACCACATTACCCCAAACATATGGATGTGAATCAGAGACAATAGGACAACAAGACTGAAATCACCGAAGGCCGTAGAATTGTGGTTTTACAAAAGAATGTTGAGAATACTATGAACAGCTTAGAAGAGTAATAAAACGATCTGAAAGAGACCAAAGCAAAAAGAGAGTTAATTTTTAATATTAGGAAGAAACAATAATCAGATTTGGCCATGTAATGAGAAGGGAACAGCTGAAATATATTGTGACAACTGGAAAAATTGAGGGACGAAGAGATAGAGGGAAGCAAAGAGAAAAGATATCAGACAGCTTAAGAGAATAGATTGGTAGAAAGTCAACAACAGAAATGATAAATAACTATCGAGATCGAAAGTTGTGGAGAGACACGATCACCTACGCCAGCAGGCATGGTACTTGGTGATGAATCACTTCAAGTGTATTAGAGAAGATTGTGTATTTTATCTTCCCGCAAAAACACAATGGAGCAAATGAACTACAGTATCAGTGACAAACAACTGTGCACCGGAAGTGAGGTGGAGTATTAGCCGTACTAGACCACACCATTTAGAGGTCAGCGATACATGTGTTCTTTCTCGCTGTTAATACCATCCCCAACAAAAGGACCAAAGTGCTCATTCTTTTTTCTACTGAATCGACCTGAGAGTGTGAAGCTAGAGTGGAACCCACGAAGTTCACTTTACAGCCAAACCAGCATATTCTCTTCTACCTTTCAGCTCCCTGTGGAGCATAGGTCTTCAACAAACACTTTCAGCTCCCTGTGGAGCATAGGTCTTCAACAAACATTTTCAGCTCCCTGTGGAACATAGGTCTTCAACAAACACTTTCTAAAACGTACTGTTTCTTGCCATTCTTTTAATATCATTTCCATGTCTTCCCCATCATCTTCATCTCTGCTTCTATCTGTCTTCTCCAAGAATTCCTTGGTCTTCCTCTTTGTTTTTTTTCCAGGCCAGCGTATTACCATAAGGTTAATTTATTGTAGCGCGCTTACTTGCAAGGAAAAAAAAAACGGTTGAAGCTATGTTGTATAGACTTTAATAACAGTCTCTAACATAGGAGTTATCACAACATCTCTGATTCAGGATATAACATGCGATTTTTTAAAAGAATATTTACCCTTGGCGTTACGACAGAACGCGACACAGTAACGAAATGTCAGGTAACGTTAACATAAACTTTTATTTTAGTTATTCTTCTTCTACCTTTCAGCTCCCTGTGGAGCATAGGTCTTCAACAAACATTTTCCAAGCCGTTCTGTTTCTTGCCGTTCTTTTAAGATCATTCCATGCCTTCCCCATCATTTTCATTTCTGTTTCCACCTGTCTTCTCCAAGAATATTTTGGTCTTCTTCTTTGTCTTTTCCCCTGGGAATTCCAAAAAAGGCCTGTCGTGTAATACTCTCAGTTGGCTTCCGCAGTGTGTGTCCCACCCCGCGCCATCGCCTTCGTTGTACATCTTTGTCCATTGGAATTTGACTGGTGCTTTTCATTATTCTATGTTAGTGATTTTGTCCTGTAGTTTCCATCCTTTTATTCTGCGCAAGCATTCGTTAATGAAGGTTTGTATCTTCGTGATTGTCATGTTTGTTGTTCTCCATGATTTGCAGCCATATAATATGACTGATTTGAACAGACATCGGCGTTGACATTTTTATTTTTGTATTTAACGTAATTTCTTTGAAATTCTAAGTGCAACGAAGGCACCTCTTGCTTTTGGTATCATTCTCTGTTCTTTGTTTATATTACTGACCAGATATATGTATGATTGTACATCTAGTTGAGGTATTTCTCCTATTGTCATTTGGTTATTGCCAACTGCAATACGAGATAACTTTAGGAGAAATACCTTTATTCTGGCTATTCTCCATAGCTCATTACTTTTTATACAGTTGGTCGAGTGAGCCTAAGAGGTAAAGTACGATTGTTACAAAAGTGGACGATAGGGATCAACCGATTAAAGCAGACCTTACGTGCAACATTATTGCTTTGTGTTCACTCTACATACAGTGCTGCCATTCAAATTTTGACTTAAACAGACATGAATGAAACAACAAGACACATGTCAGATTGAAACAGCCATGAGAGAATCAGCAAGACACATGTCAGACTGAAACAACCAAGAGAGAAACAGCAAGACATATGTCAGACTAAAACAGCCATGAGAGAAACAGCAAGACACGTGTCAGACTGAAATAGCCACGAGAGAAACAGCAAGACACATGTCAGACTGAAACAGCCACGAGAGAAACAGCAAGACACGTGTCAGACTGAAACAGCAATAAGAGAAACAGCAAGACACGTGTCAGACTGAAACAGCCATAAAAGAAAAACAAGACCATGTCAGACTGAAACCATGAAGACAGAAAACAGATTTCTTTTAGTTGTCTTTAAAGATTTAAAAAAAAACGCTTATATCAGTATGTATCTAGATCGCTATTATATTCAGAAAAAATATATCTGTGACATCTCTGGTGTGACATATGCGGATTATGGTTGCTGCCTATATACATATGTTTGTACCGGTTCATTGTACTTCGAACTTATTTCTTTTCAGGTGACATGTCCAACTCGTTCGAATTCCGAATTAGTTTTTCTCATAGTAATAATGGAAAATTAATTAATTAATTCACTGTTTAAGAAATACCCATGTCGATAATCATGAAACAACAAATACACATTTCTCAGACTAAAAATAACACTCCAAATGTTAAATTAAAACGTGAAAACAATAAATAAAAAGACAAATGCTATATAGTGAGAAGAAAATTGCATTCACTTTAACTTAGTGACTAGTGCTGAAGTCCCCATTGGCTGGTGACACATCCATTTATCTTTCTAAGGAGTGTGATGTTCATTGAGTTTTCTGCTTAAAATAATAATAATGTTAAATTGAAGCGACTGACATTTCGATAAAATTAACTTGTTCTGGACTGTCTGGATGGGTAAAGTAAGAAGGGGGATGAGTGGTAAATCTCTTTGTAAATCGCGGCCTGCAGCAGGAAGTGTCATTCACTTGAAACACTATCTATCAACTACCAGTATTACAAATATAGCGTTAATACCAATTGCTAATTGTAAATAAAGTAGTTGCTTTGTCACGATTCCAGTAACCCCAGTCTTCAATTATTCACATTAAATGGGTGAACTAGCGTTTCAGTGCCTTTTATATATAAATCTAAGGGTTTCCATCAATGTATTCCTGTATGTGGTCTGGTTGAAAGAAACCTTGGATAATGTTTTTCCCCCACTGCACCTGAACAGTTTTAATCAAGACCAGCGTACCAACTTTGAATCTAAATTTTCTTGAATTTAGTGTTCTAACACAGGAACTTTCGATGTTAGGATCTTTCGAAGTATGACATACATAGGGGACAAAGTGACATTCGAATTATGACACTTATAGGGGACAAAGTGACGTTCGAATTATGACACACTTACGGGATAAAGTGACGTTCGAATTATGACACACTTAGGGGATAAAGTGACGTTCGAATTATGACACATATAGGGGACAAAGTGACGTTCGAATTATGACACACTTAAGGGATAAAGTGACAAAAATACATTTCTTGATCCATAAAAATAATAACAAACACTACATTTTTGGAGCCATAAAACAATAATAAACACTACATTTCTTGATCTATAAAAACAATAACAAACACTACATTTCTTGATCACTAAAAACAATAACAACACTACATTTCTTGATCCATAAAAACAATAACAAACACTACATTTCTTGATCCATTAAAAACAATAACAAACACTACATTTCTTGATCACTAAAAACAATAACAAACACTACATTTCTTGATCCATAAAAACAATAACAAACACTACATTTCTTGATCCATAAAAACAATAACAAACACTACATTTCTTGATCCATTAAAAACAATAACAAACACTACATTTCTTGATCCATAAAAACAATAACAAACACTACATTTCTTGATCCATAAAACAATAACAAACACTACATTTCTTGATCCATTAAAAACAATAACAAACACTACATTTCTTGATCACTAAAAACAATAACAAACACTACATTTCTTGATCACTAAAAACAATAACAAACACTACATTTCTTGGTCCAATAACAAACACTACATTTCTTGATCCATTAAAAACAATAACAAACACTACATTTCTTGATCCATTAAAAACAATAACAAACACTACATTTCTTGATCACTAAAAACAATAACAAACACTACATTTCTTGATCACTAAAAACAATAACAAACACTACATTTCTTGATCCATTAAAAACAATAACAAACACTACTTTCTTGATCCATTAAAAACAATAACAAACACTACATTTCTTGATCCATTAAAAACAATAACAAACACTACATTTCTTGATCCATTAAAAACAATAACAAACACTACATTTCTTGATCCATTAAAAACAATAACAAACACTACATTTCTTGATCACTAAAAACAATAACAAACACTACATTTCTTGGTCCATTAAAAACAATAACAAACACTACATTTCTTGATCCATTAAAAACAATATCAAACACTACATTTCTTGGTCCATTAAAAACAATAACAAACACTACATTTCTTGATCACTAAAAACAATAACAAACTCTACATTTCTTGATGTATAAAAACAATAACAAACACTACATTTCTTGGTCCATTAAAAACAATAACAAACACTACATTTCTTGATCACTAAAAACAATAACAAACACTACATTTCTTGATCACTAAAAACAATAACAAACACTACATTTCTTGATCCATTAAAAACAATAACAAACACTACATTTCTTGATCCATTAAAAACAATAACAAACACTACATTTCTTGATCCATTAAAAACAATAACAAACACTACATTTCTTGATCACTAAAAACAATAACAAACACTACATTTCTTGATCCATTAAAAACAATAACAAACACTACATTTCTTGATCCATTAAAAACAATAACAAACACTACATTTCTTGATCACTAAAAACAATAACAAACACTACATTTCTTGATCCATTAAAAACAATAACAAACACTACATTTCTTGATCCATTAAAAACAATAACAAACACTACATTTCTTGATCCATTAAAAACAATAACAAACACTACATTTCTTGATCCATTAAAAACAATAACAAACACTACATTTCTTGATCCATTAAAAACAATAACAAACACTACATTTCTAGATTAAAAAAAAACATGGCTACAACGTAACACACTACCTTTCTGAATCCATAGCAACCACAACAACAAACACTACACACTTTGATCCAAAACAACAATAGCGACAAACACTACATTTCTAGATCCATAATAACAAAAAACATTACATTTCTGAATCCATAACAACAACAAACATTACATTTCTAGATTAATAACAATAACAAACACTACATTTCTTGATCCATTAAAAACAATAACAAACACTACATTTCTTGATCCATTAAAAACAATAACAAACACTACATTTCTTGATCACTAAAAACAATAACAAACACTACATTTCTTGATCCATTAAAAACAATAACAAACACTACATTTCTTGATCCATTAAAAACAATAACAAACACTACATTTCTTGATCACTAAAAACAATAACAAACACTACATTTCTTGATCCATTAAAAACAATAACAAACACTACATTTCTTGATCCATTAAAAACAATAACAAACACTACATTTCTTGATCCATTAAAAACAATAACAAACACTACATTTCTTGATCCATTAAAAACAATAACAAACACTACATTTCTTGATCCATTAAAAACAATAACAAACACTACATTTCTAGATTAAAAAAAAACATGGCTACAACGTAACACACTACCTTTCTGAATCCATAGCAACCACAACAACAAACACTACACACTTTGATCCAAAACAACAATAGCGACAAACACTACATTTCTAGATCCATAATAACAAAAAACATTACATTTCTGAATCCATAACAACAACAAACATTACATTTCTAGATTAATAACAACAACAAACATTACATTTCTGAATCCATAACAACAACAAACATTACATTTCTAGATCCATAACAACAACAAACATTACATTTCTGAATCCATAACAACAACAAACTTTACATTTCTGAATCCATAACAACAACAAACATTACATTTCTGAATCCATAACAACAACAAACATTACATTTCTGAATCCATAACAACAACAAACATTACATTTCTAGATTAATAACAACAACAAACATTACATTTCTGAATCCATAACAACAACAAACATTACATTTCTAGATCCATAACAACAACAAACATTACATTTCTGAATCCATAACAACAACAAACATTACATTTCTGAATCCATAACAACAACAAACATTACATTTCTGAATCCATAACAACAACAAACATTACATTTCTGAATCCATAACAACAACAAACATTACATTTCTGAATCCATAGCAACAACAAACATTACATTTCTGAATCCATAACAACAACAAACATTACATTTCTGAATCCATAACAATAACAAACATTACATTTCTGAATCCATAACAATAACAAACATTACATTTCTGAATCCATAACAACCACAACAACAAACATTACATTTCTGAATCCATAACAACCACAACAACAAACATTACATTTCTGAATCCATAACAACCACAACAACAAACACTACACACTTTGATCCAAAACAACAATAGCGACAAACGCTACATTTCTAGATCCATAACAACAACAAACATTACATTTCTGAATCCAATGACAAACATCAGTTCCGTCTTTGAATAAAAATGTGACAAATTGATTATGGGAAACATCAAAGCTGTCGGTCCGCATCGAGCCTACCTCTTGTTCGCTATAGCCAATAGATGGTGTGATCTACATAGTCTAGCTCTGTGAATGTGCATAGATACAGTTGGTTTTATTAATGTATATTCTTCTTCCTTCTTCCAGCTCCCTGTCGAGCATAGGTCTTCAACAAACACTTTCCAAACCATTCTCTTTCACGCCACCCACGTTCCATGTCTTCCCCAATTCTTTTCATCTCGTTTCCAAGTTTTCACCAAGTATACTTTTGCACTTTTCCTTTGCTCTTTCCCTGAGTATTTCGGAAAAGGGCTCGTCTTTTAATGCTCTTAGTTGTCATCCGCAGTGCGTGTCCGCTCCAGCGCCATTTTCATTCTTTTATCTCTTTGTCTACTGGTATTTGATTAGTATCTTCCCACAGTTTTTATTTGTGTGAATCAGTCCTGCCATTTTCATTCTTTTATCTCTTTGTCTACTGGTATTTGATTAGTATCTTCCCACAGTTTTTATTTGTGTGAATCAGTCCTGCCATTTTCATTCTCTTTTTTTCTGCGCAAGCACCAATCTGTAAGAGTTTGTATCTTCGTTCCTGTCCTTGTATCTTCGTTCCTGTCCTTGTATCTTCGTTCCTGTCCTTGTATCTTCGTTCCTGTCCTTGTATCTTCGTTCCTGTCCTTTCTGTTGCTATCCATATTACATCATCATCAAGTACCGTGCCTACTGGCGTAGGTGATCATATCTCTCCATAATTTTCGATCTCGTCAGATATTTATCATTTCTGTTGTTGACCTTCTGCCAAGCCATTCTCTTAAGCTGTCTGTTATTTTTTCTCTCTGCTTCCCTCTATCTCTTCGTCCCTCAATTTTTCCATTTGTTACAATATATTCCAGTTGTTCTCTTCTCATTACATGGCCAAAAAATGATAATTGTTTCTTCCTAATATTGGAAATTAGTTCTCTTTTTGCTTTGACCTCTTTCAGAACATCTTCATTACTCTTCTTAGCTGTCCATGGTACTCTTAACATTCTTCTGTAAAACCACATTTCTACAGACTCCAGTGATTTTCTTGTCTGTTGTCCTATTGTCCATGATTCGCATCCATATGTTAAGACTGGCTCTACATAACATTTAAGAACTCTTTTTCTTGTTTCTATTGTCAAAAATGGATTGCATAGTATCTTCCTCATTTTTTGGAAAGCTGCTTTTGCTTGAGCCATTCTGCATCGTTGTACATCTTCCGTCTGAGGTTAACAAAGTTCCCAAATATTTAAATTCATTTACCTGTTTTAATATTGTTCCTCTTGTCTTTATTTTGCACTGAGGTGGTGTCTTTTTTCTTTGTTGTTACCATTACCACTGTCTTTTTGCTATTAAGGCTGAGTCCTTTATTGTTGCTTTCCTTCACTATAATGTCCAACATTTCTCAATTTTACACGTCCATATAATAAGACTGATTTAACATTTTATTTTTTGTATTTAACGTAATTTCTTTGAATTTCCATGTTTCCTATTGCAATGATGGCGCCTCTTTCTTTTGTATCCTTATTTTGGTTTCACTCCCTATTTCTCCTTCTTTATTTATATTACTGCATATATATATGGGGCCCGCGGTTGCTCAGTGGTTAGTGAACTGATCTGCTAAGGACAAGAGGTAGGGTTCGATCCTGATCGACGGCTTCCGGGTTCACCCAGCCTTAAATGGGTACTGGATTTTTTTCTGGGGAAAGTAAAGCGGCACGGGCGTAATACCGATCACATTACCCCAAAAATCATGTTCCGAAGGTCTATAAAAAATATGGTCACTAACACCATATTCCCTATACGCCGCTTGACGTGACGGGGTTCTTTACTTTATTTTTTTACTAGATATGTATAAGATGTTAACGTCTTGTAGAGGTATTTGTATATTCTTCTAAGTTATCTTTTCACTGTGCTGAAGGAAGCAACTCGCACCGTAAAACAGTGAGCCCTTGCTCGAGACGCTTAAGGCTTCATTTGAACAATTACCATAAATTATGTTGTGATAGCCTTGCCGAGAATAGACTGAAGTGTTCAGTGTGTGGTAGCCGGCGATGTGTTGTCTAGCTAGTTCATGACCAAAGAGGAGTTCACAACATAATTCCGTGGGATAGCGTACCCAGTTTTCAATCAAATCTTTAATGGCAACCACGGTGTAATATATATATATATATATATGGCCCTTTTCGTCTTGTCAGACGGTCTAGTGGAGGCTATTGCGTATTTTTTTGAGGTATTGTTTTTGCCGAACAGCTTCTCTCGTGGCTAATTCTACCAATGTTTGACAAACACACGCGGTCACATAATGAACAGGTCAGGCTCGCTGGTCCACAGGGTTTACCATCCTTTTTCATGAGTCTCTTCTCTTCTAAGTCCTGTCTTAGAACAGTCTCAAATGTTGTTATACCGTTCCTTATACGTGCTCTCCATGATGTGCGATCACTTGCCAGATGTTGCCAGTCGTTTTCACAGATGGAGAAGTCTTTCAGAGATGATTTGCAGATATCTCTATATCGTAGTTTAGGTCTGCCGATTTGTCGTTTTCCGTGTTTTAGCTCGCCATATAGTATTTGCCTAGGAATGCGTTTTTCTTCCATCCGTTGGACATGCCCCAGCCATCTTAGCCTTCGACTTCTGAGCATCGGCATGATTGTTGGGGTCTTAGCACGTTGCAGGACAGTTAAGTTGGTTATTTTGTCCTGCCATTTGATGTGCATTATTTTGCGGAGACATCGCATGTGGAATACATTTAGTCTTTTTTCCTGGTTTGAGTATGTTGTCCAGGTTTCGGATCCATATAGTAGTGTGCTAAGCACACAAGTTTGATATATTAAGAGTTTAGTCTTTTGAGTTAGTTTCGTGTTGTTCCATGCCCTTTTTGTGAGTCTGCCGAAGGTCGTAGCTGCCTTACCAATTCGACAGTTTATTTCTTCATCAAGAGAGATGGTTTGCGTAACTGTGGATCCAAGATATGTAAATTTCTGTACTAATTCTAGTGGGCAGTCTTTTAGAGTAATAGATATAGGTTTGAAGTCACCTTGATTTAGTATTACTGTCTTCTGAACATTAATTGACAGTGAAAAAAGTATTGAAAAAAAAAAAATATATATATATATATATATATATATATATATATATATATATATATATATATATATATATATAGAGAGAGAGAGAGAGAGAGATGTTTTATGTAGATTGAGCCGCGATAGCTCAGTGTAGTGAACTGGACTACAAAGGACAATCGACGGCTTCCGGTTCACCCAGCCTATATTGTGTACAGGTTTTTTTTTTTTTCTGGGAAAGTAAATCGGTACGGGCATAAGTAATACCGGCCACATTACCCCAAAAATCATGTGCCGAAGGTCTGTAAAATTTATGGTCACTAGCACCATATTCCCCATACGCCACATGGCGTGACGGGGGCTCTTTTCTTTTTTTTTCTTTTTTTTTGTACTTGTATAGATTAGCATTAGTAGTAAGTGATCTTCCTCGCTGTTAATATTCCACCCTCAATCATTCTCTCTCCCTTTTTTTAACATTGAATGTTATTGCTTTTTATAAGAACTTGAGACTACTTCAACATAACAATAACAGACGTGATATGCACCGCAATCAACAGAAAGCAGAATAGCACAGGCCAAAGTAGCATTTTAGAAAATGAAAAACGCCTTGTTCAAGAAGTCTATATCAATAAAAGTGAGCGAGAGAGTTCATCGGTGCTATTTAAAGCCAGCCTGACCTATGGAAGTGAATCATGGAGAATAGACACACATACATAAAAGACGATTAGAGGGTGGAATTTCTAAAAAAAATGTTGCAAGTTCTCCACGAGACCAACACAAAAAAATGAGCTCATTAAAAAAAAACAGAAATAAACAATCAACATTTTTCGGATACATCATGATAAGAGGAAAGTTGGAATACTTGGTTAGAACTGGCAAAATTGAAGGAAAGAGATTACGAACGACAAAGCGAGAAAACACTAGATAGCTTGGTGTCATGGTATGGGAAACAACATAATCAATACTATGCACTGTGGATAGATGATTGTGGAAGAATATGATCGCCTATCTTCTACTTTTCTCTTTCACTGATACCTAAAAGGTGTCGTGGTTTATATCATTTGTCGTTCTTGTGCTGCTCGAATTGTCTGAATTAGTGATTTTCCTTTGTTGTTACATGTCTCTGTCACTGCATCTATCCATCTTCTTCTTTTCTCTTTCACTGATACCTAAAAGGTGTCGTGGTTTATATCATTTGTCGTTCTTGAGCTGCTCGAATTGTCTGAATTAGTGATTTTCCTTTGTTGTTACATGTCTCTGTCACTGCATCTATCCATCTTCTTCTTTTCTCTTTCACTGATACCTAAAAGGTGTCGTGGTTTATATCATTTGTCGTTCTTGTGCTGCTCGAATTGTCTGAATTAGTGATTTTCCTTTGTTGTTACATGTCTCTGTCACTGCATCTATCCATCTTCTTCTTTTCTCTTTCACTGATACCTAAAAGGTGTCGTGGTTTATATCATTTGTCGTTCTTGTGCTGCTCGAATTGTCTGAATTAGTGATTTTCCTTTGTTGTTACATGTCTCTGTCACTGCATCTATCCATCTTCTTCTTTTCTCTTTCACTGATACCTAAAAGGTGTCGTGGTTTATATCATTTGTCGTTCTTGAGCTGCTCGAATTGTCTGAATTAGTGATTTTCCTTTGTTGTTACATGTCTCTGTCACTGCATCTATCCATCTTCTTCTTTTCTCTTTCACTGATACCTAAAAGGTGTTGTGATTTATATCATTTGTCGTTCTTGAGCTGCTCGAATTGTCTGAATTAGTGATTTTCCTTTGTTGTTACATGTCTCTGTCACTGCATCTATCCATCTTCTTCTTTTCTCTTTCACTGATACCTAAAAGGTGTTGTGATTTATATCATTTGTCGTTCTTGAGCTGCTCGAATTGTCTGAATTAGTGATTTTCCTTTGTTGTTACATGTCTCTGTCACTGCATCTATCCATCTTCTTCTTTTCTCTTTCACTGATACCTAAAAGGTGTCGTGGTTTATATCATTTGTCGTTCTTGTGCTGCTCGAATTGTCTGAATTAGTGATTTTCCTTTGTTGTTACATGTCTCTGTCACTGCATCTATCCATCTTCTTCTTTTCTCTTTCACTGATACCTAAAAGGTGTTGTGATTTATATCATTTGTCGTTCTTGTGCTGCTCGAATTGTCTGAATTAGTGATTTTCCTTTGTTGTTACATGTCTCTGTCACTGCATCTATCCATCTTCTTCTGGGTCTTCCTCTTGGTTTTTTCCCATGCATTCTCGAGAAGAACGCCCTTGATGGTGATTGGTGAGGATTCATTCTGACCAGGTGGCCGAACCATTTAAGTTGTTGTTGTTCTATATATTCTTGGCAGGGTTTTGTTCCTACCATTTTTCTTATGGTTTCATTTGGTATTCTATCTCTTCTTGTGTTGTTTGTTACTTTTCTCAAGCATCGCATCTCACATGTATTGATCTTTCTTAAATGGGATTTAGAAAGGGTCCATGTTTGACTTTCATAGCACAAAGTTGGTATGAAGATGCTATTTATCATTTGTTGTTTAGCTGACATAGAAATGTTTGGATGTCTTAACAATGGTGAAAGCTGGTATGTGACAGTATTTGCTTTTTGTATTCTCATGTCAATTTCTCTGTCTAGTTTTCCATCTTCTGTGAACATTGCGCCTAAATACTTGAATTCCTCTACTTGTTTTATTTCTTTATCTTTGATCTTGATGTTTAATGGGTGTCTCAATTTGCTTATTCTTATAGCCTCTGTTTTTGCTGTGTTAATTTTCATACTGTAGTTTGTGCAGCTTTTATCTAGAGATGTTAAATGCTGTTGTAGCAGGTTTTCATCCTCATATATTAGGCATTGGTCATCTGCGAAGAGTAGCTCATTGATGTTGGAGTTTTCTACCTCTATGTTATTATTTGATTTGTCCTTGTTGTTGGTTGTTTCCTGATTTATTTTGTCCATATATATGATGAAGAGGAGTGGTGAGAGGACACATCCTTGTCTTACTCGCCTGATAGGTATGATCGCCTATACCTACCGGTAAAGCACGCGATGATGATGATATTATTTCATTGCGCATTATATTTGTATGTGTCTCTGTGTGCGTGCGTGCGCGCTTGTGTGTAGCTTTATTTTTGAAAATATTCAAATATCCAGTTCAGTTTAGTTGACATCATCTCCATAAACGTCATTGCACAACATGGACAAGTCCATATATCACGTTTCCCCCTGTATGATGCTCCGCCCATCATCCTCTGGGTTCTGCTCCGTAGCACCGGAGAATACATTGACACCCCCTCCCAACTTCCGTAGTGACCTCTGACATCAACCGTGGCAGGTGACCTTCTCTTCCTTTACCAAGGTTAACGCCACGTGGGGCCACACGGGTGAAATTTTTAAAAATATATCGGGTACGTAACATATTATGTCACTAATCTTATTTTGTGTCTTTCCTTCCTCGTTTGCCTTTCAACGACGATGGGAGTTATAATTTGCGGTCTTTTGCGTTTCTTTTACGTTTCATATGTCACAATGTTGTGAGGAAAACAGAATAGAATATCCATGCATTACGATGTGTGTATATCTCGTACGTCGCCACTAGTATCTCTACGCCTGCCCGCTGAGGTTTTTTTTTTTTTTTTTTTCAGAAAACGCCCCAATACTTATGACGTGTCGTGCTATGCGAGATTAGACGACCGAACTCATTTTACCCACAACCACCCCAGCTCACGGGAGCAGCGATAGCTCAGTGGTTAGTGAACTGGACTACAAAGGACAAGAGGTAGGGTTCGATCCCAATCGACGGCTTCGGGTTCACCAAGCCTTTAATGGATACCGGATTTTTTTCTGGGCAAGTAAAGCGGCACGGGCGTAATACCGACCACATTACCCCACAAATCATGTGCCGAAGGTCTGTAAAAAGTACGGTCATTAACACCATATTCCCTATACGCCACTTGGCGTGACGGGACTCTTTACTTTTACTACCCCAGCTCACTATGGTGAAAACGTCACAACTGCTGGTCGGTCCCCCCCTCAGCGGACAGACTCGGTTTAACAGGCTCGACCATTCCATTGCTTTTTCAAAAGTCCTGGTTAGTAACTCATATTCATGTTCTGCATTTTATGCATCAATAGGAAACTATGGTAGAGTTATGAGCTATGAAACGACAGTTATTTATAATTTCTGTTGTTGACCTTCTGCCAAGCCATTCTCTTAAGTTGTCTGGTATCTTTTCTCTTTGCTTCCCTCTGTGCTCTATGCTATCGGAAGCCAGTTTGCTGTGGTATTAGGATTTGTTATTTCCCAAGTGCCACGTCAGTCTGATATTAATATCATTATTAAGTGTAACAATATCTA
Source organism: Megaustenia siamemsis (assembly GCA_032433765.1). Lineage (NCBI taxonomy): Eukaryota > Metazoa > Mollusca > Gastropoda > Stylommatophora > Ariophantidae > Megaustenia > Megaustenia siamemsis. The sequence continues at coordinate 15,003,122 of JAVIAB010000073.1, read as the reverse complement.
ATTGTGCCCTTATAAATTGTAGGAGATAATGTCCATTTAATTGGAAATATTAATATTATTCTGAAATATCGTTGCGTTATATATTATTATCATTGGTCTCCTTGGATGCTTTATTTGTTGTCTTCAGATATTGTAACAAGGTCTACTTTAGCTGGTCCCTTTAGATATAGTAACAATGTCTACTTTAACTGGTCCCCTCAGATATCGTAACAATGTCTACCTTAACTGGTCCCTTTAGATATTGTAACAATGGTAAGGTAAAGGTAAAGGTAAAGTACGAGACTTGAACCGGCGTCTTACACACGCGAGTTTACACCCATGTGTGCGCTCGGCCGCCTATCCAGAAATGTTCGGAGATTTCTGTATAGTGTCGGCTCAAGCATCGAAACTCAGATGCGAAGCGACATTCCTCACCTTCCCAGGGTAATACCCTGGTACCCATTTTTGCCAACGGCTGGGTCGACCGTGGGGGTATTTTTTTTTCCAACCCCTAGTACAACTCACACTGCTCCCAGCGGGAATCGAACACGGGTTGTCCGAACGTCTGTAGTCCAGCCGAGTAATGTAACAATATCTACTCTAACTTGTCCCCTCAGCAGATATAGTAATACTACGCATTGTTTGTTCTCCTCAGCAACAATGGGCGTCTGTGCTACAACACTTATCGTGATCGCCACCATTCTAGGCCCGATCACGCTCATTTTTATGGCAGTATCGTTTGGCACCAACCACTGGCTAGAGTTTCAGGTGAACACGGCCCAATTATCTGCTAACGTCAGGGCTAGAATCAAGACAGACCCCAAGTTTGCCCGCTACCATCTATCCAGAGATAGGGGACTGTTTCGGGAGTGTTACCCTGGCAACGAGACTCAGTGTGAGTAATGTTCTGTGTGTGAGTGATGTTCTGTGTGTGAGTGAGAGAGAGAGAGAGAGATAGGTATGAGAGGGACTCGGTAAATAAAACTAGGGACCAACAGAAAGCGCCTGGTCTTGACACCAAAAATGGACACAGATTGTTGAACTTAAAGAAAGAAAGAAAGAAAGAAAGAAAAGAAAGAAAGAAAGAAAGAAAGAAAGAATTTGATATAAAGTTGATCGGTTTGAGTGGTATGTTGTTGGTGAAATCGGTATGTTGTTGTTCATATACAGCTCAAAGCAATTGTGTCTACTCCACATTTTATCGTCATTTTTATTCACTTTCTCAAATAATACTGGATGTTCCGTGCACTGCCCTGACATCTGTCTGTACCCTCAGTCAATCACTGGTGACTGGATCAACCATCATGATGTGCCAGAAGCGTGTTGTTGTTATTGTTAACCGTTCAGTCTGGCAATGTAGAATTGCTGAGGGTAAAGAAATGGGGAGGGAGAAGGGGCCATTTTAACTTCTGAAGAAATAAAATATATATGCTGCGATGCACGAAGATACCTAGAGATTGCGACTCCACTAATCAAAGTCGAGACGTGTCAAAGATTGCGACTCCACCAATCAAAGCCGAGACGTGTCAAAGATTGCGACTTCACCAATCAAAGCCGAGACGTGTCAAAGATTGCGACTCCACCAATCAAAGCCGAGACGTGTCAAAGATTGCGACTCCACCAATCAAAGCCGAGACGTGTCAAAGATTGCGACTCCACCAATCAAAGCCGAGACGTGTCAAAGATTGCGACTCCACCAATCAAAGCCGAGACGTGTCAAAGATTGCGACTCCACCAATCAAAGCCAAGACGTGTCAAAGATTGCGACACCACCAATCAAAGCCGAGACGTGTCAAAGATTGCGACTCCACCAATCAAAGCCGAGACGTGTCAAAGATTGCGACTCCACCAATCAAAGCCGAGACGTGTCAAAGATTGCGACTCCACCAATCAAAGCCGATACGTGTCAAACAGTCAACACGTCTATGTCTTTGCTGCAGCACACACCACAGAACCTATATTTCTTTTTTTTTTTTTAATCGTTTCGCCTGCTTTCACCTCTGGCGAAATACCTAGCGACTAGGAACTAAATTGTGCGTGTTAATCCGTTTTTGCCTGGCAACCGTATGCACAGGGGTTCCTCGCCGCACATGCAGATAACTCCATCTTCAGAGGTATTCACATTAATTTTCCGTCGATAAGTAATTGACGTTCCAACCTGGGTCTAGCTGCTGATACCAAGGGTGGTTACCACAGAGGGAAATCACAACTAAAAATCCGAACTTTTGAGGCCGGGATTTGAACTCACAACCTCTCTGTCTCGAGGCCGGCATCTTGCCTCAAAATCAACCAGTCCCCCAGAGAACATATTGATATATATGATATATGTATCAGTCAACTGTGAGGCCACTCGAAGAGAGAACGATGTCAGTGCGGTCTTCACCGCCCATGGTGAATGACAAGCAACGATAATAATTAAAGCAATAGAACCCTTGTTGTCATGCCTGTGTGCTAGTCACAGTTGTTTTGTTTTAATCTCAAAGTGGAAATTGAGTTCTGATCTTTAATTTAAAAGCATTATAGAAGCAAGCAAGAAATTTAGAAGCATTTATAATGAAGTTATCTTGAGTCTAGAACATTCTGCTTATTCTTAAAATTGATAAGTATGGAATTTGTGACACTGGACACAAAACGTAGGTTTTTTTAGCTGTAGTAAATATTTATTGTGAACAATAATTCAGTAGTAATTTAGATGATCACTAACATAGAATTATGGAAATGTACAGTCAAATACCTGTGGGTAAAGAGATACATCGAAGACGACGGCGCTGGATAGGACACACACTGCGGAAACCAACTGAGAGTATTAAACAAACAGGCCTTTTTTGGAACCCTCAAGGAAAAATACAAGAGGAATACCAAGATATTCTTGGAGAAGACATAGAATGAACTTAAAAGAATGACAAGAAACAGAACGGCTTGGAAAGTGTTTGTTGAAGACATATGCTCCACAGGGAGCTGAAAAGGTAAAAGAAGAAGAAATTAGATGAAGATTAGCAAATTTGACAGATTCAATGTGTGTAGTATTCAATTTTTAATCACACAAGTTTTTAATTGTTAAGATATAATCTCTTCTAATCACATTGGATGTTTTATTGAAGAAGCATTTATATTTTACATTCCTGGAAATTTACAAATGAGCAAATCAACTAAAGTATTACAGACAAACAACTATGATATTTTAGCGAATCATTTCAAGGGAAGAGGTATGTTTACATACACTAGGAAAACAATTCACAAATAATCAACAACAATAAACAACAACAACAAACAAAGAGCAATAGACAACCCGAAGCAGGATTGAACGCGTACTTTTTGACACAGTTTCTTGCCCCGAGAAAACTGCGCTAGAGCACACGGCCAACTAAGCAACATATGACATTTTAGTTATCTTATAGACACAGCACTCTATTAGAGCAGACAAAGTGTGTTCTAAAACACTCCCATGCATGTGATATGTAAGGGGTTATGGCAAATAAATGCATTAAAATGCTGTAAAGCCGAATGTGAAGGAGAAATTAAAAAAAAAAAAAAAAGAAAATGTGTATGGTTAAAGCCTTACATAATTGATGGTCGACACAAATTTTAACGACGGTTCGGCTCAATAGGCCTTCAACATGCGATATGATACTTGTGATATGTATCAGTGACGACAGCTATTTGTCTTGCTATATTTTAAGCTCCCGCATAAAGAATACTACAGTAGAACTGACTGCTACATTAGAACTGACTGCTACATTTAACATTAACAAACAGATGAAATGCTCAGGAATTTAAATGCGAACAAGAAAAATCTATCTTCTTCTCCTTCTTCTTTCCTTCCTCATCTGCCTTTCAGCGTCGAGGGGGAAAAATCTATATTTCCTTTAAAAGAACATTGTTTGTTATTTTAATTCGTCCTGCTTTAAAAAAAAAAATTCAGTGCCCCAAATTTATATTTTATCTATAATCAGGTTAAAACTTTCTGCATTGTGTTTAGCAGCATGTCATTTACATTTTGATTTGTTGTGCCATATAGTTGTCGTATGAGTAGAGGTTTGGTTGTAGCCAGATTTTGGTCTGCTGCTATGGTTAGGATTCAAAATCTGGAACCTGGTATACCATTATGTTGAGAGTCTTTGCTGAACACGTTACGTTGGAGAGTCATGGTATAGAGACCCCAGACTATGAAGCCTCATACATATCGTGTCTGAGGAAACCCTTGGAATAGACTTCCTATGGTTGAAAAGGTCTAAACAGATCCATGGTTGGGAAGCCTTGGTATAGACCAGCCTATTGTGGTTACAAATGCTTAAACAGATCCATGGTTGGGAAGCCTTGGTATAGACCAGCCTATTGTGGTTACAAATGCTTACACAGATCCATGGTTGGGAAGCCTTGGTATAGACCAGCCTATTGTGGTTACAAATGCTTACACAGATCCATGGTTGGGAAGCCTTGGTATAGACCAGCCTATTGTGGTTACAAATGCTTAAACAGATCCATGGTTGGGAGCCTTGGTATAGACCAGCCTATTGTGGTTACAAATGCTTACACAGATCCATGGTTGGGAAGCCTTGGTATAGACCAGCCTATTGTGGTTACAAATGCTTAAACAGTACCATGGTTGGGAGCCTTGGTATAGACCAGCCTCATGTGGTTACAAATGCTTAAACAGATCCATGGTTGGGAAGCCTTGGTATAGACCAGCCTCATGTGGTTACAAATGCTTAAACAGATCCATGGTTGGGAAGCCTTGGTATAGACCAGCCTCATGTGGTTACAAATGCTTAAACAGATCCATGGTTGGGAAGCCTTGGTATAGACCAGCCTCATGTGGTTACAAATGCTTAAACAGATCCATGGTTGGGAGCCTTGGTATAGACCAGCCTCATGTGGTTACAAATGCTTAAACAGACCCATGGTTGGGAAGCCTTGGTATAGACCAGCCTCATGTGGTTACAAATGCTTAAACAGATCCATGGTTGGGAAGCCTTGGTATAGACCAGCCTCATGTGGTTACAAATGCTTGACCAGATCCATGACATGGAAGACTTGGTATAGACCGCATATGAATCATCATCATCATGTGCCATACCGGTTGGCGTATGTGATCATGTCCCTCCACAAGCTTCTATCGACAGTGCATCGTATCAGTTCGGTTGTTGACTGTTTTCCATGCCATGACACCAAGCTATCCAGTATTTTCTCTCTTTGCCGCCCGCGATATCTCTTTCCTTTTTAATTTGCCAGTTGTAACCAAGTATTCCAACTTTCCTCTTCTCATGATGTGCCCGAAAAATGTTGATTGCTTCTTTCTGATGTTTTTTTTAAGAGCTCCCTTTTTGTGTTGGCCTCTTTGAGAACTTCCTCATTGGTCTTTTTATCTGTCCAGGAAACTTTCAACATTCTTCTGAGAAATCCCCCATCTCTGTGGCCTCTAATCGTCTTTTCATTTGTTTGTCTACTGTCCATGATTCGCTTCCATAGGTCAGAATTGGTTTTATATAGCACCGATGAACTCTCTTTCTCATTTTTATTGACATAGATTTGTTGCATAAGATATTTTTCATTTTATGAAATGCTATTTTGGCCTGAGTTATTCTGCTTTTTATTTCTGTGGTGCATCTCCCAACTGATGTTATTATTGTGCCCAAGTATTTGAATATATATAATATACGAATAAAAAGGCTTAAACATATCCATGGCCGGAAAGCCTTGATATATAACCAGTAACATTTTTTTGCAGCTTTCGTTCTAATTTAAGACCCTTATCTGCTACTGTGATTATAGCTTCGTGTTAGTGTTTGGCCAGGCCTCCCTGACCCAGGTCAAACAGAATGCCCACGTAGAGTAGCCAGAGATGACAATATAACCGCAGTAACATTTGGCCTATTACCCCAAAAAACATGTGCCGAAGGTCTGTAAAATTTATGGTCACTAACACCATATTCCCTATACGCCACTTGGCGTGACGGGGGTACTTTACTTTTTTATTTTTTAACATTTGGCCTGACTGAAGCTAAAACCTACTACCCTCAGAGCTGATTCAAAATCCGCCTATTTGTCTTATTCTTCTTCTTTCCTTCCTCATTTGCATTTCAGCGTCGAGGGGAGATATAATTTGCGGAATTTTGATCTTCTGTTCGCCTCTGCTGCTGTTTTCTAGTGTTTCTAATATTCTGTCGATCCATCTTTTTCGTGGTCGACCATTGGGTCTGGTGTTCTCGCAACGTTTATTGAAGATTCGTTGTGTTGTGATCGTTCTGTCTTGTCACGTGGCCAAACCATCTTATCTGTTGTTTTTTTTCATATATATTCTCTGGCGGGGATTATTCCTAGCGTTTTTTCTCAATTCTCCATTTCTGATCTTATCTCTCAGGCTGATTCCTGTCATTCATCTAACACATTTCATCTCAGTAGATGTTATTTTTCTTATTGTTCTTGCATCTGGGGTCCAGGACTGACATTGGTAGTACAGCGATGGGATCCCCGTATTGCCGCGATAAAGTTTACCCCAGCTTATCTATAACTCATTTGGCTCATCTCTTTCATTCTAACTGGCCTGCTTCCGTCTGGAGCAATGGGTTCTACGCAAATCATCATTGAATGCCGTCTCTGCATTGAAGTTTGGCTACTATGGAACGCCATTCCACTCTGTCTCTTGCTTTTAGTGTGCAGATTGTCATAGGCTGTCTTGTCCATCTTTTGACGTCACTCAGAACGTCATGTTAGTCCATGTTAGTCTTGGTCTGCCTCTGCTACTTTTACCTTGTATTTTCCCCTCCAAGGTTACTTTTAGTAAGCTGTTGTGTCCTTTAACATGCCCCAAAACTCTCATTTGTCTTGTTTGAATTGTGTTTAGTAGTTCTCTTTTCATTGTAAGTTATTTTAAGACGTTATCATTTGTTTTCTTTTCTTTCCATCCAATTCTACCTATTCTATGAATCCATATTTCAAAGGCTTCAATTTTCTGTTCTGTTTTCTTGTCTAATATCCATGTTTCTGCACCATATAGAAGTGTTAAGAAGATATAACATTTTGCTATTCTTAGTTTTAACCCTGGTGTTATTTGTTTTGATGTTAGTATATTTTTCATGGCATTAAAATTACTTTTTGCCATTCCTATTCTGTTGCTTATTTCAGTTATACATTTTCTATCACTGGTTATAGTACGTCCAAGGTATTTTAGTCTTTTTGATATTCATGTCTAATCCAAATTTTTTGCTTGTCATGTTGTTTTTTTTTTTAAATTAAACAATTATTGTAGATATTTAGGGTTTTCTACTAGTAATATGGTACTAGTAATATGGTACCATCAGCATATCTTAGGTTATTAATTATCTTTCTGTTAATGTTTAGGCATGGCATCTCTGTGATGTTTTGAAAGATTTGCTCATATAGTATATTATATCAAATATTATAGTTATATGTTATTACGTTCCTGGAATAGCGATCATTATGTATTCGCTGTTGCTTCAATAACAGCATACTGTGACTTCTTACTAGGGTCAATCAGAATGAAAAAGAGAACAAAAAGAAAACGTGTCTCAATTTTTAGATATCGGTACATACACATTTCTTTCAGTACATGTCGTCAGCACAACGTCAGTTTAGTCTATTTCACTTATACAAAACCTCTCATCATCATCATCTGGTGCTGTCTCCGCAGCGAAGGTTGGCTACCATGGGCGCCATTCTGCTCTGTCTCTTGCTTTGATGGTGCAGCTTGTCATAGGCTGACTTGTCCATCTTTTGATGTTACTCATCCATGATCCTTTAGTCTTGGTCCTCTAGTGTGTCATAAAGACTTGTACTTAGAAGCATTTGACCTAGATGGAACCGGACCAGTTATATTGAAGGCTATCTGAGCCAACTGAGTTATAGATGAAGTCAGCTTTATCACGACAATAAGGGGGTTTGGAATCAGCTCTGAATGTAGATTTAGCTTTAGTCAGGCCAAATGTTATTGCAGTTTTACTGTGATTCCTGGCCACTCTTCGTTGGACCTGAGTCAGGAGCATGGCTAGTGTGTACTCACCGTGCGAGTTTTTATTTAAACCCTCCCCCCCCCCCCCCCGATAGAAACCAATGGTTGACCCTACTGGGATTCCTGGCCACCCTTCGTTGGACCTGAGTCAGGAGCGTGGCTAGTGTGTACTCACCGTGCGAGTTTATATTTCACCCCACCCCTCCCCCGACAGAAAACAATGGTTGACCCTACTGTGGTTCGAACCTGCGTTCACCTAGTAAAAAGAGCTACAAGTTATCGATTCGGCCACCCGCTATTCATATAATACCATCAATATAACCAGTTCATTGTAGATAATGGTAGACACACATCAGGAATAAGAAGAAAAAAAAGTATAATGATTGGAAATAACACTCGTGTGTCTTGTAAATGTAAGTAGAATTCCATTTTCCTCTTGGTTTGAATAATTGATAGAACCGAGCCTTTGTGGCTTGCGTGTGTTTGTGAACTTGAACCGTAGCAGTCAGTAAGTGTGCTACGACATTCCTTCCCCTGCCCGAATCTAGCCCATAGATTGAATGTTTATTGAGTTGGGAGCGGACCAAATCCATACTGTTGTTTGCCTGCAGAGTTTGCACACCGGCCGAGAGTAGGACGAGTCCTAATGCTTGCCCTCGGCGGAAACATTCTCTTTGGACTCGAGACGAATCACCTAGTTGACGTGCTCTATTTTACTAGAATCTGAAGAGTGGGAAGGGTCTTTCTTTTAAATATTCTCACAGTTGTCCAGACAGTAATCGTCTATTACATCTATTTTATCCTTGTTTGAGTCTTACATCTCCTGTCCTTGTCAGATTACCGTGTCTCTGGTTATTATCTCTCCTTGAGTTACTTTTCTTTACATTTTTCCATATTATGATTGTTACGTAGTGTTTGGACATTGCGAGACAACAGTGAGACCTGTTTCATTTCACACTTTGGAGATAATGATCTTTGTTCACATATTCAATCTTTGGAAAATGTCTCATCAATGTTGCAACTGTCACTGTTCCATAATAAGAGAAATGTCGACCTTCAGAGACGGCTGTAACATGATCGTCAATTCTTTGCGAAAGCCGTGGAGCTCAGTCTATAACACAGCGTACCACAACATTGTTGCACTAGAAGATAAAGTCCCGACGTCATCCAGTACAAAAGATGCTATTAAGATATGGCTCACAAAGGAGCACATACAATTTAATAACATGTACTTAAAACCTGAATTACTATCTCTAGTAAAGCAAAAACAGAGGACAACGATTTTTCAAATAGATAAGATTATCCAAGAGCACGGTCATATAAGTTTGAGGCTGCCACCTTACCATGCTCATTTAAATCCAATAGAACTAATCTGAGCAAAATTAAAAGGACAAGTGGCAGATGAAAATACAACATTCAAAATATGCGATGTAAAGACTCTTGCTAATCTCGCTTTATTAAATATAGACAAAGATTATTGGGCTAAATGTGAAGACCACGTCTTAAAACAGGAAGAGGAATATTGGAAAAATGATGGTTTGTGGAATGTTCAACCCCAAACAGTTATTAATCTTTTAGACTCGTCTGATTCAGAATGAAAGTATATAGCCCCCTCAATGTTGGCCCCTATATTACCTTAAATTATTTCAACAAACGGTCCTTTTCAGGACCACACAACTATGAAAATTGGACATACAGGTATACCTTGATATTATTATCGTCCGTCCTCGAACTGAGAAGACAATAATTCTCCTGGTGTTTTGTTTTATCCAGTTATTTCCCCATTACGGCCACGCCTTTACCTAGTGAAAATTAATCGTAGACCAGCAACTACGGTAATTTCTATTCTTTAGGGCTTCACAATTTACAATTTTGACAAACATCAAAGAAATATCGCCGCTTTAAGAAAACTGCAGCTGCAAGATATTTGTTAAATATACATTTAAAGGGTCTTTTGCATTCTAATAACATTTTGAAAATTTCAAAAGTATTTAACAAACGGTTAGAGAGTAATAGCCTTTTGAAGTTGGGCATATGTTTTGAAACGAGCTATAGTGGTTATATTGTCGAGATCAGTATTTATGTCTAAAATGCTCCAACGGAGGAGAAGTGCGAAGTGATACTTCTCCATTATATTTATTGTTTCATTAGACTCACAGTTTTTGCCAATGTGTAATAACTGTCTTCTATTATGTCATCTAGCTACGTCATTTCTTGCATGTTTCTTTTTAACTTTGGTTCATGTAATTCGTGTATTTTAATCAACTTATTTTTCATTTGATCTAAGAAGTTTGCAGCCTGTCTCGTTATTTACCACTATACAGTAGTTAAACATTACGTCGACTGATTTAACTATATAAATGGTCTTCCCATCAGCTGCAGTTAGTTGTATAAGGCCATTCTGGCAATCCTTTGAAAGCTTATTTTAAACAATTAATAAAGTAAGGTTGTTTGGTTTGTTTTTTTTTTAACCAGGCCAACTTCGTTAAACCGCGCCAATTTTTTCAGCCTGAGCAAAAACACACACCCACCACCCCAACGCAGACTGCTGCAACCAATAGTTCTCAAATCGGAAAAAAAAGAGGGCATTCTAAAATTGGTCAAAGCAAAAAAGAAGGCTACAGGACGAAACGATTAACTCTCTGTTTTGGACATGCAATTAGAGGAGAACAGCTGGAATATACGTGATGCTGCTTCGTGTGTTCTCAAAAATACTTACCTTACAAATGTTGGGGTACGCTGGGAAAAAATGTCATGGCGGGAAAAAGGGAGAGACGTAATAGAGACGTCTTACTATGAGACGTACTATGTGACGTCTTACTATGAGACGTATTATGAGACGTCTTATGAGACGTCTTACTATGAGACGTACTATGTGACGTCTTACTATGAGACGTATTATGAGACGTCTTACTATGAGACGTATTATGTGACGTCTTACTTCTTCTTTCCTTCCTCATCTGCCTTTCAGCGTCGAGGGGAGATATAATTTGCGGTTTTTTGCTCTTCTGTTCGCCTCTGCTGCTGTTATGTTTCCTAGTGCTTCTAATATTCCATCGACCCATCTTTTTCGTGGTCGACCCTTGGGTCTGGTGTTCTCACAACGTTTGTTGAAGGCTCGTTGTGTTGTGTTTTGTTCTTTCTGCCTTGTCACGTGGCCAAACCATTTTATCTGTTCTTTCCTTATATATTCTATATTTACTTCTACGACGTCTTACTATGAGACGTATTATGTGACGTCTTACTATGAGACGTATTATGTGACGTCTTACTATGAGACGTATTATGTGACGTCTTACTCTGAGACGTATTATGTGACGTCTTACTATGAGACGTATTATGTGACGTCTTACTATGAGACGTATTATGTGACGTCTTACTATGAGACGTATTATGTGACGTCTTACTATGAGACGTATTATGTGACGTCTTACTATGTGACGTCTTACTATGAGACGTATTATGTGACGTCTTACTATGTGACGTCTTACTATGAGACGTATTATGTGACGTCTTACTATGAGATGTATTATATTATGAGAGTGCAAGAAAAGATCAAGTTATGGCCGAGGAACTGGTTAAATGTTAAAATATGCGGCAGAGATCAACGGTATTTAAACTGGTGAAGCCATGGCTCATATCTTTCTGTGTTTCTGTCCTAGCCATGGCTCATATCTTAGCTTGTGTGTGCTGGCCATGGCTCATATCTTGGTGTGTGTCATGTTAGTCATATCTCATATCTCGATGTGTCCGTGCTAATCATGTCTCATATCTTTATGTGTGTCTGTGTTTAGTCATATCTCATATCTTAGTGTGTACCAGTGTTAGTCATATGTCATATCTTTGTGTGTGCATGTCTGGGTTAGTGATATCTCATATCTTTGTGTGCATGTTTATGTTAGTCATATCTCATATCTTTGTGTGTGCATGTCTGTGTTTGTCACATCTCATATCCTTGTGTGTGCATGGATATGTTAGTCCCATCTCATATCTTTGTGTGTGCATATCTATGTTAGTCATATCTCTTATCTTTGTGTGCATGTCTATGTTAGGCATGTGTCATATCTTTGTGTGTGCATGTCAATGTCATTTATATCTCATATCTTTATGTGCATGTTTATGTTAGTCATGTGTCATATATCTTGATGTGTGTCAGTGTTAGTCATGCCTCGTATCGCTGTGTGCATGTCTGTATTAGTCACATCTCATATCTTTGTGTGTGCATGTCTGTGTTAGTCACATCTCACATCTTTGTGTGTGTATGTCTGTGTTAGTCACATCTCACATCTTTGTGTGTCCGTGTCTGTGTTAGTCACCTCTAGTGACTCGGGCAGATGGTGCTCGTAAACCTGGGAGGGCCTACCATCTAAGGGCAGAATCCCCCTACAGAAAAGATCATCTGCTGCCTTGCAGGAAGATTGGGGACAATCAAAGGCTAGGGAAAGCAAACCCGAATAAAATGCTGGCTGAAATCGGATGCACTGGGCCACTGGCGCATAACACAGTGCAACGTATTAACGGGTGTTCAGTCAGAGTGGATCTGACAGACTCTAATTGTGATGTTCTGTCTATGGGGGCGATCAACACACTTAGCCTGACAGCTGACTTCATATGAGAGTCTGGAATCCTTACTCTGATTGAGTCCTGAACGCAGAGAGAGAGAGAGAGAGAAACTGAAATTGTAAAATATAAATAATAAAAAATCCCCGTTCTCTCACTCTCTTATAAGTTATATAATCAGTGATAAATTTGCTTGACTCCAATATATCTTTTGAGCAAACGGTTTATGGTATTGTTTCGTTGCTTGTATATTTATTTACAGCAATAGCACACGCATTTGAAAGATTACTAAATTAGTTATATTGTTATCACCACTATTTCTACATTTGTTGTCTAGGCTAACATATTTATTTTGCTTTCCATCAGTATCTTTCAATATAAATTGGCGATATACGAGGTAGATTTTGTGAAAAGTTGCATCTAGAGACAAAATAAATTTGGAATCACTGTCCCACACAAATTCCCGACATTTTCACATCAGTAAGAAGACACTGGCTTGGCCAGGTACACTGCAGATAAGTCTAGCCAGGTACATTGACGTTTTGTTAGGTCTGGGCGTTTTATCAAGTCTTTGTAAATATCCGGATGGGAAAAAAAAAAAACTTGCGGACACTATCTGTAGTCGGTATTTGCTGGCTAAATATGGATACAAAATTGGAAGTACGTACACGTTGATTACACGACAGATTTTTCCAGTGATTCACGTCAAAACAAATACGTTTGGGCACAGTTTTCTGCTTCGCATCTCAATTGTTGGCCAATTTTTCTGTGTTTTTATTTCTCAATTTACCATTTCTAAGCTCCAACATTCCTACTCCTTTGTTTTGCATGTTTGATTGAAAAACATATTTTATCTACATATAATATAAACAAGTAGATGAATTTTAATATCTAGGAAGTCTAGTGACAAACGACAATTCACAAACAGCACAAATAGGCTCAAGATGCAACAAAGCTTGTTAAATCATTGGACAGATATCACCACTAGTGCCCAACAATGAAATAACTATAGAGGCAAAACGGCACTCTACAATACAATCTTCATCTCAACGTTGTGCTTGCTATCAATGCCAGTTCTGAACTCTAGATGGAAGAACAACAAGAAAAATAACCACAACGAAATGAAATGTATAAGACAAATGACAGGAAACAGTCTGAGAGATAAGATCAGAAATGAAGAACTGAGAAAAAAAAGCTAGGAATAGCCCCCGTTAGATAACACAAATAAAATGGTCTGGCATCGAGATAAGGCAGAAAGATCAGAACACGAGCTTTCAACAAATGTTGCGAGAACACCATACCCAAGGGACGACCACGAAAAAGATGGACGGGATATTAGAAACACTAGGAAATATAGCAGCATAGGCGAACAGAAGAGCAAAAGACCACAAATTATATTTCTCCTCAACGCTGAAAGTCACACGAAGAAGGAAAGAAGAACATATAAAATAAACATAAAATGGTATTGAGCAGCTAAACTAATAGAAAGACAAGACAAACTAAAACATTCATCAGGTATAACAAACTATACACTTGACCTAGGCCAGAAAACACAACACAGACCTAAACAAAAATGGCTGAAAACACAACACAGACCTAAACAAAAAGGCTGAAAACACAACACAGACCTAAACAAAAATGGCTGAAAACACAACACAGACCTAAACAAAAATGGCTGAAAAAGACGGTGGTCAGGATTTACGTAGAGTGTGGTTGAAAGATAAAATAAACAATAGGGCTGGTTGGATTTATTTATACCAAAAGGAACCAAGCAGTGAAAAATTGGAAAAAATTAAAGGTGTCCCATAGGGTACGAATAAAACGAGAAGAGGATGAGAAAAAGGGGGGGGATAGGGGTACAAGGAGGAAGAAAAGTAAGAGAGGTAAAAGGACATGGTTGAATAGAAATAGGACACGGGAATGAAAAGGAGAGGAGGCCAGTGATTAAAGAAAAAAGAGGGAAACTGTTTAATCCTCTCGGTTTGAGAGTGCCAGAACGGGCTATAAGTCAGTTCTCCGACGCGAACCGACGGTGGCTATGAAAGGAACAAGATGCCAGTAATCCAAAAGTCATCAGAGATATGGTCTGGTGATCTGAAATTGGAGGAGAGAGGAGTGCAAGAATCACAGATTCTATCTCATAAACATCGGCCTGTTTGGCCAATTGACAGATGATGGTGTGTACAGATTCCGGGAAATACACGTTAAGCCTTCCTGGATATCACAAGGGTCATTCGGGAAGAAGACTTTGTGAGTCTGTTGTACGAAAGGGCACGTACTTCAAGATATGTTGCAACGGTTCGTACCAAGCAGGTTCTGGTAATGGTTACGGAGGCGGCTCCTAACCAAAATGTTCCGGGGGTTCCTATCGCGTTTAAAAGCCACCAATGATGGGTCGGAGAATAGAAGGAGAGTAGTAGTGTGACTCCTTTAGCTGTCCATGGTGTTCTCAAAATCTTTCTGTGGAACATTTGTACACGAAACTATTAGAGGTTGCCATTCTGATCCATAACTGAAACAGAGAAACGTATATTCTGAAGACACACAGAAAACCCATAAATAACAACAGGATATACGGAAGCTAATTACTGAAGTCAGGGTCCAAACCATACCCAATGTTATAGATTGTTTACGTTAACTCCACGATAACTACACTTCCTTGTTAAAGCGTATAACTAACGTTATAACTGCCTTTTGAGTGTTTACAGCAAACTGTGATATGTGCGCACTTCGGCTCTACAAACCCGACTTCTTCTCGACAGTTTTGGAGTGTCGGATTTGTTTTCTGTCCTCGATACAAGTCACTGACACATTCTCATGTAACATGCAGCGTCATGAGTCCCTAAACCTTTGATACAGCGTCTTGTCACTAGACAACAAACTGGCAATGTAAATGAACACTCATTGGCTGCACAAGGGACACTACTATAGTGAAGATGTTTTATTTATGATTCTTCTACTGTCAACTAAAAGACATTTGCTAAGTTCAAAGGTACAAGAATCAAACACGGATTGTTAAAACCCAGCATTTGCTAAGTTCAAAGGTACAAGAATCAAGCATGGATGGTTAAAACCCAGCATTTGCTACGTTCAAAGGTACAAGAATCAAGCATGGATGGTTAAAACCCAGCATTTGCTAAGTTCAAAGGTACAAGAATCAAGCATGGATGGTTAAAACCCAGCATTTGCTAAGTTCAAAGGTACAAGAATCAAGCATGGATGGTTAAACCCAGCATTTGCTAAGTTCAAAGGTACAAGAATCAAGCATGGATGGTTAAAACCCAGCATTTGGCCAACATAATGACAACAGACGGCAATTTATATCTCCCCTCGACGATGAAAGACAAATGAGGAATGAATAAAGAAGACATATTGGCAAAGCAAAATGATGTTTCATAATGAACCGGGTTTTGATCCAGACTGGCTGTTGTCTCCTGTCACCGTTTGCGTGTTTCTCGGTAAAAAAAAAAAAAAGGGTAAAGTATCCCCGTCACGCCAAGTGGCGTATAGGGAAATATGGTGTTAGTGACCCTATATTTTACAGACCTTCAGCACTTGATTTTTTGGGGTAATGTGGTCGGTATTACGCCCGTGCTGCTTTACTTTCCCAGAAAAAAAATCCGGTACCCATTTAAGGCTGGGTGAACCCGGAAGTCGTCGGTTGGGAACGAACCCTACCCCGTGTCCTTTGTAGTCCAGTTCACTAACCACTGAGCTATCGTGGCTCCCGTGTTTCTCGGTAGTTAACATAAATTATTGACCCAATTTATCATTTACTTTTGCCTGGACTTAAAGTTTCCCTCCATAAGAGATGTTTCTTCATTCCTTGTTCCGGACTATGGAACTGAAAGTTTGGAAATCTAGTCATAGAAATGATCCAATCCAATCCAAACGGTGCATAATAAATATAGTTTGTTGCTCTACAAAAATTGTTAATATGTTGAGAAGTCAGTGAACAGCTAAACTGAGTAATGAAGACATCTTCAATGTTACCAGTGAACAGAGAGAACCGTAGAAACGCGTCATTACGAGATGTAAAAAGTAGTCTACTTTCTGTAATCATGTCACAAGAATGACGACGACGCTCGACGCTGAAAGGCAAAGAGGAAAGAAAGAAGAAGAAGTAGATGACACAAAAATAGGCAAACTTGAAAACGTGGGACAACAGGCAAGATAGTGGAACAAATAGAAATAGGAAAGCAATGTGTGAAAATACTAGATTTGGTTATTTGGTTATGGAAGGCCCGGTATCACTACAAACGAATTAAAATCCATAATTGCTCAACCGCCCGTGCCAGCGTAATCACCCGAATTAATATCTCATCTCCCAAACAAAGAAAGGTAACGGTAGTCCCAATCGTAGAAGTCTCAGCACACGCCAAAAGACATAAGGCGAAACCGCGCAGAAAGTGAACACAGCCAACTGTTCCCTGTCATACGATATCATCACTCATCGTAAACAATCGGAATACTAGATCATCAAATGAGGCATCGAAAGAGATCAGTAGTAGAACTGATCACACCGCCGGCAGGAATGCACGCTCGCCCACGCCCGCAGACACACAATATAATTATAACATTTCAAGTAACGATGACGGTGATAGGACAATATATTATAACATTTCAAGTAACGATGACGGTGATAGGACAATATAATTATAACATTTCAAGTAACGATGACGGTGATAGGACAATATAACATTTCAATTTTTTTTTTTTTTTTATTCGTTCGCCAGCTGTTAGCTCTGACGAAGTCCCTAGAGACAAGGAACTGAATTTTGCGTGTTAATCCATTTTTCCATGACAGCCGTGTGTACAGGTGTCCCTCGCCAAACAGGCAGATAACTCCGGCTTCGGAGGTACTCATATTTTTTTCATCGATGAGTAATTGACGTTTCAAGCGGGGCCTCGCTACTGAGACCAGGGTAGGTTGCCGCAGAGAGAAATCATAGATAAAAATCCAAACCAACCGGGATTTGAATCCACAACCTCTCTGTCTCGAGGCCGGCGTCTTGCTTGGCCTCGAGACCAACCAGACTCCCGTCACATTTCAAATAACGATGACGGTGATATGCAAGAACTCAAACCAGTGTTAACTTTTCGCGTGCCCCTGCATGTTATATGTTGAGGACAATAACGAATTTATGATAATTCCCATTCTATTTTTTTGCGATGACCGGTTCTTTCCCTTTGATTATCTCTTCAACATTTGTTAACTGTCACACCAACTGCTCGGCTTTAGCCATCCATACATGATTTGTGTACCTTTGAGCCCCGAAATACCTTCCAACTGACAGTAGATTGATCATAAATAACATTTTCATAATAGTGGTACCCCTCTGTACAGCCAATCACTAGTGGCTGATGACTGGGGCTCAAACCATGTATGTTTTGGCAGTGTTCCCTAGCGTTTTGGCTTTTCGTGGCAAGGCGCGGTGCCACTGAGTACGGCTTCGATCCTGCTTCGGACCATATATTGTTTTTGTTTTTTCTGTTGTTGATTATTTGTCATTTTTTTCAGAGTGTTGTAAACATACCTCTTCCTCTGAATTGATTCGATGTTTTGGCACAAACATTCCGGATGTTCACCCTACCATTGATCCCTGACTAAATCAACTTCTGGTACATGATTAAAATCTGCCATTCTCCGGTTGTGGTGCCCTCTTTATTTCATAATTGCAAGATTCCACGTGAATCGTCCCCAAAGTGTATTCAACCAATTGTAGGAAAGTCTGCGATCAAATGCAACTCCCATATGTATCCGTGTTTTGGGTCTCTCAAATGTCTTTTGTACTTGAAACGTCAGGACGATTTGTTCCCAAAAGTCTGTTCAATTGTAAGGATTATCATTCGTGGGAATTTAAAAAAAAAAAAAATAGACCTTTGAGCTGAGTTCGTGACGATCCATTGATATAGTGCAGTAGTATTGTATTAGCTTTTGTTTGTTACGTGTCATTTCGTGTACGTTTAAACCTGTATTACATATCCCCCGGTACATCATCTATGAAAGCTTTTAATGTTCTTCCTGGTCACAGCGTATCACATTCGTTACTATGGCGTGACGTTGACAAGTACACCTCACAGTGCTGAAATATGTGGCCGACAAGGATATACATGTATAAGCTGGGACCCCAATCTAAGTGCAACTTTTCTCTTTTAAGAGATACCTATGACTACTTCACTATAAGTATCGCCTCAACTTGCCAACAACCATAAAGTGTATCAGAGTTCTTCTTTGCTTTTTCTTTTGCCTTTCAGCGTTATAATTTTCGGTCTTTCGCTCTTCTGTTTGCCTCTGCTGCTTTTATGTTTCATAGTGCTTCTAATATTCCGTCAATCCATCTTTTTCGTGGTCGTCCCTTGGGTCTGGTGTTCTCGCAACGTTTATTGAGGGCTCGTTGTGTTGTGTTTTGATCACTCTGCCTTGTCACGTGGCCAAACTAGTTTATCTTTTGTTTCTTATATATTCTATGGCGTGGGTTATTCCTAGCTTTTTTCTCATTTCTTCAATACTGATCTTATCTCTCAGACTGTTTCCTGTCATTCGTCTAACACATTTCATCTCATAAGATGTTATCTTTCTTGTTGTTCTTGCATCTAGGGTCCATGACTGGCATTGGTAACAAAACGTTGGGTTAAGTTCAACGCATGATTAGTTCAACATATGATTAGTTCAACGTATGATTAGTTCAACGTATCAAAGTTGAAAAGTCAAATTAGTCTTCGCTGAAAGAGACAAGTGTGTTGTCTGCAACAAACAGTTAAGTTGTTTGCAAATAGCTCAACTAGAACCACAAGAGTATCACATAAAAGAATATTTACCTATCCATGTTAAATTATTCCCAAACATCTCTTCCTAAAAAGGACAAGAGGTCGGGTTCGATCCTGATCGACAGCTTCCGGGTTCACCCAGCCTTAAATGGGTACTGTTTTTTTTTTTCTGGGAAAGTAAAGCGACACATTCGTAATATCGACCACATTACCCCAAAAATCATGTGTCGAAGGTCTGTAAAGTGTATGGTCACTAACACCATATTCCCTATACGCTACTTGGCGGGACGGAGGCACTTTACTTTTTTAAACACCCCTTCTCATTCAGGTGCTAGTGAAGACCCCCGGGGTCTGTGGGTTCTTGTTCTTTGTTCCAATGTCATGAATTAGGATTGTCACGTTGTGCATTGGAAATTTGGGGCGTAACAGTGAAGCTGAAGCCCCAATTATTTGCTCAACCCAAATGTAAAGACGACACCTGTTGAGCATGAATGTTTGAAGATGACCAGAATGTTTGGCGGGGATAATCGTGAATGTGTGCTCGGGGTCTGAGTCACAAGAAGGGTAGGGTTTACCGTTTGCACGTTGCTTACGATCTGTTTACACATAATTATACATTGTCAGCGTGCGCTTAACACACGAGATTTGAGTTTGGAAACCAGAGATTGTCTTTGTGATAAGATTGACTTGACCAGCATGGCGAATTAGGCGACTTACTTGCGAACCGAGTGCTTTTGGCGTCAAATAACTGATTATTATTTTGTTCTTCGAACCACTGCAGCCTTGAGATTCACCCAGTTTTTTTTTTTTTTAATGTGTACCTGATATTTTCTCTCAGGAAGTTTAGCCATGACAGTTGAGTCGAGAAAACTGTTGTTTGTTTGTTGTTTGTTTGCGTCCGCCACCTTGATTTCTCTAGTAAAACAACAAGGGACCGATTTTACGTGAATATTACATTTTCCTTTTCTTTTGCACACGGACAGGGTGTGTTTAGGTGTCCCCCGCCATGCAGGCAGATATTCTTCGACATCATGTGTACTCTTATATTTTATCGCTGAGAGTTTTAACGGTTGGGGTAGATTTTTCCTATTTATTTTGCCCGGGCGGCGATCACTTTTGGCCTACTCTTTTCCATTTCCAACTGCCGAAGGTTCTTTAACGTGCCCAAATGGAACCTCCTGTTTTTCCTCGTTTTCGGAGAGGGCTACACATTGGATCTCACTACCCTGAGACCTGGGAAGGGTAAAGCCATGGATTCGATTTTATTTATTTGTATTTATTCCCCACCGAATGTGTTGGGAATTGATTCATGAGCTTTGTTGTTTCAGAGGCCGACATCTAATCTGTAGACCACCCAGCCCCCAATAGGTAAAGTAGAGAAATAAAAGTAGAGTTGAGAAAGTAGAGAAATGAAAGTAGAGATATAAAAGTAGAGTTGAGAAAGTAGAGAAATAAAAGTAGAGATATAAAAGTAGAGTTGAGAAAGTAGAGAAATAAAAGTAGAGTTGAGAAAGTAGTTCACTCAAAACCGGGTTCACTCAACCTTAAATGGGTACTGGATTTTTTAAGGAAAGTAAAGCGGCACGGGCGTTAAACTGACTACATTACCCCAAAAATAATGTGCTGAAGGTCTGTAAAAATCATGGGCACTAACGCCATATTCAATATACGCCACTTGGCGTGACGGGGCACTTTATATTTGTTACTGTCTACAGAAGTAAGAGGTCAAGGCAACGAAATGCATAAAAATACGAAGCTGCAGTAAAGCTGAATGTGAAGGAAAAAAATAGAAAAAATGGTATGGTAAAAGCTGTACGTAATTAATGGACGACACAAATTTGAACGACGTATCGGCGCAATAGGCCTTCAGCAGGAACAAGCAAACAATATACACAAAGAGATATGTAATTAAATAAAATTAATCCTACACATCTAAAGCACTATATGGGGCAATAAAATCGCTTAAACAGACAGCTGACTTCATGAGAGAGTTTGGAATCCTACTTTGATTGAGTCTTGATCGCAGTGGCCAGAAAGAAAATGATAGAATCTACAGAAGTAAGCTTTCATTATGGGAAGCGAGAGTAGACCTCTGTCCAGTTTAGTGGTCCTTGCTAGGCTGGACCTTTAGCAAACGTTGATCGCTGAGGAAAGGTCTGATAATGAGCGCATTATCCATCAATATGCAGATGGCGAAGACAACATATAGGCATTAACATAACATGTCCAAGAGGCAACGCAAAATATAGGCCTTAACATAACATGTCCAATAGGCAAAGCAAAATATAGGCATTAACATAACATGTCCAAGAGGCAACGCAAAATATAGGCATTAACATAACATGTCCAATAGGCAACGCAAAATATAAGCATTAACATAACATGTCCAATAGACAACGCAAAATATAGGCATTAACATAACATGTCCAATAGACAACACAACATATAAGCTTTAACATAACATGTCCAATAGACAAACAAAATATAAGCTTTAACATAACATGTCCAATAGACAACGCAAAATATAGGCACTAACATAACATGTCCAATAGGCAACAAAAAATATAGGCACTAACATAACATGTCCAAGAGGCCACAAAAAAATATAGACACTAACTGTCACTAAAATAACATGCCTAATAGACAACACAAAAATTATAGGCACTAACATAACATATCCAATAGGCAACAGAAAATATGGACACTAACATAACATGCCCTATGTAGACGAGGAGGAAGAAAAGGATAGAAAGAGTGAAGGAGAAAGGAGAAAATAGAGAGCAGGTCAGAAAGAACGATCCGGAAGTGAGGGGCGAATAGGCGAGACAAAATGGGTAAAGATAGGTCAAGGAAAAACACATAAAGAAGAAGACACAATAGAGAGGATGGTCAGGAGAAACACGTGCGGAGTATCAAGGCCATCTTTAAGAAGTGAACGAACAAAGAGATGCGTAGGTGGAAAAGGAGAGAATTAGATAAACAGAGGCCAGGTCCAAAAGTAGAACAATGTCAAGGGAACCAGACAGACAGACAGACGCGGGGGTGTACAAATAAATCGAATTCACGTGCAAAATATTAGGGGCATGCCTTTTAGTAGGTGTCCGGATGTGCGTGGGAGGAAAGAGATTTTCATTGGCTGACAAAAGCCGAATTTAAGGGAAGACACATAAGATAGGGAGGTTAGTCAGGATTGTTGGTGAGGATTATTAGTCAGATTCGAGAGCATTGTCCTTCGAGATTGTGGAGAGCAGAAGTTGTAATTGAGCTCGCGAAGAAGGTACTCATAGGGGCACGCGCGTCTTAGGGGCCATTTGGGCCATAGAGTCGCCTCACCAGTCTAATAGAGTTAGCAGTGATATAGAGTAGTTGTGAGTAGAATAGTCAAGACCTAGCACGATCAACAGGCAGATGACAGAATAGACCAATAGATAGTAATTAGCGTAAGGGAGGCGCTCGATGGGAGCGTCTCAATTTAATTTAGTGCCAGAGTGTGTTGCAAGTGTGGTCCTGACATATGTAACGAGAGTCTGAAGTGGCATGAATAAAAGCCAGCTAACTTACCATCAAAAGGTGTTGTTCTGTGTTATACAGTTTCATTATCTAGCCTAAGTGTCACGAACCAGTCCACCAGTAAAGTTGTCGCGGAACACAACGCAACGGTCATCTTAATGGACCAGAAGTACTACCAGACCGAGCAAGGGTCAAGCTAATAAGAATCAAATAGTCCGGGGATGTGTATGTGACCTGATTACAAACCCGAACCACAGCATTCCAGAGAAGGTCACACTAACATGATCTCAAGCTAACAGCTGATGAGTAGACACCACAGACAACAGCTGATCGAATAAACAACAACCAGCGGACGATCTGTTCAAAGATCCGCAAAGAATCGCTCAGAAGTCAATCAAAGACTCAGAACTAAATCAAACAAATCAAACATCGATTCAACATCTCAAAGTTATCACCGGCTACACCAAGAGGCCACACAAAAAATAAATGCACTAACATAACATGTCCAATAGGCAACAGAAAATATAGACACTAACATAACATGTCCAATAGGCAACAGAAAATATGGACACTAACATAACATGCCCAAGAGGCCACACAAAATATAGGCACTAACATAACATGTCCAATAGGCAACATAAAATATAGACACTAACATAACATGTCCAAGAGGCCACACAAAAATATAGGCACTAACATAACATGTCCAAGAGGTCACACAAAAATATAGGCACTAACATAACATGTCCAAGAGGCCACAAGACGTAGTTTGTGTCCATTATTACTTTAGTCAGAACACGTTAGTTCTGGTGTTGATGGCTTTCAATAAGATAAAAGAAAAGGGACTGTGATCATTCTTTTAAAATTAGCCGATAACAATTTCAACAATAACAAAATCCTGAAAAAAATTTCGTTGATTCAAATGCCTGGGATAAATAATAACATCAGATGGCAGATGCACTGCAGAAATTAGAAGCAGAATAGGACAAGGAAAGACAGAATTACATCGAATGAAAAACATCCTTTGTAACAAATAATTGTTAATTAATATTCGAAAATGTGTCCTAAAGTGCCACATCGAACCTGTTCTATTATATGAAGGAGAGTTATTGACGATAAGCAAGACAACAGAAAGAACATTAGAGGCAGCTGAGATGTGGTTTATCAGAAGAATGTTACGAATTCCTTGGATAGCAAAAATTACACATGAAGAATGTATAAAACGAGCTGGAGAAAACAGGGATATAATAAAAATCCTAAGGAAGAAACAATCTACATTTGTTGGGCATGTCATGCGAAAAGAAGGCATTGAGAATACTCTAACAGGCAGGAAAGAGGAGCAGAGGAAATCCAAGAGAAAAAATATTGAACAGCTTATCTTAATGGGATAATAAAAGATCACCAACTGAAAATATGACACTCATGAAGAGGCAAGTGATGTATAGAGAGAGTATCATCTACGCCAACCGGCATGGCACCTGATGATGATGATGATCAACAATTTATTTCCACCACGTACTTTTTAAATGGCGCTGTCTAATATAACTGAGAGTAGATAGTTCGAGGTTGAAAGGGTCGTACCTCGCTAATCATCATCATGAGTCCCGTAATCTTCGCAGCCGTCCATGAGGGGCACTCTTGATGACACCTTCACAACTGTCCTCCGATCTTGACAGCTATTTTCTGAGGCGCAATGATGGTTAATTGTGTCTCTTCTCTGATGTTGTCTTCCCATAGCTTTTTCTGCCCGTCTTGTCTACTGTGCGCTGCAAAATGTCTCGCTACTATAGCTCGTTTCAAATCACGTGCCCAACTTCAAAACGCTATTACTCAGTAACCGTTTGTTAAAAACTGTTGAAATTTTCCAAATGTTATTAGAATGCAAAAGACCCTTTAAATGTATATTTAACAAATATCTTGCAGCTGCAGTTTTCTTAAAGCGGCGAATTTCTTTGATGTTTGTCAAAATTGTAAATTGTGAACCCCCTAAATAATAGAAATTACCGTAGTTGCTGGTCTATGATTAATTTTCACTAGATAAAGGCGTGGCCGTAATGGGGAAATAACCTAATAAGAAAAACACCAGGAGAATTATTGTCTTCTCAGTTCGAGGACTGACGATAATATCAAGGTATACCTGTATGTCCAATTTTCATAGTTGTGCGGTCCTGATAAGGACCGTTTGTTGAACTAATTTAAGGTAATATAGGGGCCAACATTGTGGTGGCTATATACTTTCATTCTGAATCAGACGAATCTAAAAGATTAATAACAGTTTGGGGTTGAACATTCCACAACCATCATTTTTCCAATATTCCTCTTCCTGTTTTAAGACGTGGTCTTCACATTTAGCCCAATAATCTTTGTCTATATTTAATAAAGCGAGATTAGCAAGTCTTTACATCGCATATTTTGAATGTTGTATTTTCATCTGCCACTTGTCCTTTTAATTTTGCCCAGATTAGTTCTATTGGATTTAAATGAGCATGGTAAGGTGGCCGCCTCAAACTTATATGACCGTGCTCTTGGATAATCTTATCTATTTGAAAAATCTTTGTCCTTTGTTTTGCTTTACTAGAGATAGTCATTCAGGTTTTAAGTACATGTTATTAAATTGTATGTGCTCCTTTGTGGGCCATATCTTAATAGCATCTTTTGTACTGGATGACGTCGAGACTTTATCTTCAAGTGCAACAATGTTGTGGTACGCTGCATTGTCCATTATTAGGCAAGATGGTCGATCTAGTGATGGGAGAACAGAATTTTCAATCCAATGTCTAAATATGTGACCATTCATCTCAGAGTGATAATCCCGATTGTCTATGGATTTTGAAAGAAAAATGAGCTCTGCATTCTGTATTAGTCCATGTTGTCGACTACCTGCATGAGCAATTATCAAGCGCTGTCCTTTGCTGCTAGGTATTAATCTCTTAATCTTTCCATCTGATGACTGCCATTCCCTTTGGTTAGTGTGGTGAGCATTGATCCATGTTTCATCCAAGTCACAATATCATAACCTTGCTTGCGCACCTCTTTTACTTCACGTAAGTACTTGCTTCTCATGACTACTATATGTGGCTACTCACAGATGATGTTTCGTCCATTAGAATACTTTCTGAATGTAAAGCCTGCAGCTCTCACATTCTCCATAATGTAGACTTTGATATTTCAATACTGTTGTTCTTTTTCAGCGATACTTTTAATTTTCTTATTGTAACAGTTTCATTCATACCCAACATTTTGCGAATTTCACTTCTAATAAGTTCACTGTCGAAATTATCCAACATTTTTGCTCTTCCTTGTGATTGTGTATATTTGGAACATTGACGGTCACGTGCTTGAATCCAGCGGTTAATGACCGTTTAGATACATCCAAAATGTGTCTTGTCCTATTCTCAGGGTTTTCTAAAGAATGAAATAATCTTCCTCGTTTAGCCTCTTTGCAAAAATAGTCATACATTTTTATTGCAATGTTTTGTAAACTGCAGAATTTCATTTTAAGACTCATGATAAATGTTATCGTTCCACGTCTTCACCTATGAATGAACGGAAATGGAACACACAATTTCTCGTGTTTTTTACAAGTGTCTAATTGTGTCAAAAAACCACGGTAAAAGCGTGCAAACACGTAAATTTTACCGTGTATGGATTTTTACTCGCTATTTTTAACTTAAAATACTGTAAACATTAAGTTTTGACTACATCAACGGGTCGTTATAAATTTATATAAATCAAATAAGCAACAATAATAACAAATGTTTTTTTTTAATGAAATTAATTCCTGTTGGTTTCTAATCATTATAACTTTACATGCAAATTTTGAACAAACTTACAACAAGCGGTTAAAAAGCTATCGATTTTAAAGTTAGCACGAGTTATGAAACAGCTATAGAGGCAAACAAACAG